>PVKU01002939.1:0-201321 GCA_004027475.1 Anoura caudifer | reverse complement strand
AGGGGGAGGGCAAGAATAGTGTGGGAAATGTAGAAGCTAAAGAACTTATGACACATGGACATGAACTAAAGGGGGGAATGTGGGTGGGAGGGGGTATGCAGGGTGGAGGGTAATGAAAGGGGGAAAATGGGACAACTATAATAGCATAATCAATAAAATATAATTAAAAAAACAAAACAACAACAACAACAACAAAAAAGAAATGGAGCATATATACCCTGGGATATGACTTAGCCATAAAAAGGAATGAAATCTGGCCGTCTGCAAGCACATGGATGGACCTGAAAGTATCACGCTGAGTGAAGTAAGACAGAGGAAGAAAAATGCTGTATGATTTCACTTATATGTGGAATCTACAAAATAAAATAAAATAAAGAGCAGAACAGAAACAGACTCATAGATACAGAGAACATTTTGAAGGTTGCTAGATGGGAGAGGTGTTAGGAGGATGGGTGAGAAAGGTAAAGAGAATAAGAAGTACAAATTGATAGTTACAGAATATTTATGAGGATGTAAAGTACAACACTGACTATACTGAATATAGTCAGTAACATTGTAATAACTGTGATGTATGGTGCTGGGTGGCCACCAGATTTATTGGGGTGATGACTTTAAAAATTATTTAATGTCTAATCACTGAGTTGTACACCTGAAACTAATATAATATTGTGTGTCAACGGTAATTGAAAAATTAAAAAAAGCTTTTTAAAGTGAAAAAAATTAAAGTTAATCACCTTTATTTCTTTAGTTGTAAAATGGAAATAATAAAAGCAGCAGAGACAAACCAATATATTCCAAATAATATGCAACTGGTCAATCATATTGATGTGGAGTTTCTCGGCAGGTTGGAGTAATTTATAGGCTTACAGAAGACCCTCTCAACACTCATTCCATTCTCCACAGCAAGGTTAGATGCAATCACACCCTCTCTTAAATGTCACCATAAAAAATAATATTCCTGGCATAGTACTGCAATCTCTCGATTGGTATTACTGGCTTTCTTTTTTCTCTTTATTATATGCTATAATTTCCTTGTTAGTGGGAACCGTATCTTGTAAACAGCAAGTAAACAAAGCTTTGTTGAATGAATAAATCTCTGTGTCCTCTGTGTCCAATACAGGCTTTTAATGTATTCTTGTGAATGAATGAATATTCCAGATCTTAAAGGCAAAAATGAATATAAATCAGCTAAAAGGCTTTCTAAGGGAGCGCAAATCATCTGCAAAGAAAGGAAAGGACATCCGCAGAGGATAAACAGGAAAACTCTATATTTCCCTGTATTCGAATATCTTTACCTCTTCTGTTTTATGCATGATCCATGTGATTTCTTAGAACCAAAGTAGATTGTACCCAAAACGCTATGTTGTGCAGGTGACATAATGTTCTAAAGGAAGAAAAGTTAAATTTCCATAGACTAAATTTCTACAGATCTAAATCTGTAGTCTCAAATTAAATTGTTAGTAAAATCATATTTCCATGATTTTCATTGTTGTGAATTTCAGAATAGAAGCAATTTTCTAGACCATTCAAAAATAATAAAACTGTAAATTGACTAAAAAATGGATTCTAGAGCATCCAATGGACTATCTGCAGGTGTTGAGTCATTCTGGTAACAGTTTAGCCTTCCGCCTTAGTCTGTTTATACAGACACTGCTCAAGGCTGACTCTGATAAGGAAATACTTCAAAATGACTCCTGAAATTCCTCATTTTGAAGCAGCCAAATCCCTAATGTACCAGAATGAAGTCAACAACCCTGCTGCAATTTTTTTCCTTTTTCTAAAAAGAAGTTAACAATGAGCTTTCTCTCTCCAGGATCAACTCTAATTCTGTAAGAAATAGTCAGGCATTTTCTCCCATCCAATAGCAATTCTAAATCCAACTGGACAAACCTGATGAGTGAGAGAACTTTATTTGTCAGGAACAAAAGTCTGAGTCCCACTGAAGGCAAAAACAAGCTAGAACAGGACTCTGACACGGTCTGAGGACTGGGGCTTTGCCGAGAAGGCAGGGCAAACGTGCTGCTTCAGTGCCAGCTCTTGAAGTGCCCCACACTAACAGCCCTTCACCGTGCTTTCCTGAGTCACAGTTAGGTTTTTCTGAGTGAGAGCTGCATGAAGAATCAGAATTAATTTGGAGACAAGAGAAGCCCTTGATGAAGCAACCTAACACCAGACATCAAACCTCAGTCAGAGATTGTGCCGACTGTCTGTTCCAGCCCTTTGATGGGGTGTGTGCTCCTCCAGGAATAACCTTCTCTCACCTGTGCTTGCTGAAATCCTTCCTTCTCACAGACCAGCCCTTGTGTACCTTCACCAAAGCCCTCCCTGATGATCTTGGTCATTGGCAACCGCTCTTTCTATTGCACTTTGTGTTACTCATTTGTTCAACAAACTACTATATCAGTAGCATTATGTTCAACCCTAGCACACAAAGTAAGACACGTTCTTCTTTTCAAGTACCTTAGCACCAGTGCCTGTTCTTACTTCCACTCACAAACCACGTTTACAACACAGGATGCTGAGGACTCCTGTAGAGATATGCATGAGCTACTCCATTCATCCAATTCAGGCCACTCAATATTGGGCAAGTTGTGTTAGAGCTGAACTTAAAGGATGATTAGTAATTCAAATGAAAGAGAACGGCAAGAAAAGCAATGTAGACCAAGGAACTAGCTTGTCTAAAGGTATGAGGTGAGAAAGCATCAGTAATTCAGTGTGGCTAGGGTGTAGGAGCAACCAGGAAAAGAGAAGGAAATGTAACGACCAGGTAGGCCAGAGCCAAATAAGAAAAGACCTAACAAGCCATTCAAAGAAGTTCAGGTTTTCTCCCGTAGGCACCATCGGAGAGATCTCAGCGTGGAGGCAACACGGTTATGTTTGCATATTTTGTAAGGGCAGATATTCTGTTGGCTGTGTGGAAGGTGGTTTAGAGTCCGACTGCAAGCAGGCAGAAGAGTCTGGAAGTAGCACAGACAAGAGAGGAAAGGTACCGCTACAAAATAGGGGAGTGACAGTAACAACAGAAAAGAGAAAATCAATTCTAGAAACGTGTTCACACTGCTGTCACAGTCTGGCACTTACTATGTTTGGCCTGACATTATGATCATTTGAATGCATGTTATCTGTGTCTTGCTTGAAACTGTAGCATTCTTTAAGGTACTGGTTGATCTTGTTTATCATCCTGTTGCCAAAGGCTTAACATAATCTGTAGAGAAGAGTTGAAACTCAACATGTTATATGTTGAAATGTACCAGATGGCACTGCATTGCAATTTAGTCAGTTTTAGACTTGGGCACTATGGTTTGAAGTCAGGCAGCGGCCACAGATAAGCCTGTCAATAAAAGAAGCATGTGCTCTGATACTATGTCTTAGAAATAAAGACCAGAATCAGTTATGACCCCCAAAATCAATCATTTAACTTTTTCTGTTAATAATTATCTTTCATGATAGACAAAGATACAGGATAGCTAATATATTTGTTAACTGTCCATATTGGTACCATTGTCCCATCTGGGCTCTAGATTGGAGAGTGTGTGCTCAAGGGAATGATGCTCAGAGCTTCAGAACTGGGTCGCTTCCCATCTCCATCATTAGGCAGGAATGAGTGAGGCCTCACTGGGAATTCAATGAAAACTACACTCTCAAAATTGAAATAAGAGTGTGCGCAGTCTGTCCTTGGGGAGACAACATCTAAATTGGACATGTTGTGTCTCTGAGGCTGCCTGAGGGACACGCAAACAATGTTACTCTTAAGAAAATGCAGTGTAATTAATCCATCTTAATAGCTGGTGATAGGCAACCATAGCCTATTAGTGGATGGCTATATTTATAAACATGATCAAAATAATCACACCGTATAATTAAGTGTATTTCCACTGGACACGTATACAGTGGCATCAGGAGTCCTATTCTGCTGTTTGCCTCATTGTACAGAAATGGAAATTTCTTAGAAATTAAACACAAGTTCCTGTGGAAACAGATCACTAATAAATCTTATACCACGCTTTGGACAAAGTGTTTTAAACTTACACACTCAGATGGGTGTTAACTCCTGAAACTGTCAAGTTTTGAAATTATACACTTATTCAAAGGCATTGATATTGCTCAAAAAATTCTTGGCCCTCTTCACTGGTCTCTATCCTGAAAACAAGACAAGGGATATGTGAAAAAATATATATCAGCCTCATTACTGTTAGGTGAGTGCATCTCCTAGGAGTTCATATTCTAGTTTTACTCTCTAGGAGAAATTTGATGCTAAGTCAAGCAGGTAAGGACCACCTGCATACGTCACCCAGATGTAAATATAAACCATACGTAGAAAAACCACAGGCTGTCATCGAAGGCATAACAGCAGGAGATCAAAATCTCTTAGAAACAATAGGGCAATGACCAAGCCTGGGGCACATGTGTATCCAGTACTGCAGGTTGGCACCCTCTGTGGTGTTTGTCATTCTAGCTGCAGCAACTAACAGAATCTTAGCCATTACCAGTATGGAGTTCAAAATTACTAAGTTTTATTTTTCCCAGGTATTGCTCTATTTTTTGTCATGTATGATTTCCTAGGGCAAAAATAATTTCAACTACTTTCTGTCCTAATGGTCCCCACTGCCTCTGTCCACTATGGTGAAAGGCACTTTCACCAAAGCTGAATGTGCCTTAAACAGACATATGGAAAGGAGTTCATTTACTTACATATAGTGAAATTATGTAGGACATAATGTAGTGTGATCTGTATAATTGCCTATTACAATGGAGATATAAATGGAATTCTATAGCAATATAGTAATCAATAATCTGATGTGGAATCTTGAATATAGAAGGATTCTGCTGATTTACATGTGTTTAAAATACATAAAATATTATGATTCAAGAATTTTGAATGAAGTTTCAGTAATGTGTCTTATTCAGCTTCATCTACTTATCCAAATTAGTTATCAAGTCTCCACTGACTGCCTTCTCCAACAATCTAATGCTAAATTGGACACTTGGGAATTGCTCCTTGCTTGAATGAATGCATTGTTTAGTTAGGCCAAAACAGCTGATCTTTATGAAGTTTGTCCTGACATGCCATCACCTGCAAATGACCAAGACACAAGACCGTTGTCTAGTTAATCTACCACAGATATTTAAATAGAACCCAGCTGTGAAATCTCATTATTGCTTTGGGGGACAAAAGAAGAAGGAATAAATGCAGGAGTGAAAATGTCAATAGACATAACCATTCCAGGTGGTTCTCATTGATGGAATTTCATTGGCAATGAAGTGTAAGACAAGTTATCCCATGAGTTCTGTTTCAGTGGTGTGATTTTAAAAAATAATGATGAAAATGAGCGGATTGAGAAAGGAGTAAGTAGGTTATCTTCCCGAAGGAAACAATTCCAGACTTCCAACTCGAGCTGATGGTAATTAGTGCTACTCAAAATAATGGTTTAAATCCCAAAATAACTGAAGTTTAGAACTTCTTGAGAGCATAGGAAAGGCTCAGTGATCCAAATGCAAGAAAAACCCCAAGCCCAGGTCTCTTAGCTCTTTAGTCAGGCCTGTTGGTCTACATTACTTAGTTGTTTACTGAAATTGAAAGTTCTTGAGTAATAATAATGACAGCTTATATATTGAATTATTGAGATGTACTGTGCTAAAATCTACATGTATTATTATATTTCATTCCCAAAACAATTCTGTGAGGTCTGTGAAATTTTGGTCTGTTTTACCAATGAGGGAACCAAACCTCAGAAGAGTAATCACCCAAAACCATTATAACAAGAAGCAGAGCTAAGATCTCCTTGATGACAAAGTAATGCTCATTACTGTATGGGTATCTCCTCAAACCATATGCCTCTTCTTAGGTTCAATCAATAGCCATCAAGATATTGGAGTAAGAAAACTTATAAAGAAGGGGAAGGGTCAAGTCAAGGAACATATATAAAGGACCCCCGGACAAGGACAATGGGGTGGGGAGGATTGAAAGTTGGGGTGGGCAGGACAGGGGAAAGCAATGGGGGAAAATAGGGACAACTGTAATTGAACAACAATAAAATTTTTTTAAATAATTATATTGTTATTTTCTTAGATGCTACTGTGATGTAACAGGTGATAGCTGGGTAAATTAGGAAACACCTGCGTTTTTGTCCCTCTTAGCCCTCATAGAGTAGCCAAATGTATAAGGAAGATCCCCTTGAGAAATTCCTGCTTGTCTTTTCCTAAAACAATTATATCATATTCCTTGTTGGCCTGAAAACCACATTTCTCCACCCCCCAATGCAGTTTGTTCTCAGAGTAGGTGAGAAGTCCAAGTTTCCAAGCTATCAACAAAACTCTGATGGTTATCGGGAACCTCACCGAACACCCTTAGGCCACAACAGAGGTGGCTGTGTTTCCGTGTGGGGAAGTCCTGTGGGAAGAACTGTGGGAATAAAATGTACCTCATTCCACAAGCCCAATAGTTTTCATTTTAGATTTTGGTCTCTTGGCTAACAATTTAAATTGGAATTAAGAAAAAAAGAAGTCTCATAGTTGCCACATACAACAAGCTCTATAGCCCTTTGGCCATGTTCTCTTGGGGAAGCGCCTGCAGGCTGGGCTGTAGATGAGCCAATATCAACATGGGCTCTTCTGAGAGGATCTGCTCACTCACTCACCTATTGTTACAGATGCTATGATGAGCCCCCCAGACCCCCCCATCAGGAATAACATTTCCCCCTCCATGCCAACCATGTGTCCAGAAGGGTCCTCACCTATCAGCCCCTTTTGTCAGAGTCTCAGCTTGACTTTAAAAAACAAAACAAAACCTTCCTTGCCCAAAGTCACACCTCCTCCCAGCCATCCCAAGCTTGATGACTAATTAGCATAATGCTCTATCTGCCCTTGTCCCACCCATGCTGCCAACATCCAAGAGCTACTGATGGGGTCCGTTAACAAAGTCACCAGACCATATCGCAGCTCAGCTTCTCTCTCTGCCCGGTCCTTCATCCTCACCGACCTTCCACAGGTGTAGACCTCCAGAGTTCTCCCAAATTAAAGCCCTGCTGCTAATAATCTCTGCCTTACACCCCAGAAAACTCACCTGTGCTGCCTGTACTAACAAAATTTCTTAATAAACTTTTCACTCTAATATTCTCATGCATTAATATAGTATGGAACCTGTGGGAATACAGAAATAAAGCCACGGGTAAATGTAAAGACAGATGGCCCATCAATTAGCAAAGAGAAACGTCACCTTCTTGTGCTACCCAAGTGCACAGTCATGCACAAATGTGATGTCACAGGTCTACCTGAGATTTTAATTTACAGTTCAACTATCCACAACATCTCTTGATCCATATCAGGTAAAGAAAATCTGTAAGGGAGAGGCATTGCTTGTGGAGGCAGAGGAGACAGAGGGGTTTATCTGCTGTCAGCACTCTTCCTGGAAACAAAGCTATCTGAGTCTAGAAGGCAGCTTCCCATCTCCATTCTCTGAGCTGGACTCTAGCTTTCGGTCTCCGAAAGTAGGAAAGAGAAAGCAGACTGGCTGGGCAGTTGATGGGCTCTCCCATGCATCCCAGCATCTCCTTACTCTTCCTAGGCACTGGCTCTTCCTTGAGCAAAGGTCCGAGAAGTAAAAACAATAGTGCATCACATAGAAGGCATAGAAAAAGCCAGAGATGGTTACAGGGTACGTAACATCTGTATTGCTGAATAAAATCCATTGCTTTCCTTCCCATAGCTCCATTTTTCTTATTCCATTTGTGAGAAAACATAGTATCTGTTGTCATTGCTGATTTGAAAAACCACATTAAGTTACTTCTTACAAATAAACTAGTGTTTTTCCAAACGGTAAGACCGGTTAAATTCCAAGTAATGCCTCGTACGATACATTTATTTTAAATGACCAACAATTTTACATAGTCTAACCATGGTATGCAATATAAATTTCAGCATTCTAGCTGGACTAGATCTAGCATTCTCTCAAAGCAGCTACAAGGACAGAGATCCTGCATCTTAACTAAAGAAGAGGATGATTACAAGGCTTTGGAAGCCTTCGGAAAGGGAGAGGGTGGAACTAATTAATATGCAGCAAATGAGATTCATGGAATTTTATTAATCATGAAATTAATACAGCAGTCTTCTAGTCAACCATGGGGTGAAGGTCACAATTCTCAAAGAATACAAGCTGCTTCACAAAAGTGTATCAAGTGGGTTGGTTTCTATGGGTTTCCTAAGGGATTCTTGATTGAATTTTCTAAACATGAGTAAATCTAAATAAAGCCACTGTATTCCATCTCCTATGTCTCCCTTTGTAACCGCTTTCTGAGCTTACTGACATCAGGTTAATTCCAAGTCTATATTCAGAAATTAACATGACTAAACTTGGGTTTTGGACTTGCAATGCATCCTGTGGAGCAACTGTTTCAAACGCCAGCATGCAGAAGAATCACAGGTTGCCAGATTCCACCCTCAGGGTTTCAATTCAGTAAGTGTCAGATGAAGCCCCCAAATCTGCATTTCTAACAAGCTTCCACTCGTTGCTGACTCGTCCTACTCTGAGGATCAAACTGAAAAACACTATGCAAAGAAGAAAGAGTCCATCTAAGCTCTTTCTGGAATAGGTAGGTCCTTCTAGAATAGATAGAGATGGCAGCACAGGGTGCAAGGGTGAGGAGATGATTCATTTTCCTCGATAAACGTCCCTGATGGGGGGAAAAGAACCTGAGTGACAAAGGGCACTGCCTGCCTCCCCAGATGAAGAACACCTTCAAATGGGGAGAAGTGTCAAGTTAGTGGCTAGTAATAAGCAGGGTCTCAATAAAAGAGGAAAGAGGACAAGACGAAATGACCAGAAGGTTGATTCTTGTTGATTCTTCTTAAAAGAATCATCGTCCATTTTGTTGAGATTTTGCGATAAAAAGGAAATTGAGAAAATACGATTTTTCTCCAATGAGAATGTGTGGGTGTCAATGCAAATGTGCAGGGGTGGAAAACAAATAGAAGAAAGTTGGTAAGGAAAGTAACAAAAATCAAAGAAAAACTGACCCTTCTTTCTTCTAGTCTCCTGCTACGAATTGAAATGGAGAAAGCAAGCTCACAGAATAAATGGTAGAAAGTAAATTAGCTGCTTTGCGGAGTTCTTCAGGTTTTAATAACAGCAGAAAGAGCCCCCTTTTAAAATATAGATTTCATCTTGCCTATATGCCTTTAAGGAAGCATAACTTATTTATACTTTCTCCTCTCTTCTAATTTACTGACTCTTTCCATCTCTGCTGCTCTCCCTTTCAACTAGAACAATAGGGTTCTGAAGATGGATATGTAGGAACAGCGGCATCCTCAATGCTCTCTATGACTCCTCATTATAAGATTATTTCCTTGTGTTTTGAAATAGAAATGCTGCCTTTGATGCTACCGTTTAGATTTCCTTCTTTCTTTTGCTAAAGAAAGTGTTCCCTATTTATTACCTAGCCTTGTCACCTCAGCACAATGTGGTAGATAGCATTCTAAATAAATATTTTCTAATATGCCTTCAAGTACAACTTTCCTTTTGAGTGCAAATAGGATAGATAATTGAGCAGAGGAGGTGAAAGCAGCATTGAATGGAGTGGGTGAAGGGGTGTGGTGGGGGTAGTGCATGACTCTTGTTTGGTTGCTCTGATACAGGGCTCAGGAGCAATTTCCAAGAGAGCCAGGGAATTCACAAACAGCACTTTGGTGGCTGGGCTGCCTGCATTTAGATCTCAGCAGGGCCAGAGAGTTGAGAAACTCTCCTGACTAGAAGGATAGAGTTATTCTCTTTGGTGCATTTCATCCTGCCTGGGCATTTTTTAGCCTTTTTCTATTCCTCTTGACTCATTTCCACTGGTTTTATTCACCCTGTACTGTGCACTTCTAGAATTTCTTTCATTCTCCCCCTCTTCCCACTGGCTCAGTTCCTTCCCATGTGTTTCTCCCTGTCTGTCTCTCTTACAGGTTTCCACTGACCCATGCATCCGCTCACTCCACCCGCTACACCCAAGCTGCTCTGGCCCCCTGACAATACAAGGTTCCGCCATCCTGACAGGCAGCAAAAGGTGGGCCAGAGGCGGGCATATGGTAATGCAAGGGAGGTCTGGGCAACAGCTGAGCTGTTGCCAGTCTCAGGCATAAGTTACTTAATTAAAAGCCCAAATTCTGAGCTCCACTTGTCACTTTCCTCCTTTGAGAGCACAATCACCCTTTGGTGTCCTCGCATTTGAGAAGGACCTGTCTGGGCCCTTCTCTGCTGTATAAAGTTGAGTCTAGTCTCTCCGGCTGACAGGTAACAGGCAAAAGAGGGCAAAGGAAAGGGAAACCAGAGACCTGGAAATAATGGAACATCCACTAGCACATCATTGAACCAGAAGCCGGAAACCAAAATACTGGACTTCCTTACCTGGTCTCCAGACACATATGGTTTGCCTCTTAAGGGCCAGGCGCTGCCCAATGCTGACACTTATCAGAGCAATAAGAACCCACTCAAGTTCAAATGAAGACTGTGTCATTTTAGAGGAGCCAGATATGTAACCACCTAGAGGCTCTTCCATCCCCTGGCCCACCTGGAAGCCTGAACCCCGCCTCCTCTCCAGTTCCGCTCAATCCAAGCTCACCCAGCCCTCCTCACTGTTCTTTTACCCCCTTGAATGATCTCTGCCTCTTACTGTAAGGTGTCAGTATGTGCAATTCTCTCCCCGCTCATCTACTAATTTCCTCCCTATCTTTCAAATCTTAATTAAAGCATTCCTTCCCTGAGTCAGAGCGACAAACACAGCCCTGCTCGCCTGGCTCATCTCCATTTTAGCTCTGGAAGCCCCGCGTCCTGGGAATACCTCAGCTCCACGCGAACCGGGGTGGTTGCTCATTTCATTCAAATCTCTTGATGATAAACACTTTTAAAAATGACAGCTCTATTGAGATATAACTCATGGACCATAAAATCCATTCTTTTAAAATGTATAATTCAGTGTTTAATAAATATACAGCATTGTCCAACCATAACCACTATCTCATTTTAGAACATTTTCCTCAATCCCAAAAGAAACACCAGACTCATTAGCGGTCACTCCCCATTGCCTCTCCCATCAGCCCCTGGCAACCACTAATCTCCTTTTTGTCTCTGTGGATTTCACTATTCTAAACATTTCCAATATATAGAACCATGCAACATGTAGCTTTCTTCACTTAACATCATGCTGCTGAGGTTAATCCATGTTGTAGCATGTACTTCATTGCTTTTTATAGCTAAATAATATTCCATCATCTGGATAAACCCATGTTGTGCTTATCCATTCATAAGAATGCAGCTGTTCATTCACAGATGTAGGGCTGCTTTCACTTTTGGGGTACTATGAATAGTGCTGATACGAAGATTCACGTTGAAGTTCTTGACAGAAATATGTTCTCATTTGTCTTGGGAGAACATCTGGGATAGGACTATTATACACATGATGATGCTACATTTAACATTTTGAGGAACTACCAGAATGTTTTCCAAAGTGGTTGTGTTATTTTACAATACTTCCAGCAATGTATGAGGGTTCTAATTTCTCTACAACTTCTCCAGGACTCATTGTTTTATTTTGTTTAATTTTAGCAATCCTAATGTGTATGAAGAGGCATTTCATTGTGGTTTTTAGTTACATTTACCTAATGACTATTGATGTTGAGTATTTTTTTGATGTGCTTAGTAAACGTGTGTGTGTGTGTGTGTGTGTATGGAGAGGGAGAGAGGGTGAAAGAATTGTATATTTGAGTTCTTTGCCCATTTTTCAATTGAGTTGTTCATTATTGAGGGGGTGTATATATATATATATATATATTCTGGATATAATTCTTTATCAGATATATCATTTGGAAGTATTTTCCTTTATTCTCTGTGTCATCTCTTCACTTTCTTGTGTCTTTTGAAACACAATATTTTTAAATTCAATGAAATCTAAATTTGGGGGGGCGGTTTCTGGTACTTTTGATGTGATATCTAAGAATACCTAATCATTCGTTACAAAGATTTATTTTACAGTCCATTATACAAATTTATAGCTTTAGCTCCTATGTTTTGCTCTATGATACATTTTGAGTTAATTTTTGTACTCGGCACAGTAGGGGTTCAAGCTCATTCTTTTGCATGTGATACCCAATTGTCAAAGCACCATTTGTTAAAAAGACTTTTTTTTTCTTCACTGAGTAGTAGTTTTGGCACCCTTGTCAAAAATAAGTTGTGCATAAATGTAAGGGTTAATTTGGGGGCTCTCAATTTTATTTCATTAATTTATATATCTATCCTTATGCCAGTTCCACACTATTTTAACTACGTTAGCTTTGTAATAACTTTTTAAATAAGAAAGTATGAGTCTTAACTTTGTTCTTTTTGAGATGCTTTTGGCTTCTCTGGGTCATTGCATTTTCGTGTGAGTTTTAGGATCAGCTTGTTGCCATCTGCAAAAATGCAGCTGGAATTTTATCGGGGATTGTATCCAATCAGTAAATCAGCTTGAGAAGTACCATCATTTTAACAATATTAAGTCATTCAATCCATGACTACAGAATATCTTCCATTTATTACCTGTTCTTTACTTTATTTCAACAGTTTTGTAGTTGTCAGAGCATATGTTTTGCACTATTTTTCTTATATTTGTTACTAAGTATTTTATTATGTTTGATGTTATAATAAGTGAATTGTTTTTCTTAGTTTTATTTTGAAATCATTCATGCTATTGTACTAAGGAAAGTAGACCAGGCTGCTTGGTGAAAACGACCTGACATTGTAGCCAGCTGTGACGGTGCAGACTGAATAATGACAATGTAACCGAGGGGAACAGAGTTACTATTTTAGTGGCTAGGATCCTGTACTGGACAACGCTTTGGCCTGGATTAACAAGGAAATGCTGCCATTTAAGGGAACTCGGGCCCTTTATTGGCCCACAGTTTGCCTCTCTGGAAAGGAAGGAGACTCTGGCCACAGGAAGACATGTCATAACTTTAATTACAAGGGAAGTCATTTCATCAGATACATAAAAATTCTACTGATTGGCAACTCCTCAAACACTTTTGTGTTGAACAGAAATTTTATTCTAGTAACTTTTCGTATTTTAATTGCATACAATAACTAGCCTATATTTAGCTTTTCAAAAAGTTGAGGTACATATCTGTCATGGGGCAGCTCCAAATGGATGGAAAGTAAAAGGACTGCAGAAATAAAATTGATCGTTCACATGTTCTTAAAATACTTGCTTAGACTGCTTCTTCCATGAGGAGGAGAAAGAAGGCAAACCCAGCAACATTTTGGGCCACATCAGAATTACTCATCTAGGCAGGTTTCTCTTGAAGAGGAAAGCAGGAAGTTTGCTTACTCAGTGGGTTTTTTTCCCCACTTATGAGTTCTACTAAACAGTCCAAGGTTATTAACTATAATTCTGTAGCCAACCAATGTGAAATGTGTGACATATAAGGTTACAAGTACAATGCTGTGTCCCTAAATATTATTAAAGCTCTATAAGTTGCAACTAATTTATTTTTTAATATAAATTGGACTCGATTCAAGACTCCCCCATGATAATATCGATTTCATCATGTTTCTGCACTTGAATTTCAAGGAAATATTTTTTCTCTATTTTCCAGTGGGTGTGTGTACTGTTTAGATACATTTTAATTATATGTACTTAGCTGTAACTTATGAGGCCATGATACTCTACACAATTCAATCATTTGTCCTTAATTATATATCTAAAGCCAGACTGAGGTTATATTTAATAAATCCAATGGACAGGATTAAAAAGAAAAAGCAAAAGTCTTGGAGGGTTTTAAGTTACCATATTAAAGGCCATCAGTAAATCTTATATAAATAGTTTTTTAAATTATTCAAACTTTCTCAAAATGTTTAGAATGGATAAGAAGTGAATTTTCCTTAAATAAGAGCTTATATCAACATCCAATTTGTAGTGAGACAAAGCAAATACTCTGTTTAAGGAGTCATCTTTAGTTGGTACTTTTAAAATAATTTTTATTTCTCGTTTTTTTTGGGGGGAAGGAGGACGTGTGATATGGTTGCCAAGGGAAACCCTATCCTGATTGGATGAGAGGCCACCCCAGGTTTTCACAAAGGGAGGGCAGCTTTATTTCCTAAGATGTTTCTTTTCTGTTCCTATAATGGAAGAAAAAGAAGCGGAAACAAAAATTGCCTTGTCTGCTTCTTATTCATTCTGTAAATTCACAGAAAGCCTCACAGTAATGAGCCGCCAAGAATGTCCAAGCCTCAGGACTTTACTTAGCATTGTTTAATTTACTGCTTGAATGTGATATTGTTTACCTCTGTGTTTATGCTTTTATTTTCTGTCCAACTAGAGTGCATACTAGCTATGGTTAAGGGCTACATTTCATAACTGCTCCCCAAGCACTGGAAAAACTGATAAATATTAATGTTTATTGTATCTGAATCCATTGTAATTTTTGATATGGAAAAAATAAGAATTCTGAATGGAATAATGAGACATTCCTGATTTCCTTCATTTAGGTATTTAGAAAAATTAATATAAGCTGAATCAATATACTTACTAATAGATGCCACTGTAACATGAGCTTTCAGAAGGAAGGATCAGTGTTTTTCTTATTTGCCTCTGCCTATAACCGCATCTCTGGGAAGAGTATCTGGCAGATGTAAATGCCTAATAAATAACTGTTAGGTGGATGGACTCCTCTGTTCCTGATGGTAGCTGGTGGGAATGCAAATGTCGAGTCAGGATGAAAACAAGCTTCTCTACTCGGGCAGCCTTAAAAATAAAAATAAAAAATGATATCAAAGAATGATAAATAACAAAGCTCCTTCAAAAAATATATATTTTTTTAATTGGAAAGAACTCTATGAGCTAGAGATGTCAAAAGTTGGGAAAAGCCCTGACTGGTGTAGCTCGGTGGATTGAGCGCGGGACTGTGAAACAAAGGATCACGGTTCGATTCCCAGTCAGGGCACATGCCTGGGTTGCAGGCCAGTTCCCGACAGGGGGCGCATGAGAGGCAACCATACATTGATGTTTCTCTCCCTCTCTCTCTCTCCTTCCCTTCCCCTCTAAAGACAAATAAATTAAAAAATGGTAAAAAACAAAATTCAAAAAAAATTTGGGAAAAATATGTGGGTGGAAATAATTAATTAATAATTATATACCACCTAAATACATAACATGAGCTTACTGGGTTATTATCTCTTTAGAAAGGGATGCCTCTTTCAAAAGATTCAAAGTGATGAGCTTACCTAAAAACTTATCTTCATGCTATGGTGACAGTTTTGTTTCTCTTTCAACTGACTTCTTTTGGGAACGTTTCATATCAAGCTCTTCTTGGGCCTTGACAATACTGTCTTGAGTAGAAGAATACCTTGCTGAAATCTAATGTTGCAGTAGTCACACCCTGTGATTGTGGGGTCTGTGGGATAAGCCCACTGATCAAATTTCACCCCAAACACGAAAGACCCAGCTCTTCCTCCAAGCTCCAGCAGAGAGGAGATAACATCAATTAAAGACACGCCATTGATGGGACAACAATATTAATGCCATTTTTGGATGCTCTCTGGATTCCATCGATTGTGGAAATGTTTTACTTAAGTTATTACTAACCTATATAATACAATTGTCAGGTAGGCATAAGTGGCATGTTTTTGGAGGTGAGGAAATTGAAGAAATATGAAGAATCAGAGATATGAAGCGACTTAGCTAATGAAGCTTGGAAGTGAGAAACTGAGATTGAAATTCTGTCTGGCAATAGAGCCAAATCTCAAGCTTTGCTGTCTACACTACTCAACTTCACACAAAACTCCAGAAGCCTCTCCCCATCCAGCCAGACCTTTGATCATCTGTGACACCCACACACCTTCACCCCTCTCCTGGCTTTGGCCTCTGCCCCTTTGGCTTCTGATTACTTAAGTCCCACTGTTCTCATCAGTCAGCTCCGAACCAGCACCAGGAGAATGATTCATGAAAAAGATTAACTGATGCTTAGTACTTGTCCCTCATGGGTGCTTTTGCAGGTGGAGACTGGAGAGTATGACAGGAAAATGCTTAGGATTTAGGCTTCATAGCTAGACAGAACTGCATTTAAAGCTCAACGCTGTTACTTCACAGTGTCTTTAGTTAAGTGACTTTGCATCTTGGAGCTGGGTTTCCCTGTATGTGAAATCACATCTCTGCTGGAAGACCCACCGTATTTGGTTGTTGACACCGTACTGAAACATGCAGCAGACTGAGACTGTACACTCAACGCTTCACCTGGCATTCTTGCAGCCAGGAAGGGGAGCTGAGGGCCTGGTGCCCCAGACAGAGGTGGCAATGGATTAACGACTATTCCTAGTGACTGCCATTCATTCGTGGGAAGGGGTCAATATATCTATAACCCAAAATAGCCCCTGCCAGTGACTCATTCTTGAGTCCAATAATTCAATTTCAATTTTCCTACCTAGAAACATCTGGTGAAGAGAGTGTTTACAAGACAAACATGGATTGGTCACAGCTGTTTTAACACTCATCATCACAGAGCAGTGTGGAAACTAGATGTTTGAGGTCACAGGAGTAAGTAAGATCTAAGGGACCAGTTCACGTCTGTCTCTTGTTACTATACATATTCTATTTACATGGCCTCTCCCTAATCAGGAAACCAGTGTCGCTTTTCTGATTTAGTGACCAGCTCACAATGCAAAGTCCAGGCAGGGTGTGTGTGCTGCCCCAGGCATTTAACACGGTTTGTGCTAAGACGGCTTCTGTGGGAGAGGCAGTGGTCATTGGCATTCCAGATGACCACGCCCATGTTTTATGATAAAGAGTGGATTTGAAATAGCATAATACTCATAACATAAATAAAAATGGTTAAGATTTTTTAACAGTGAAGGAGAGCAAAATAATGAGAGATGGCTTTACCAGGACTCCATGATAAAGCTAGTGAAATTGGACACAACGCGTGGTGTATGAAGACAAGAAGAGAAGCTTGGATGTTGGGCTGGAGAGAACTGTACATTTCCTTTCCTTTTTAAGTCTTTTTCCCCACTGGGAAGAAAGGGTAAAAACTCTCACTGAATACTTTACATGTTTGAAATGGTCTCATAACTTTATATATACAAACATTTAGTTTTTACATCAATCTAATAAAAGGAGCTATTTCAGAGGTTACTTAACTCTAGCCCATGAATCTGCACAGCTGTCTATTGTCTTGTGGCCTATAAGCTAGGGATAGTTTTTACATTTTTAAATGTTTACATTTTGAATGGTTATGTAAGTATCTGCATAATATCCTCCACTTACCTCTGGGCCTGCAAATCCTAAAATATCTATTACCTGTTTTTTTAAAGAAAAGCTTGCCAACCACTGTGCTATTTTTTTCACCTCTCTCTTGCAGAGAAGAAAATTGAGGCAGCCAATTATTTTCTTCTGTTTCCAAATCATGGGACAAAAAATTGACCTCGAGGAGTTTCACTCTAGAATGTGTACTCTTAATTACTCTATTGCACTGTGCCTGAGAATTGAGAAGCATTTACCCCTGACTATGGCTACAAGGCAAAAAGTCCAATTGAAAGTCATGCCCACTATCAAAATACTCATAAATCACTAGAGAATTTAATTCCAGATGCAGACTTAGAACTGTAGGAAGAAAGGCTGAGCTTCACCACAGGGAACAACCAGCTATAACACAAATTCATGAATGGGTCCTAGAGAAACTTCGGAAGAGAGAATGATGGGATTAGAGTCTGGGTAGAACTCCCTTAAGATACTGCTGTACAGGGATGGAGGAAAGAAATACAGTCAACATCGTATCTTCTGGATTTCACCAAGTCTCAGGGACTCAAAGGGAAATTCTATTTTACCTCCAGGAGGTGAAGATTAGAACAATAATGAAGACGACCAAATGGGGCCAAAGAATTATGCTCTGAGTCTCTCTCACCACCCCTCAGACCAGTGCCAATGAATGATTCCCCAAAGCAACCACAGACTATCCATGTTTGGCTTCTAGACCAGTTCTGAAACCAACCTCCAGTGACATTTGCCTCCTTTGTACCTCTATCCTTCCTGCGTACATATTTTTCTACTCCTATGCTCTGAACTAGCTCTTATTTAAGGGGCTATTACAATTCTTCAAGAAATATTGGATTTCTGAAATGAAAGAAATCAGTATGCCTTTTGAATGGAGAGAAAGGACCTCTGAAGGTTTGCAGTTCGGGAGACTTGCAACACTGATGATCAGTGAGCAACCACAGTTGGTTGGGGAAGCGAGCCCAGAGAGGTGGAGAGACTCAGAGCACAGGCCTGGGGCTGTCCACCAACAGGGTATACCTGCCTCCCTGTGCTTTCCAGCAAAAAAGCCTGGTACCAAGAGCCCAGCTCTTAGTTTCAGCCAGCCTGTTCCTGAAGCCAATCTCTGGGCTTCTAATCCTTTGTTACTGTTTAAAAACAGTGAAATTTTTTGGTCCTGTCTGAGGTGAAAGAGGAAGCTGAAGGTGAGTAGGTAGAAGTGGGGAAGGAAGGCAGGGGTATACAAAGGAGAGACCTGACCCAGGCAGAGGCTGCTGGGGTTTTCTTAGCCCCAGCTACAGCATTGGTGATGTGGGCACGATGTTCTCTACCTCACTCATGTAACTGTGATTTAATATTTCTAGTGTAGTGATCAAAGTCACACATCCTGTAACAAATCAAAGTATGTAATTAACTCTGTGGTTTTAATCAACTCTGTATTTCCCCTCTGGCCAAATTCTCATGACAGCTGGAACACCCTGTTCTCAGAATGGGAAACGCTGGTGCTGACCATGAACCACAGACGTCTGGCTGATGTACATCACAAGATAGTATCAAAATGAGAAGAATGAACCCAAGCAGGAACTGTACGACTCCATTTTAGCCCCCTCCCCTCACTCCCAATTCCCTTTCTCAAGAGAAAACTTCATGTCTGCACTCCCCTCTAAGAATTCTCCTCCTCCTGAATTCCCCCCAACTCCCTATAAGAACCACTGGCTTGACCAGAGACAGGGAGGCGGTTTTCAGGCATAAGCCTGCCATCTTCTCAGGTTACCAACCCCTGAAATAGAACCACTTTCCTTCTCACCAGCACCTGTCTTACAAGTGTGGCTTTTGTGGCGGCTGGCAGTTGAGCCTGCGAGGTCATTTTCTAGGTTTCAGATCTTCTGTTACTGTTAAAAAAAAAAAAGTGAAATATTTTTGGTCCTTTTTTTGTGTATAAAAGCCTTACACCAAAATTCTTCCAGCAGTTCCGTTCCGCTCTTCAACATCTCCAAGGAAGATCACACAGCCCTCCTGCATAGGGCGTTAATTTTATCCTAACCGCTTCTGAAGCTCAGGTGTGCGTTTGAGCATCCAGTGGCACAGAAAAAAGGATTGAGTCCACGCTGAAACTGCCTTCTGCCTGGGTGTGCTCTGGAGTTAACAGGACACTGTCTCCTCTGTCATGAAAGCCTGTTTCCGGGCACAGCAGACCAATGCCTGCTTTTACCCACATGGCGAGAAGACACTTTGAGTTGCACCATCACTAATTGCCTTGGCAGGGAAGGTTTTGTTTGAACTAGACTTTGGCAAGAAAAGAAGTCCAGGGGAAAAAAAAATCATGACTTCCCCTTTTTAACCCATTTCCTGTTTTGCTTTTTTCCTTTGGACAAATAAAAAGTAAAAAAGAGAAAAGGAGATCGATAAAATGCTGTAAGCTCAAAACTATTGATCTTTCTCCAACACTCCATTTGGCATCCAAAGAAATTTATGACAGAGAGTAAAAAAAATTAATAAAAAATAAAACAAGAGGGACAATTCCTAAATAAGATGGTAGTTAATTCTTGATGTTTTCTTGCAGAGAAAACTAAATAATCTGACCAGAGAAACTTAAAACTATATGTTTTTTGTTTTATCTGACCATGCTCCATTTTTGCTTTTAGGTACCTAGAAGTATCCTGAAGTTTTGGGGTCCCATGGAATGGTACCTCTTTTTGTCGTTTTTAAAAGAATTAGCTAAGGCTCAACACAAAACAAATTCAGTCTCTATACATGATAAAGTCTTAAGCTAAATTATTTTCTGGCTTCAAAGGCCAGTTTTCTGTGTATTTGTCTTTTTCCCCTTCTCTCTTAGATAATTGAGACAATTTGAAGAGAAAAAGAATGTGATTCCAGCATAAGAAAAGCCCATTAAAGAAAATCAACTTGTTGGTGTTTCTGAAAGAAATGGATGCCAACTCTCTTTCCTAGCACATATGGTTCACATTTTTCCTAACATTCTCCCTGGAAAGTGGTAAAAGCACATTTCAGCCAGTTCCTTTGGGGCCCTTAGAGCAGCTTCCAGCCTTCGGTGGTGAGGAAGCCCCTTACCAGGACTCTGTTTGGGGCAGATGCATACTGTTGGACCAGCACCGAGGAATGGGAAGTTTCTACTCCTGGCTGTCAGAGTGATGGTTGTTCTTTTCAGTGCTGTTACCTGTGCTTTGATTTGGCTGATCTCTACAAGCTCAGCGACACTATTTTCTAAAATGTCCTGCTTCTGTGACTGACAGGGAGGGAGCCAGAAGCTTGAGCTATTGGCTGAAGTCCACTGAAAAAGTGGGAAGGCCTGACTTGCAGGTTCCATGGATGAGTTTGCTGCAATGTCCATATCCACCCTTAAAAATAACCACTGTATTAAGATAGAGTTGGCACAGAGAAGGTTGTACATATTTGCCCTGGCTGGCATGGCTTGGTTGGTTGGAGCATTGCCTCATGCACTGACGGATTGCGGGTTTGATTTCCGGTCAGGGCACAAACCTGAATTGCAGTTTGACTCCTGGTTAGGCCACATACAGGAGGCAACCCCTCTCTCTCTCTCTCTCTCTCTCTCTCTCTCTCTCTGTCTGTCTCTCTCTCTCTCTCTCTCTCTCTCTCTCTCTCTCTCTGTCTCTCTCTCCTTTCCCTCTCTCTAAAAACAATTAAAAATGTCCTCAGGTCAGGATTTTTTTAATAAAAGGCTATACTTTTTTAATGTATAGCACTCAATGAGTGTGAGGAAGGTACATCACCACCTTGAAAGCTATAAATATATTCATCATCTCCCTAAGTTTCCCCCACCCCCTTTATTACTGTTTGTATGTGTGTTTATGTTAAGAACATTTAACATCTTAACATAAGATCTACCCTCTGAGTATTTTTTAACAACTGAGAGATCAAAAGTTCAGAGACTTTTTGTTTGTTTTTTTGTCCAAAAATCACAAGTAAGTTTGGAAGAGAGAGGGCACTGGAACTTGAGTCTCTGCCCAGGTCTTTGTTCATGACAGCACGCCCGCTCTGCCTCTCCCCCAGAGCCTCCAGGGTGCCAGGGTCTGCGTGCTTGATCTGGATGTGGCAAACACACTTCCTGGGGACAGCATCTTGCCTTCCACAGACTGGGAAAGATTGCTCTTTGGTTTATCACCGCAGAGCCTGTTGGCACCTGGTGACCAGCCTCAGGGCCCACAACTGTCTTTCCCGAGGAGCACCCCTGCTGTCCCCCCACCTCCCTCTCTGGAGCAGGGCGGTCCGGCATGCCTCACCTGTGTCCCTGCTTTCCAAGAACTGTGTATCTGGCTCCACACGGGGCTGCCATGCACCTGGGAGCATTTTTCCCTGACTGCATTGCTTATGCTCAGTTCCTTCCTTGGCTATCTCGAGAGCAAATGTTTCAGTATCTCTCTCAATTAAACATGCCCTAGAAGGGAAGGGATTCATTTTCCCATCACCCAATCCACCTCCTACCTTCCATCTGGACCCATGCTTTGCCTTCCATCCTGTGACAGTAATGGCACCCTCTCTGCTATCAGCAAAAGCCACGTCTGCTTGAGCGTTGCACCCCTTGCCCTTGAGACTTCTCAAGGACTTTGTTCCTGCAGACCTCCCCGGTCTTGTACCTCCATCAAGTTCACCCTTCCTAGCGTACTGGCAGTCATTCCGAAGAGCACACTATTTTACGCAGTGAGGGAGTCCACCTGAAGGGACATACCCACACCTGCAGTTACCACTTAATACTTTTACGTCCCTAACAGCACAACTCTCAGAAGAATGGTTTATACTCACTATTTTCAATTTCTCATCCCAAATACTTTTTTAGACCTACTCCACTTTATTCTCTGCCATGTTATCAACTCTCACTCTCACCAGGGCCACCAGCTGCATCTGTATCATAGAACCTGATGATCAGCTGCCAGGGCTCACCTTCCCTGGCCTCTCAGCAGCACTGGCCCCATCAGAACTTCATTCTCAGGACACTTTCTTCACTTGACTTTGGGGCATCTCCACCCCAGGTTTTTGTCTCACCTTATTGGTCACTCTGTCTTGTGCTCTTTGCTGATCGCTCCCTCTCTTACCAACTTGAAAGGTGTTGGCACTTCTCAAGCTTCTTCCTTGACACATATTCTCTCGCTAAACTGTCTCTCTGAGTAATTATCTAGTCCCAAATATGTTTCCATCTCCAGCTTCTCCCTGGAGCTGCAGTGTATATTTACCTCTTACCCAAGCCTTAAATTTTCAAAAACAACCCTC
This sequence comes from Anoura caudifer, assembly GCA_004027475.1. Classification (NCBI taxonomy): domain Eukaryota; kingdom Metazoa; phylum Chordata; class Mammalia; order Chiroptera; family Phyllostomidae; genus Anoura; species Anoura caudifer. Next base: position 178,825 of record PVKU01002939.1, on the reverse strand, counting down.
AGAACTACCTTATTATTGATTCCACCTCTAGCTTTCTCTATTTCAGTAAATACGTCAACCATTCTCCTTGTTGCTCAAGCCAAGTGGAATGTTTCTCATGCCCCATGCCCCAACCCTGGAGCAAGTCCTGGTGGTTCAATGTTCAAGAAATTTTCCAAATACAACTAGAATGGTTTTCTCATCCATCACCATCTTCCCTGTTATTTCCTCCCACCTACATTACTCTGAGGGTTTCCTACACCTGTGTTTGTCCTGCTACAGTTCATTCTCCACGTGGCAACTAGAATGGCCTAAGCAACAAATCCTTAAGAGCTCTTCATCATGCTCAGACTACAGCCCAAACTCCTGAAGTCATGCCTTACAAGACCCTACGTGATCTTTGCATCTCCCTCCTTCCCTGAGGGTTCCCCTCAAGTTTACTGATTCAGAGGACTTTCATAGTCTCCCTATTCCAAGTGGTCCTATATGTGCCTTTATCATACTAAATTTTTCTTTACAATACTCGCTGTCTGGAACTATGATGCATGCTTATCATTATTTAATTTTACAAAGGAAGGCACTCTTCTCTCTCCTTTTTTACCACTGAAACCCCTGAGCCCCAAATGGTACTCAACACACAGTAAGTACTCCATAGGAAGTTGTTGGGAAAAATGAATAAATAAATGAATTTAAACACACTATGAGCTATGTGATTCATTATTTAATGTGAAGTACATGTGTTGAAGATGAACCTGTCTGTCAACTTGGTGTTTAGAACAAAATAATGACTGTTCTGATAACCCTTAGAATGTGCTCCCTCAATGTTCTCCTCCTAAATGAGCCAGAGAAATAGTTTTATTTTTTTAAAAAAAGCTTCTCTGTCCACTGCCTCATGTTAATTTCCAAAAAAAAATGCAATATATTCGATACTATTTGTATTTGCTTTCATAGCATACCATCCACATTTTTCAGCCTGCCAAACCAAGACAACTACCAAATAAACACAACCTGATCTATACTTATTTTTCTTCTGTCACTAATCACAGTTAAAATGCCCCAGCTGTCATGGGAGGGCCTGTTTCCTGGAATGGGGCCCCAGAGCCCAGTACGGGCCTCTACCCCCAAGAACCTGGCAACCTGCCTCCTTCCACCGTGTGTTCAATATCACACCTTCCTCAGGACCTTCCCGTTTTCACTCTCAGAGCTTCCATAACAGCTTCACTCTACTTCTTGTAAGTCACTTAATATTCTCTCTTTCATAACATATAGGAGTATCATACTTTCCGTTCAAGATGATCCATTTTAAAAATCAAGGACTACAGAACTACACACCTACCCACTAGTAGCCTGTCTAGAAAATAACAGATGGTCAATGAGTCATCACTGAATGACTAAGTGAAAAAATAGACGACGAGATACAGAATAAAGTAAAACAGAGCTGTGGACTGTAAGCGAGAGGCAGGGTCCAGAAACAAAGCACGGGGTGGGTGTTTGGCCCTGGGGAGCTCAGCAATATGATGCTGACAAGAGGTAAGCACCTAACTACAAAATGCCGTCCGCAGCAATGCGTGCATGCGTGTGTGTGTTGTGTGTGTGATAGTGACGAAAGCATGAAGTCTTGGTCTAACAAATATTTTCCCTCATTTTTGGTCCATGACCAAATTATATATCTGGTTGCCTGGTAAAACCCTGCTCCCTGACACGTTGGCGAGGACACTCAGAGTTTTTCACAGAGAAAACTACCTCATTCCCTCTCTGCATGAATAAGCCTCTACCAGGGGAGAGCTGTCCAACTTCACCATTGATTGGGGCGTGTAGCTGATGGTGCTGCTACTCCACGCTGGCCGCCTTGTCCTCTGCCCCACATGTCACGGACAGGAGAGAATCTTTGGAGTCTTTGGATTAGCTTCTCTCCCAGTCCACAGAGATTTCCGCTGTTCATTACTGCTGTGAGGGCAGCATCGCTCCTGGTGTGCTATCCAAGTGTCGGAAATCCCAACGAGTGTCACAGCGTCGTGGATCTTAAGGGAGCAAAGACATGAAGTCAGTCGTCAGATCTACTCCCCCATCTTCAGAAACACCAAAGGGGAGAACAGCCATTGTGGAAACAGTCACAACCACAGATATTTCAAATTATACTTCTTAGCACACCTTATAAATTTACTTTGCATATTCACCACTGTTTTCGAGATGGGAGTCATTTTGGATGCTACCAGCCATCCTAGCTAGAGATGAGTTAGATATTTAACTTAAAATTTGTGTGGTCAATAGCACAATGCAGGAATCTGAAATGTGAGTGAGACATTTACTTTTAGAGTTTCCTCACACACTTTGGGTGACTGTAATATTTCAAGCTTTATTGCCACCTCCATCAATGGGTGTTTGAAAGCAGGTACTAAAGGGAAGCCATTGAGCTATTATTTTTACCAAGAAATTGAAGGTGAAACCCTGAACTGAAATTGAGACTCCAATTTACAAAATGAAAAGACTCTTAACAGGGAAGTCAACTAACTGGTCCCTCTGGAAATTCTTGTCCTTGAAATGTGACACTCAGGGCTGGTCTGAGCTCCCTGGTGTCAGAAAAGTGGTGTACTCCTGCTCCATCCCTAGGGACCATCACCATTTGGGTGATCTCAGCTTTTAGAATCAGGAGAAGAAAAAAAAAAATCACAGTCTGACTAGAGACAGCAAAGCCCCTACATTTCTTAGGGATTAATGGTAAGGCTTTAACAAAGTGTTTCAGATTCTAAATTAATCTTAAAAGATAGGTGTGCTGTCTGTCCCACACGGCAAACCCAGACACTTTCTATCTGAGCTGTGCTTCGTCTGTACGTGGGCAGATACATTTCTGTTGACAGAAGCAGGCCTCACAAGCAACTCCTTCCTTCCTTGGACAGGCTAACCTATACAATGTTCTTCCAGGTACAAGAAATAAAAAACGCTCTTGAATCACCTGGGTTTCTAGTGAGGACTCTGAATGGAGACAAACCATGGGTCCTAATGAGCTTCTTTTGAAATGCCTGTTTTTCTGTTTGAGAATCTGCAGGGATATAGCTGCTCTGTGTGGGATTTTCATAATGGACTTGGCTTAGGCAGCAGGAAAGTCTGTCATTGTTGAACACGTTTGAAAATGCAAGGCTGACCTGAAAGTGCCTACCAAAGTCCTCCTTGCCTGCTTGCCTGCGTTTCTGGCAGGTACCACCAAGTGACATCTGAGCTTTGTGGAGCAGTGTGTGGCTGAGCGCAGGTGACAGAGAGAGAGGCTTGCACAATCTAGGCTGACCTGGAGAAGTGCAATAGCTTCTCTCAAATACTTTTAATATTTTGGGAACATGTATGCATTTATGTGTACATTTAATCTAGGGAGATCTTTGGCTCCCTATCTCCCAAAATCTGTTATGAGATTGGTGGTGCATTTTAAAATCAATTATATCTGGGAGTCACGGAAATATAGTTGCACCCTTCATATAAAAAGCAAAATTATAATTAACAGATATAACAAAATAAATACAATATAAAGAAGACTGTGTTTAAAAAAAATTCTGTACAAACTGGCTTGCTAAACTCAAACATCAAAATTCATCTTAATCTAACTTTTGAAGTTACCTCCAAATACCTTATGAATTCATCTGCTCTCTCCCCCTCTGGTCCAGAATTAGAGAGCTTCAAAGGCTTCCATTTGCTTGGATGCTGCTCTCATTTTCAGAAAACATATTGCTTGGGAAATTTATTTCTTGCTTATTCTTGCATTTCAAGCTTGAAGTCTCTCATTAACTTGTTTATTTTACCATAAAAGGATCATATCTGCTCCAGTATCTTGAGCATTTGTGATTACAGAGCCATTCCGGCTTTCCTTTGTGCTCAGAAGAGAAAGACACTTCTCTACCCTGACTCCTCTCTCAACTTACCCCCAAGCTACACCTGCCCCACCCCTGCCCCCCGCCCCCCTCTGTGCTAGCTCCTCTCCCCTACACCATCAGGGAAATTGGTGAACCTTTTCGTCTTCAGTCTGCCCCGGACTCTTACTTCCTTCTTTCTTCCTTGGACTGACCTAGCCCTCCTTTGGAGAGAGAGCCTCCCCATGTGTATGAGCACCTGTGAACAGGACAGACTCCATTTTCATCCCATGTATATTGAATAACTTGGGAGTATTTAATCCTTCTTAGATATTTGCTTTGTAAGCTTTTTAACCTTAATTATAGATGTTGAAAATAGAATTAAGAACTAGTAGTTTCTTTTTAATGGAACTCTACGCATCAGCAGACCATGAAAACATGCAGGAAATTAATTCTAACCCTAAAATCATGAATCAATATTTTGCATATGTGAAGAAAGTCTAGGTACTACTTTCCAAAAGTCTTTTTGTGCAAAGTGGCTGAGAGTGAGTGGAAAAACAAAAAATACCCCGTGATCACTCCTGTCCAGGTGTTGTAAGGTCTTTCTGCAGAAAACCCCAAGCTGAACTGTCTGTGATCACTGACAGACTAGCTGTTTTAGGGAGCAAAAGGACAGAATAATGCAAGTTGAGTTAGTAGCTGCTTCCTCTTGCAGATCTGGATGCTGAGCCTACTTACCACCATCCCCACCTTCAGTCAGCTGAGAGGTCAGACTCTCACTATTTGCCTGTCAACCAAATATTCCTTAAAGACATTCCTATCTGCCCTAGAATGACCAGGGCCACTTTCAAAAGATGTATTCCCTGAGATGGAACCCAGGACTCTGTATTTTAAGTAAGACACTCAGGGGATTATTATGCACATTAAATTTTGAGAACCGTTACTCTGTACCCTTTGCTAAATTTCTCTGTTACATTTCTTCCTTGCCTATTTCTTTCCACTCTTCAACTCACCGTAACTTATTCTTCCCCTTAGACAGCCCCTAAATTCACAAATAGCAACCACACAAAGTCCTTTCTAGTATTGTCTACTCTTTGTCCTCTTCCTTTCTCTGACCTGTATGAGGATGAACGTCATCCTCACTTCCAGCACAAGTGGAGGCAGCTTTGCAACCACAGTGCCACAGAACCCAAGATACTACAGGCATGATGAGGAGAGCAGCTGGATGTGTTCCCCAAGGTCATCCCAGTCAAAGAGAGGTGCACCAAGAACATCCAGGGGTTCTTTGCCATGGCCCACGGCTGTAAGGGAGGGAGGCACAAAAGACTTCTGCAGGCCTAGGATCCAAGGCCTCGCCTCATAGGGACGAGGAATCTGTGGACATGCACACGAGTGTAGTGAGAGAACTACTCCATATGCAGATGGCATCTGAAAACCTGGTGAATATTGACGCTGATTTATATTATGAAAGTTATTTAAAGCTATAAAGTGTATGTTTGTATAAGAGCAATGCTAATCACTGTCATTGATGTCTACTGTTTACAATTTTTGCTTAATTGCTATGTAGAATGACATTTACTATGCATAGTATAATTATGTATTATTTTCATTTTCATTAGTTTGTACATATCTTTAAGGTAAGGATAAAAAAATCTGTATTTCTGTACCCTACAGCACACTATGACAGTAGCTTACACATTGTACATTTTCAATAAAATACTTAATGAATTAATTAATGTTTATGTTTTACTCCTGTTACATTTGTGTCTATGCATATTTATGCAAATGGCTCCAGGAAATCATTGGATCCCTCCACACCACAAACACATGCACACCTTTCCTAGTGTTCCTGATAAACATCCGAAATAAGTGGTAGGAGCCTTAACCATACAGACACCATAAAGAGGAGGACACAGAGGAGGAGAAAGAAAAGGAACACAGAGAGGAAGAGAAGGGAAGAAGATAGTGAAGAAGAAAAAGAGAAATTGTATTACACCGGTCTTGTAATTGATAGATAATATTCTATAGTATATATAACAATTATTGAACATGCAACTCCCCAAGTTCAAACCAAAGTTCTGGGTGACTGAAAGCTGTGTTTCTTTCATTACCCACAATGCTCCAGTCCTTCCTCAGTTTGGATTCTAAGAAAGCCTTAGCGTTCGCTTTTCTGTTCAGAACACAGTGCTTACTCACTTCCCACTAAAGAACTGCATATGCTAGGTTATCTGCTGCACGCAGGATACACCTTTAAAATTGTATTCCTTCCTTCTCTAGAACTAGCTTCCACAGGCTTTGAGTATATCAAATGTTGGAAGGAGAAAAATAATTGAAAGTGAAAATGAAGGAAAAAAGGAGGAGAAGAAGAAACACACACACGCACGTGCACACACAGAAAAAAACAAAAACAAAAAAGCCTTGAAAATATCCTGACCCTTCCCAGAATGCAAGGCCTGGTTGTCACTGTGAATTGCTTCTTTTCTATCTTTCAGAAACTCAAACAATGAAATTGTTGGTTAACCAGTGCCTCTAATCAAAGTGGTAATTTGACTACAAATTTTCTTTTGTTAAAGTTATCATTGTCCTCTTTTCTTCCATCCCACACCACCATCCACACCTAATTTATTTCTAACTTTACAACTAAGAGACATCGCATTCAACCCTCTCTCAAATCCATCCATTTCCCAACAAGCACAGTTTTTAAAAAAATTTTTGCACCTCCCATAAAGTATCATCCTGAGGTTTGTGTTTGCTGGATGAGATAACCAATTCTATTTACGGATGTTCTGGCTTCAGAGACACTGCCACACAGTGTCTCTGTAACTTTTAAACATGAGTAAATAAAAAAAAAATGTTCACCACTCTCTTTCCTAATCAGAGGGAATTTTACTTTAGTTACCTGGGCAACCAGACTGTCACTCATCTTTCTCCCCATGTAAAACCTTTAGATTCCACATAGAGCAATATTTTAAAAATAGAAACATTTCACATTCTATTTAACTCTAGAATTTGTAAAATAAATAAATAAATAAACTTGCTATTTATTTGAATGTTTTCTTTAAAAAGCCAATCCATTTTTCTTTCTTTCTTTCTTTTTCTTTCTTTCTTTCTTTCTTTCTTTCTTTCTTTCTTTCTTTCTTTCTTTTCTTTCTACATTTTATTTTTCAATTAGAGTTTACATTAGATATTATTTGGCATCAGTTTCAGGTGTACAGCAGAGTGGTTAGACAATCACGTATTTTACAAAGCTGTCCTTCCAATGTCTCAAGTGCCCACCTGGCACCATGCATAGTTATTACAATATTATTGACTATATTACCTGTGCTGCACTTTACATCTCAGAAACTACCAATATTTTTGAAACTGCCAATTTGCACTTCTCAATCCCTTCACCTTTTTCCTTTTTCACCCAGCCCCCCAAACCTCCTCCCAGCGGGCAACCATCAGTCTGTTTTCTGGGCCCTTAAGTCTGTTTCTGTTGTGTTTATTTCACTCTTTAGATTATACATACAAGTAAGTCATATGGTGCTTGTCTTTTTTTGTCTAACTTATTTCACTTAGCCCAGTATCCTAGGTCCATCCATGTTGTCACAAATGGTAAGATTTCATTCTTTTTTCTGGCACCATAATATTTGATTGTATATATAGGTACCACAGTTTTTTTTTATCCACTCATCTATTGATGGGCATTTGGGTTGTTTCCATAGCTTGACTATTAGAAATAATACTTCTATACACATAGGGGTACTTATATTCTTTCAAATTAATGTTTTGGGTTTCTTCAAATATATACTGAGGGGTGGACTTACTGGGTCATAAGGCAGTTTCATTTCTAAATTTTTGAGGAAGCTCCATACTGTTTTCCACAGGGGCTGCATGAGCCTGCATTCCCACCAGCAGTGCACCAGGGTTCCCTTTTCTCTACATCCTTGCCGATACTATCTGTTTGTTGATTTATTTATGATAGTAATTCTATCAGGTGTGAGGTGGTATCTGATTGCGGTTTTAATTTGCATTTTTCTGATGACTAATGACTTTGAGCATGTTTTTATATGTCTATTGGCCATCTGTGTGGCTTCTTTAGATAAATGCTTATTTGGATCTCTGCCAGTATTTTAATTGGATTTTTTGGATGGTGTTGAATTGTAAGAGTTCTTTATAAATTTTGAATATTAACCTCTTATCAGATGTATCATTAGTGAATTCTTTCTTCCATTCAGGGGGTTATCTTTCCACTTTTTTAATGGTTTCCTTTGTTGTACAATATAATCCCATTCAATTATTATTATTATTATTATTTTGGTTTCCTTTGTCTGAGGGAATAGATGAGAAAATAATATTGCTAAGAAAAATGAGAAATGTCAGATATTTAACTTCTTATGTTTTCTTCTAGAAGTTTTATTGTTTAGAGTTTTATATTTAGGGCTTTAATCCATTTTGAGGTTATTGTGTGTGGTGTGAGAAGGTGGTTTAGTTTCTTTCTTTTTTTTTATCAATCTGTCTAATTTTCCCAATATTATTCATTAAATAGACTGTTTTTATCCAACTGTATATTCTTGCCTCCATTGTCATTAATTAATTGACCATATAGGTGTGGGTTTATTTCTGGGCTCTCTATTCTGTCCCATTGATCTATGTGTTCATTTTAATGCCAGTACCATGCTGTTTTGATTTCTATAGCCTGGTAGTATAGTTTGATATCAAGTAGTGTGATTCCTTCAACTTTGTTCTTCTTTCTCAGGATTACTGTGGCAATTTGGAGTCTTTTATGGTCTCACATAAATTTTTGAACTATTTGTTTCAGTTTTGTGGAAAACATTATTGTATTGCTAAATATTTTATGTTCTAACTTTCTATAATGAGCAAAGAGAATTTGAGAATTTTCCTTTTTCATAATTGTTAAGTAGCTTATAAATTTTTATTGGCCACTTGAGATTCCTCTTTTATGATTTACTGACACATATGCTGTATGATTTATATATTATGTATTCTTACTATGCATTCTTCATTGGTTATACACATTTCAAGTTAGTGACCTGGTGTTTTTGTTTGTTTATGGTATCTTCTGTACAGAAGTTTTAAAGTTTTTTTATATATATATGATCATGAAGTAAGTTTTATTAAAATGTGTTCTTTTTGCATATCATTTAAGAAATCTTCTAGTACTTCAAAGGTTAAAATTTAAGGTAACTTTTTTCTAAAAGTTTTAAGGCTTCCTCCTGATATATATGTGTCCTTAAGGTGCCTAACATTTACTTTTTTTTTTTTTTTTGGTAGATCTGAAATAGGGATTTAATTGTTTTTTTTTCCAGATAGATATTAATTGGCCCAACATTATTTATATGTTCTCCCCACCGATTAATAAGGTATCCTCTTTACTTACCAGATTTTTTGCATCCATAAGCATACTTAGGCTCTCTCTACCATGACATCTCTGTTATTTGTTAACCCCTGCATCAGTAACACAACTTTAATTTAAAAATAATACTACACGTTCTTTCTCTTACAAAACTGCCTCACAATTTAAAGATTCTGTTAACATTTTTTTCTTTTCTTATAAAACTTCTGTCTACAGATTTTTCCTATTTTCCTATCCTGTTGTTAATAGTTTTCTTCTTGAATACATCAGTTTCTTACACATTAAAAAATTAGCTCTTGCCTTTCATAGAATGTGCAGATTTTGTCTCATTGCTATTGGTCTCTACATTTACTTTTTGGTATTTTTTAAACATAAGATCTTTGGACATTGTTTTAAACATTTAAAAAATCAATTTGATTATTTACTTTCTATATGACTTCTTAAAACTTATCAAATAACATTTAATGACATTTCTTAACAATCATAAATAAAAGTCTTCAAAATAAGAGCTTTTCCCACATTTATGACAAATAAATGACTTTATATCCTATGACAGTCCATATCTGCCTTTCACTCATTCAAATTTACATAAGGTATAAATTAAATTCTGAGATATTGACTAAATTTAACACATTTCACTATGCATTTTGTATTCAAAAATAGACCTTAAATTTATATTCAATTTCATAATCTTATATCCAGTCTTTAAAGTTTTATATTAAATAAATCGCTCTCATTCAGAGTGAGTAAGTATTTAAGAAATTTCTTTAGTAAATGTGCACAGGTTGGCCTGCTGACTTTGCACACAATGGAGAGTTTAGTTCAGTATCCAATTTTCTGGGTAACAACCACTTAGTCTTGAAAATCTGTAGAGAGTGATGTTCATTTTCTCGTATCTCAGTGTAAAGGGATGCCTGAAGTTAATTTGTTTTATTGTTTGTAATGTTGTTAATGGTATTCCATGCATGTAAACTTCCAAGGTTTTCATCATTAAGATGTAAAAAGGAAAGCCAAGAAGAATCCAGGTGAGAGCTTCTTTTACAACATTAGGACAAACTGAGCAAGGTCTTTGTGGTTGTAGGTTGGGAGCTTTTTTCAGTTTGGGAATTCGTTCTCTCTCTTCTTTGATGATTGCCTCTCTTCCAGTTTTTCTGTTTTTGTTTTTTTTCTCACAATTATTTAATCCCTAAATTGTATCTCCACTCTCTTGTCACTATACTTACAATCTTCTGCCATTGTCTTCATCTCTTTGTCCTTTTACTCTGCATTTTAGTAGGAAATCACCAGTTTGTCTTTTGCATATGTGATCTGATTTCATAAGTGTTTTTTTTTTTTATCTCCTTTGTAGTCTTTTCTTTCATCAGTCACCTTACTTAAATCTCTGATTTCAATCTTACTTCTTGTTCACATTCCATGAAGGTCAAAATCTATTTTCTACAGACTTCAAGTAGGGATCTTATTTTGGTTTCATTGATATGTATTCTGTTTAGAAACAACTTTTCTGAGACACGTTTTTCTTTCGGGTTTTCTGTGACATGTATCAAATCCCCTTATGCTGTATGTAACATGCTTTCCAAAGTCCCAGCCTGCTATTATTTTGTGTTTGTTCCTTGTAGATAGGTGAAATATCTGTCCATGCTTTCATTTCTCAGAATATGGGAGGGGGTCAGTTAGTGTCCTAAGCTCCTTTCTACATCCTCTTAGATGCCAGTGTCGAACAGCTGTCGGATGCAGCTGAGAAAGACAGGCACAGCTCCTCCACAAAATACATTGCTTAGCACACTTTATCGGATGTGTCTACCGCTGTTTCTGCACGGCTACCAGGTCTTCTAAGTAAGACAACTAGATACATTCTTTGCTCTCTGTGTCAAGCAAAATATAAAAAGCCAGTCCTCCCATTATGTACTGCTTTTGGGCTATTTCTCTGCCCTTGCTTTTCATACTTTACCTTCAAGGATGAAGGATTCAAAAATGCAGATAACACTGCCAATCCTTACTCACAGCCCCGTTCCTTGGCGTGATATATATTGAGAATTCTGGTCTCTGAATATATACAGAAGGAGAACACTAATGAGAACACAGACATTGGATGTTTACCTGCCTTGCTCACAGCATGCATCTATGGCATTTGGTCACTTGCTTACCCAATAGTGTAATTCCTGCATCCTGGAATTAGGAGCATATACAAGATGGATAAGTTGCCTGATTCCTCCACCTTCTCAGCATTCTCTGCGCTGTGCTAGATCAGAATGTCTCAACTGGTTTGTAGTGCAAAGGCATGTGCTTGTGGCAATCCCCATCAATACAGCAGCTCATTAAAAAATTGTCCTAGCATTGACAATTGGTTCTTAACTTTTGTTTATAATTTCATTGTCATTAAAACTAACTTTGTAAATTTCCATGCTATATTTTTCATGAAAAAATATCCAAGAGTTGTATTAGGCATAACAAGTTAATCTGGAAACTAAACAGATGATTAATAGAAATTTTTCAAATAGGTTATTGTGATTTTATACGAATATTGAATTTATAAAATTTGGAACTCCCAACAAAAAGAACTTACCAAGCCCTGGCCGGTGTTGCTCAGTGGATTGAGCACTGGTCTGCAAACCAAAGGGTCACAAGTGCGATTCCCAGTCAGGGCACATGCCTGGGTTCCAGCCCAGGTAGGGGGCACACGAGAGGCAACCACACATTGATGTTTCTCTCCCTCTCCCTTCCCCTCTCTAAAAATAAATAAATAAAATCTTAAAAAAGAAGAATTTACCAAAATTTCCTGTTAGTAATAATAACAGTTAAAAAAAGCCATTGTATTGTGTGTGCTTTCTGTAAAGCACTATGTTAAATTTCAAGTCCATTGAAAATGAGATTTTTTAAAGTATGACCTGGATACTCCTGACAGACTTTGAATATCATCCAGGAGGTGTGTTTATCCATGTCTGTGCTGATTGTGTGAACTAATGTGTGTGTTATTGAAAGTAGTACTCTAATCCACATTAATTCCGGTGACATTTTCTTGAAGTAGCAAGGGAGTGGAGTAAGTGTTCCATGAACTACAAATTGGAAATCACTATGTAAAGGACATAATGGAATATGTGAGTTGTGTATCAATGATGTGATATATTATTAGAAGAAGATATTTCTTATAAATATAAAGTGAAAAAGTGTTATGGAAATAACAGAGTCAGAAATTTGGGGTATTAAGCCTTTTCTTGACTCTAGTAATACAGAGATAAACCAAGTATTAGTTGTTTCTCTCCTTAAGAAGCGTATCTTCCATGTATGGCTATCATTTATATTGTGATAAATGCACTAGCAGTGCTCAGTTCAGGGTCCAAAGAGAGTAGCTAGCCAGAGTGATCAGATTCAGTACACTTGGATCTGAACACACAGGAACTCCCAAGGCAGACCAGCCACACAGAGCTTCATGGGGCAAAGGGAATGGCACGTTCAGGGACAAGGAGGTGAAATAGCCTTTGGCGCAGGGAAGCAAAAGTGGTTGGTAAGCCTGGGAAAATATCACCGAAGGGATAAATGAGGGGTAGCTGGTGAGCGGCTTCCTATGGCATGAAAGAGAGATGGTAATAGTTGAGGAAGCAAAAAAATCTGTGAACAACCCATTTGTCTTAAACACAAGAATAGATAATAAATTGTGGAAATTTATCCAATGGAATATTATAGAGTGAAGAAAATGAATGAGTTATAGCTTTGTGAGTTCAGATGGATAAATTGCAGCCAGGTAAAGCTGAATGAAGAAAAGAAATCACTGAAATGCCATAAAACATCTCCTTCCACTTATGTCATTTAAAAACATCTCTGTGTGTGTGCATATTTACACACTCACACACATGCATATGATATATATGGTGACTTTAGAAGAAATACACTTTAATATAGACAACGAAGACATTGAAATCAGTAAAGATTTTGCTTATCTTGTCTCAGTAAGCAAGAAAGAGAGTGCAACCAGTCAATCAAGAGAGGGCTCAGATGCAGAAGGGCAGTGATGGAAGAATTAGGATGGATCGCCAAGAGCAAAGATGTGTCATTAGAGACCGAGGTTACCACGATCCATACCCCATCTTCCTAATTATTGTGTATGGATGTCAAAATGGGACACTGAGGAGGCTGAGGGAGAGAAACTGATGCATCTGAAACATGGCGTTGGAGGAGGGCGGGCTCTACAGACACCCTGGGCTGCCAGAGATGCCAACGAGTGCATCCCAGAGCAAAGTCAGCAAAAGGTGGCAACACTGAAACTGTCTGACTTCCAGCACATAATGACAATAAAGACAATAATGAGCTAGGAGTCAGAGCAGACTTAACAGCACACACCGCATACATATTTCATATATTATATTATAATAAATTTTATGTTGTATAATATATAACAAATATATGATGTACAGTATATAACATACTTGTATAATTATATTATAATATATCTACATATATTCTGTTATATGTATGTTATATGTTTACGTATATTCTGTAGGCAATATGAATATTATACATATATCCTATTTGCATGTACATATATGCAAGTATAATGTGTGTATATATATGCATGTATAATGTATACATATGTACTTAAAATAAGGATATAATAAATCCCAATTTCAGGGAAATCATTATCTCCAGGTTTTTCTCTAACTAAGAGGGAAGGGGTCCAGAACCAGGGGCAGGGGGATTCCCAATGTGTTGGTATTATTTTATACCTTAGAAAAGTGGCACATTCCATAATGTTAATTTTGTTTATTATTATTCTGTTCCTATTTATTAAAGTATTTTTTCTATTCATTGAAAATTTAAGAAAAACAATAAAATTATTTTTGTTTTTTGCTCTAGTAAAAACTAAAAGTAAAATTATCCCACTAGTTATTTCAAGGAAAAAGGACTTACTGTGATTTTCTACCTTTAATGATAATGAAAATCTCAATTGTTACAACTACTTTGATTCCCAGAAAGTTAATGGGAAGGTTCAACAGATTTTTAAAAGCCATTTCTTTTTAAACTACAAATAAAGAAGCGAAGGAAAAAACCCCTAATTCTCCAAGACAGCACAAGGCCTGATCGCCGGGAACACTAAAGCCCTTGATTGGAGCCGGGCTCATTGCTCCGGCCTCCGCGGGGACAGCAGCCTTCCACTTAACGGACAAAGCGAATGTAAATCTGTTCTCTACCACAATACACCCCGTATTAAATTTAGTAAAAGAAAATTGCCCTAAGAGCCGAATTTTAGGCTTAACTCTCTGACACTGTCTCTTTTTTTGTAAGGAATTGATCAGCTCACACTGTGAGCTCGTGACTGAGAAAATGACACCGTCCGCCGAGGCCTTGTTCTGAGTTTTAAGGGCGCCAGAGCCCACTGACACCAATTTCACAGTCGCCGTTGCCTCTGATTGTCCAGCAGAAGCCTGCCTTCCCCCTCCGCTTCCCTGTGAGCGCGGCCGCTGTGGGCAGGAGTCCGTTTAGTATTAATCACTGCGGTTTCCTGCCAGCCCTGTGCAAATGAAATAAACCATCTGCAGAATGAAGAAAAAAAGATTATTTGAAGAAAATGTGAAAGTTTGTTCCAATTTATCAGCTTTGCAGATGTCCTTCCTGATGGTGGATCATCTTCCTTGTGCGCGAGTGGCTATAGAAACAGGATTATGTAAATGGTCCTTTTTATTTCCCCCGAAGAATTGACCCTCGCCTAATTTTTGGCTAAGTGATGTTCACAAACTATTCTCAAGAGTGCCAGTGCTTTTGACATGTTGCACCTGAAACTGACTCCTGGACTGAAATCAAGGTCATGATGTGTGTTCGTGAGAGGGCTCGGTGACACGGGCGGCAATGTGACTCGCATTGCTGGCACTGAACTGTCCCCGCCCAGCTTGCCCAGTATTTTCCTCCTCTTAGAAAACTTTCACTCTAATCTCTCCTAACGAACTGTTTTTCCCCTGCAGAAAACAACCTCTTGGACTTAAAATATGTGATATATGGAAGGTAGTGCCTGGTAGGACCTTAGATCGAAGGTGTGAGGGGGAATCATTGAGCTTCCTTTGATTATCCCAAGTGGGAGGGTAAAATTATACAGAGAGTGTTTGTTGGTGGTGAATTAATATATATTTGGGACATGAGGGAGAGAGTAAGAGCACGAGAGAGAGAGAGAGAGAGAGAGAGATAATTTGTACTAAGATGCAAGAGAGGAACAATCTTAGATAAAAATGGCCCTCTTTTCATGAATATATGTGTAGTTTTCATTTACTTTACTGTGAATTCTGCATTCATGTTCTTTGCTCATTTTGCTTTTGGCATGTCCATTGTTTTTCTACTTAATGTATAAGGATACTTTAGATCCTGGAAAATTCCCTTTGTCTGTTAATTGTGCTACTTACATTTTTTCAGCATGTCATTCGTTTGTGGTAGTTGTTCCCATTCTGAAAATTTAAATTTTTTATTGTTTAAAGTCTTTTTGGCCTTTTCCATGATCGATAATTTTTAATCACATTATTTGCTGTTCTTTTCACACAAATATAGATGCCAGGCCTCTATTATCCCACCCGTGCTGTGCAGAAGTGTGAGGCCTTGCCCTTCGCCCTTGTCTTGTCCTTCACACATGTCGAATTAGCTGCCCAATACCACTACAAGTTGAGTAACTGACTTGACACTGAGGAGGTGACTTTTGCAAGTACCACGTGAGAGATTAGCAGATGGGTGGCCCTTCAGTCCACAAAGGTGAGTGTCCATTGAGGAGAACACCATGCCCATGGAAATTGGCTAGTACCATTTTTATTGCATTCTTACTTGTGGCCCCTTTCTTCTCTGATTTTTGTTTCCATTAATGTCCATCAGTTTTCAAGAAAGGTTTCTCTCCTTCTTTAGAAAAATGTATTGTGCAAGAATTTAAAATAATTAGTACTCAATTCATTTGGGGGGAACTTCATTCACGTAAACCTAGGAGGCAGGTTTTCTACAGCCGCACGAAACTGAGTTCAGCTCACCATCAGATCTCAAGAGTTACTTTACTATTTAACCCCAGGTAATACTTTTAATGCCACCGGCTTCTCCAGACGTACAGAGTGGAGAAGGTAAAAGGCTTTATTGGAAGCTTCCAATTTATCCTGTCAGGTGAATTTCACAAAGATTATTTGAAAGGGGATGAAAATTAAGTCTCTTTGCAGTTATTTCTATAATAGTGTTTCCCATTTGCGTGGACGATGTACTTACAACATGCTCACGCGTATAATTGCACAGGGTCCTTCAACAGCCCCTTGAAAGAGGAAGGCAATTTTTTTTTTCATTTACCAAGTGAGACCATGGAGACTCAAGTTATTAACTGACTTGTCTCATTATATCTGTCCAATATTTATTGAGCCTGTACTTTGGGAAGCGAATGACGTAGGCCTTCTGAGTTACATGCTGCCCAGAGAGCAAGAACTTACATTGTCTAATGAGGTACGATCATTATGCAAATCACTGAGATGGCTGAGCAGGAGTGGCTTTCATGAGAAGTACAAGCATCTGATGCCATACACGTACAGGGTGGGGCAAAAGTAGGTTCACAGTTGTTCATGCGGAAAACAACACAATAATTAATTAACAACAATACAAGAATGAATTCTGTGTTTCACATACTCACAGCTGCAAACCTCCTTTTGTCCTATCCTGTATAGAAGGAAGAGAGAATTTAGTCTTGAAGTTTGGCATCAGAGAAGTACTTTGTACACAAATTTTTCTTCTCTGAGCTTCACCTCCTTTATCTGTAAAATGAAGCTGCAGTGAGCCATCAATAAAATAGGACTTAGAGTCTGAAAATATTTGTTTACAATCTGCTATGACCACTTGCCAGATCCGTAAACTTTACAATGACACTGAACATTTCTATACCTTGGTATTTTTTCCTCATTAAATAGGAATAGCAGTACCACCTCATAGATATTTTGTGACTATTGAGATAAGGCTGACAGTACTTAATGTCTAGTAATTACTCGGAATATGTCAGTCGCCATCATCATTCAGTACTAATAATAGTATGTTTGGAAGCGCAAAAGAAGACTTGATTGACAATATGACAATGAATAAGTTTTGCACAGTGAGTCATGTTATGACTGACATAGGATTTAAAAAACACACAATTCCTTGACATGCAGGATATTCTTGAAAAACACCACATTATTGTTTTTACTGGTACATATGCTATTGGTAAATTACTAGAGGATTGTTTAGTTGAAATAATTATGAAGGGTTTTGAATGGCAGGTAGAAGTTTGTGGCTAAATTAGTAGGCACTTGGGGAGCTCTGAAGCATTCTCATCAGCAATTAATATTGTCAGACTTTTAAAGATTTGTCATTCCGGTTGGTGTAAAATAGTATCTGATTGTGGTTTTATTTTGGCTTTTCTTGATTATCTATGAGATTAGGAATTTTTTTCTATATGAATTGCTAGTATCTCTAAAATTTATCATGGTTTCTGCCACCCAATAAGGGCCTAATAAATATTTATTGAGTAAATTAGTAAATGAAAGAGAGCTCATAATAAATGCACAGCATCTCCCTTTCTCCACAGACATCAAGGACTTTTAACAAGCTGGTGTAGGTACCATTTGCTTCTCCCCTCAGGCAAAGGCAGAACTTCAGTTAAGACACTATCAGCTGAGGGAGACATGTCTTAAAATATCCATGTTGGCCATTCTCTGAGCTGCAAAAGTGACCCTTCAATCACACGATGCAAGTGACCGTCTCTGTGAGATGTGTGAAGCCTTAGGCCTTTCCGGGAATGTGCATTACAATGATCCACTCATCTCATTCTCTCCCCCGACTATGAATTTCTTTTATCTGCATGTTTGATTAACTGACAGAAAGCTCGTGTATCAGATAGAGAACTTTAAATGACCGGGTATATGCAGGCATGCTTTTGCTTACATAAAACCCAGACTGAAGAAATTTTACACTGTGACATTTTGAAGATTGCAAAGTAATTTGCTAAGCTAACATTTCTACTTTATATCGCATTTATTATTTTTAAAGATTAATCTCATTAAAACACAAATTTATCTTGCTCCATAAGTGACCA
Organism: Anoura caudifer; assembly: GCA_004027475.1. Classification (NCBI taxonomy): domain Eukaryota; kingdom Metazoa; phylum Chordata; class Mammalia; order Chiroptera; family Phyllostomidae; genus Anoura; species Anoura caudifer. The sequence continues at coordinate 160,590 of PVKU01002939.1, read as the reverse complement.
TAGCTTAATAAGTAAAATTATGCAATTTTACATCAACATTTCTCACACTCAGAGTGGAATAGTTGCCTCTTGGTGCAATGTGCTCAAACAGTACAGTACATTTCCATCTTTTCCACCTTCCATAGCAACTTCCTAGATTAACTCCAGAAAAAAAAATCTATTCTTAATCATCACCATATTGCCTCAAAATAAACAATCTGTATGTATTATATATGGTAGTGCATCACCTCCACCTATTAGTTGAGTGCTCTGTATTGCTTAACAAGTGTCTGATCTATAATAGGTGCTCAATAAATATTTATTTTTTTAACTTTTTTATTGTTGTTCAAGTACAGTTGTCTTTGAAAACATAGTCGACATATAATATAATATTAGTTTTGGTGCCAGTGGAAGTGGAGTTCTTTCATGGTGTCCCAAGGAAAGCATTCCAGGGACCCATATGGGGGAGTGGTTTGGAGGTAAAATTTATTTGAAGAAACAAAATCAAAGGACTGCCCCCTGGGTTCCCAATGCCTCATGTCTGTTCGTCTTGCCATGGACATGGTTTAGCCTTATCTTAATCAAGCCCAGAAACAGGGGCAACGTCCAGAGACTCTGCCCCATACCAAAGTTTAGACCATAAAAAAGCTTAGTCCAGTTCCTGGCTGTGTCCAGAGCCCTATTTGTCCTGCCTAACTGTGGGGTGGGCACAGGTAGCTGCTAGAACCACATGGTTGCTATAGAGAAAGAATGTAGCAGTGCTTGGGAAAGACTGGGCACCATTTTGAAACTGACCAATGAACTTTCCCATCTTTCATGGGCTGTGTTTGTTCCTCCCCTAATCAATCCATTCGAGAGACCTTCCCAGGTCCTGTGTCTTATCCAGTCTGATCCTTTTCGCAAACTAGACTGACAGGCCTCTATGTTTCTACTGCACATGTGCTTACTGCCTCCTGCTCCCCTCTGTGATCTGGCACAGGAGGGTGGGCTGCTCTCTACATGGGGGAGGATGGGGTGTTAATCCCCTTGGTGGGGCAATGCTGCTATCTCCCCAAGTGCGTGAAGCTTTAGCTTCCTGGTTAAGCAGGCTTATGCTACCTAGTTGATTATGCTTAATAATGTCTGATTCCCTTTGCTCCCTTTCTTTTTTAGTATCTAGCTACCTATGCTAACAGTTTCAGGAGTACAACATAGTGATTCTACCTTTATATAACTTAATATGTGGTTACAATAAGTCTAGTAACCATATCATCATACAAATTTATTACAATATTATTGACTATACTTCCTGAGCTGTATGTTACATCCCCATGACTTATAAGTGGAAGTTTGTACATCTTATTCCCCTTACCTTTCCCACCCATCCCACCTTTTTCACCCTATAATCTCTGTCTCGTTTGCTAGAAATCAAAGGTTAAGGAAGAAGAACTTAAACTCAGAAGACAAGGAGCGCTAAGTTTGCTCCATTTATTTACTTTCCTATCTGTGGTCATCACTTGGCTCCCTGGCAACAACATCCCACATCACTAGACCAGACTGGCCAAGACAGAAAGCAGGGGGCAGAACCAAGGGATGTGTCTGGCTCTTGAACTGAAGGCAAACCTCTGAATACAGACCACAGGGCCACGGTGCCCAAGAAGGCAAAGCCCACCTGCACCGGCTGAACGCGCCATATAAGTTGTCACTTGCACCAGGACCTCTTTTTCTCCTTGGGGCTTAGACAAACTTAAATGAGCAAGAAACTGGTCTTAAATAAGCTGCTTGTTGTTTCTGTCATTGTTGTTGATGTTGCATTGTCTCCCCGGACATTGTGGAAGTTAGGTCAATAGAGTTCTTTGACTGAACTCCAAAACTCGTATTCTGAACAAGACATACGTTATTAGAGTAACTATTTCAACCAGAATATTTCATAATTTCCTGTTAGTTTTTATCTCCTTTTGAAATCATAACAGCCATATCCCATGATGATATAAGAAGAATATAATCAATAAAAATGACAAGCTTCATTTTGAACATAGAGATATTTATCCTCAGATTTTCAACCCATCATCACCCTGTTGGCTCTTAGCATCTGGCGATGTTGCACCACCAATACCGATGCAGCATCGCTTCATGACAGTGTGGTTTGCTCCTCTACCAATAACCATCATCCATAGGTGAGATAGCATTTGAATCACATGGGTTGTAAACATTCAAAAAAAAAAAAGTAAGGCAGAAAAATATTCTAATTTTTTAAAATGGCAAGATATCATGAGATTGATTTTGTTTATTTAATAAAGAAATGAAAGAGTCTTGGATCATATTTGCAAATAAATAGTAACAAGAGTGACTTTGATGGTAGACCCCTGTTTTATAATTAAGAATCCTGTGAAAGGAACTAAAGGATAATCTAAGGCCATCACCAGAAAAAAGCAAGATGAGGACAAAAAGGATGAGGAAAAAGGCCCTCACTAGCAGAAGCCAAATGTTTGCCACAGAGCGAGGCACAGGGACATCTACAAGCTGTATCAGATGAGAAGCCATCTAACAACCAAGTGCCTTAAAATAGAGGGCAGGGCTTGAGTGTCAAAAGAACACACGATATTCCCAAATGAATCTTGCCATTTCCAGTGCCTTTCTTTTCTAATTTTTTACATTCAGGAGTTTCTCAAGAAACCGCTGACACTGACAGGTGATTACTGGTGACGAAGTGGATAATGATGATGATGATGGGGATGATAATGACCATGACCAGAATGCATGTCAAATACCGCAGTGAACCACACTCTCTCTAAGCCACCGAGGTTTCCTCATTTGGAGGACTGCTCGTCATCAGCTGAAATTATTAGCATGTATGGGGGGATTTCCAAATTCTCTCAGACATATCTGCTATCTGTGGAAACAGTATGGAGCTTCAAATAGAGCCAGCCTGTCCTCAAATATATATGTATGTGTATGCAAATGCATTTTATGCATATTGAGTATGCATATTTATGTGTTGTATGTATAAAAATGAAAATAGCGCTTCCATGCACATTATCTCATTTAAGTTTTAGAGAACACTTGTCAGGCAGATATTTTCATCACAATTTTATATCTAAAGAAGCAAACATTCAAGGGGTATTGAAAGTTTTCCAAGGAGTAAGGAGGTCGTCACTGGAAATAGCAGAATTTTTCAAACCTGGGCATCGAGTAGCAAGTCTTGTTCCACCTAAAGGAAAGGAGTGAGCGTGTTTTATAGTTTGAATAAAGGTCAAATATTGTCACTACTGGTTAGTTCTGTTGGATGGCCAAGCTACAACAGCAAGGGCAGCGCGAGTGGCTAGGACATTATCTCCATACAGAGTTGATACAAGTCCTCGGGTCAGACGTGAGAGGAGCCTGTTACTGAAAAGCAAACATTTATTAAATGTGTGACGCACGACAAGTCACTTAACGTCAGTAAGCCTTACTTCTCTCACCTGTAAAAATACTTATACCCATGGAATAACTTAATTTAACAGTTTAATTTAATGGTGAAGATCACACAAACAATGACAGATGTGAAGATGGAGGATGCAGAGAACCTAGGGCGGTGCCTGGCATTCGGTAAGCAATCATTCAAATTTAACTGCAGCAGTCTTTATTTTTGTTCACAGGGAACATTCGGTGCCAACACCGCACAGAACTTGCGAGGAACTCCAGAATGAAAGCAAGCTCTTTTTTTTTAACCTCTTACTTTTAATTTAGATTATAGCGAGGAAACGGACACTAATTTTCCTTAACTTACTGCTAGTGGCTATATAGCCAGGAAGGCACGATCCTGCTGTACCTTTTGTGAGAAGAGGCACAGCCCCAGATAGAAAAAGTGACAGAGACTAAAAAAACTGGGGCTGACTAAAAAATAAAAAAAATAAAAATAAAGGATACGGAGCAGAGGAGCGAGAAGAAGAGGGAAATTGACACATTCGTGGATGCTCCGTGACACGAGCTGTATTTAGCCCCTCTGTCACCTCGCGCCAGTTGATTAAGACTGGGAACATTCTCCCAAGCGGTGTGAGAACGGCACAGCTGTCGTGCTCGGGAACTGGAGTAAGAAGCGTATGCTTCCTGCCAAGCTTTCCCTGGGTGCAAGCTCAAAGCCTCACGAAAACAGAATGGTTTTTTTTTTAATGATTGGAAAGATTCATTCTCCCTGACAGATGGAAAGTATCAGAGCTTGGGGAGGTGTGCCTGCATGAGCATGCACATACACACACGTGTGTGCACACCCACGCCTGCGCACACGCATTTGGCAGGCAGGCTGTCAGTGGGACTTGAAGACTTGAGTTTGGGGCTCCTCCGCCACAGCATTACCTGTGTTTCTGTGGCACTGTGTTGTATTTCCTCACAAACCTATTTTTTTTTAAGTGAATAACAATCATGGTTATTTTTCCAAGGACGGAAATGGGTAAAGAATAAGGGCTTTCTCTGACATTGACATATATTTGCATAATAATCTGTAAGGACCTGTTTCAAAAACTGAACATGCCCACACACAAACACAAACAAATACACATACAACTTACCGTTCTCTCATGATGCACGCATAAAGTGTATTCCTATTTGGCTTTTATAACAAGAAAAGTGGGCCTAGGTTTTGATTCAAAAAGATATTAGGGAATTTCCCAGCCAAAAAAAAAATGGAAAAAGAAAACAGGGATGATCTTTTTCCCCTAGATCCTTCTATTCTTTGGATATTTTAATCTCATTTCCTATTGGGATGATTAAAGCAGTCAAGGTAACTATGGCAACACTCAATCCAGAGTTGACGTGAAGCCTGAAGTTTAGCCAATAGTTTACTGCATCACTGCCTTTTAGCCTAGTAACTGAAGGCACAGTTGATGGGCGTTTCATGAAAACTCAGTTGAGGACCATTGTGAGAGACCCTCTTCCATTATTCTGAAATCTTAAGCGAACTTAGAGACCAAAATATTGGTATTGCTGGAGTCAGAAATCATAAATACCCATGCAATCTCATCCTTACAGTTCATCCTTGGAATATAGGCATTTCTCCACAGCATTGCCGATTTCGTTCAAGACCACCACAATAAAAAGGATATTGCAATAATGTGAGTCACAGGAATTTTTTTGGTTTTCCAGCACATATAAACATTCTGTTTATTCTATACTGTAGTCTATTAAGTGTGCAAATAATGTTATGCCTAAAAATGTATATTCCTTAATTTAAAAGTACTTTATTGCTAAAAAAAAGAAAAGGCTACATCTGAGCTTTCAGCAAGTTGTAATCTTTCTGCTGGTAGAGGTCTGGCTTCTGTGCAAATGGCTGCTGACTGATCAGGGGAGTGGCTATTGAAGGTAGGGGGAGGAAGACTGGAAATTTCTTTAAAAAAAGATAATGGCTTGCAGTATTGATTGACTCTTCCTTTCACAAGCAATTTCTCTGTAGCAAGTGATGCTTTTCGATAGCATTTTACCCACAATAAAACTGTCAAAATTGGAATCAGTTCTTTCAAATCCTGCCGCTGCTTTATCAACTAAGATTATGTAATATTCTAAATCTTTCATTGTCATTTCAACAATCTTTACAGCATCTTCACCAGGAGTAGATTCAATCTCAAGAAACCACTTTCTTTGCTCAGCCATAAGAAGCAAGTCCTCATTTGTTAAAGTTTTATCGTGAGATTGCACCAATTCAGTCACATCTGCGGGCTCCACTTCTCATTCCCATTTTCTTGCTATCTCCACCGCATCTGCAGTTAATTCCTCCATTAGAGTCTCAGTCCTGCTCAAAGTCATCCATGAGGGATGGAATTGACTTCTTCTAAATTCCTATTAATGTGGATATTTTGACTTCTTCCCATGAATTAGAAATATTTTTAATGGCACCTGGAATGGGGAATACTTTCTGGGAGGTTTTTAATTTAGTTTGCCCAGATCCATCAGAGGATTCACTATGCATGACAGCTGTAGCCTTGTGAACTGTGTTTCTTAAATAATAAGACATGAGAGTTTAAATGACTCCTTGATCCGCGGGCAGCAGAACGGGCCTTGTGTTAGCAGGCATTAAAACAATATTAATCTCATTGTACATCTCCTTCAGACTTCCTAGGTGACCAGGTGCATCGTCAATGAGCAGTAATATTTTAAAAGGAATCTTTTTCTCTGAGCAGTAGGTCTCAGCAGTGGGCTTAAAATATTCAGTGCACCACGTTGTAAACAGATGTGCTGTCATTCAGCCTTTGTTGTTCCATTTGTAGAGCGCAAGCAGAGTAGATTTAGCCTCAGTCTTCAGGGCCCTAGCATAACCGAAAATGCAGGTTCGGCTGTCTGCTGCAAGGAAAGCCATGCTCGTGAGACAGGCGCTGGGGCCATGACCCAGGAGAACAGTTGACTCACATCTCAAAGACCATCTCCCCTCCTGCTCAAGCCCACGGTCCTTGTAGGGATAGGGAGGAAAAAGCTTTTTCTCTATTCAATCATCTTGCAAGCTTTCAGCACTCTCCAGCCCTGTCCATTCATCTTTCTAGCTTTTGGTGTGCTCGGGCCCTGTCCAGTTATCTTTTGGCCACTGGGTGTAAGAATCCCCCCTTGCTGCCATCTTGGCCAATGGGGGAGACTCCCCAGTGTTCCCTGTCTACAGTAGTGGAACATGGAGCTGTAAGACCCACCATCAGGAAGCCTGGAGATGCTGCAGCCCTCAGTCCACCTCCCTGGACACTGTGCCTGCACATCCAGGGGAGCTGATCGGAGTGGGGCACCCCTGGATCGCAGCACTCTGGTGTTTTCTCTGCAATCTCCACATGGCCTGTCCCTCCCAAGTGGCCAGCCAGGCTTGCACTCTAACTTACAGCTGCCTACGGTAACACTAGAATTTAGGGAATGATAAACGAGCACTGACTTCAACCTAAAGTCACCAGCTACATTAGCCCCTACCAGGAGAACCAGCCTGTCTTTCAAAGCTTTGAAATCAGGCAGAGACATCTCCTCTCCAACTATGAAAGTTCTAGATAGAACCTTCTTCCAATGCAAGGCTATGTCATCCACATTGAAAGGCTGTTGTTTATGGTGGCCACCTTCATTAATTATCCCAGCTAGATCTTCTGGAGAACTTGCTGCAGCTTCTGCATCAGCACTGGCTGCTTCACCTTGCACTTCTATGTTATGGACATGGCTTGTTTCCTTAAGCCTTATGAACCAACCCCTTCTAGCTTTAAACTCCTGAAGCTTTCTCACCTCTCCCAGCCTTCATAGAATTGAAGAGGTAGGGCCTTGCTCTGGAGCAGGCTTTGGTATAAAGTAATGTGGCTGGTTTGATTTTCTACCCAAACCACTAAAACTTTCTCAGTATCCTCAAGAAGGCCGTTTCATTTTCTTATCATTCGTGTATTCACTGAAGTAGAACTTTGAATTATTTTCAAGACTTTTTCTTTGTATTCATAACCTGGCTGCTTGGCACATGAGGCATAGCTTCCAGCCTGTCTCAGCTTTTGACAATGCCTTCCTCACTATACTTAATCTAGATCTTGATTTAAAGTGAGAGATGGGCAAGTCTTGCTTTCCTGTGAACACTGAGATATCATCCTGTGGTTATTAATTGGCCCAGTTTCAACACCATGTCAGAGAGAATAGGGAGGCCCACGGAGAAGTAGAGAGAATGCGGGGTGGTCGATCGGTAGGTGAAGCAGTCAGAGCACACTCAGCGTTTATTGACTAAGTTCACTGTTGTGGGTATGATTTGTGGCACCTCAGAACAATTATAATGGTAACATCAAATATCGCCGACCCCAAATTATCATAATGCAATAATAATGAAGGTTACCAACATGTGAGCAAATGCTATTGAAAATTTGGTGCCAATAAACAAAACAAATGAATGAAAAACTACTGGCTGTGAAGTGTAATGAAGGGAAGCACAACAAAACCATGGGTAACTGTCACCCCCCTCCCCCCATAAACACCAGAGCAGTGGTGATGCCACTGCCCTGCGAGCCAGCCCACTGGTCAGTGTGGCAGAGCCACAAAAGCCTGGAGCCTAGGATTGTTGATTTCTTATAAACATTTCTATTTGACAATCATCCCTTTATGCATAAAGTAATAAATTGCACTAGTTTAAATGGAATTTGAAATGTCACTTTGGCTTTCAGAAAAACTAATAAAAGAAAGAGTAAATTCATATGACCTAGGGAAAGAAATATTTCATATTCTAAGATTTGGACCTAATCCCTTAGCACCTATGACAGAGATCTAGGTGGGGAGTTGTTATTTTTAAGTAATTTATTGTTATCAACAACAGGAATATTTCTTCATCTAAAGTGGGAAATGCAAGGACTAGCCAAGCTCGCAATTAAGAGCTCTGGAAAACTTACAAACAGGAAGCTGATTAAATTAAAACAATCGTCTGCACCCTCTATATGCCCAGCAGAGGAAAGGGTAAACTATCTCTTAATGAAAATGTCTTCTGGAGCCTCTGTAATTTTTAAAACACAATATCCAACAGTTAAAATGAAATTACTAGGCATGTGAGTAGCTAGGACCAAGTAATTGTTCTATGCATGTGAGAGAGGAAAAAAAAAAAAAAAAGATAAAATGGAAGCAAGTTCACAAGTTAGCCACATATTGAAATTAACAGAAAAGACTTCCAAGTAACTGTATATAGCATAAATAAATGGAGAATAGTTAAAGAAGTATAAAAATGTAAAGTTTAGAGTATTAGAACCTATAAAAATTAAAGCCGATTTAAAATAAAAAGTAATGTTGTTAGAAGTCAAGACAGTAGATGCAGATGAAACATTTGACAATTTTAAGTTAAAAACTACTCGCAAGAAGGCATGACACCAGAATGAGAGCGGAAGCAGCTTTGCAGACTCACCCCCAAGCAAATAAATGAACAGAAAAATAAATAAACAGATAAATGAAAATTGCTAAACAAAACAATTGTAGCTATTCCTTGGTCTTTGTAGAGCATTGGATCCAGGACCCCTGTGGATACCCAAATCCACAGAAGATGCTCACATCTTTTATGTAAAATGATGTCGGAGAATGCATGCAGTCTGCCGTCCACATCCGTGGATTCCCAGCTGTGGATCATGGTTGGTTGGATCTGTGGAGGTGAAACCCACAGGTACAGAGGGCCCACTGTACTTTAAGTCTCTGGAATTGTACTAACAGCAGTATGCAGCAAAGGAAAAAATACTGATTCAAAAATATATACTAAATGTCAGTAAGAATAGTGATAATTAATGTCATTTGAGCCCTGGCCATTCCCTCACCCCATGTTCAGTTCTGCACATGGCAACTCTGTCCTGGGTACCTTCTTCAGGCAAGTATGGCCAAGAACATGGGGCTCCCTCTGCTCCTAGCCTCCGGTCTAGAACTACAGTTTTACACCAAAAATAGTACACCCTGGGGTTTGTCATCCCCTCTTCCCAGCTCCATGTTGAAGAAGCTCTGCTACAAGTGGTCATGGCAGAGAGAACCCTTCCCTCTCCAGGCTCCTACTCATATAGAGGAAGCTTTAAGGTAAGCTGCAGGCCAAGAATACTGGGGCCTGAGTCACCCCCACCCCTGGTCACTCATAGGGTGAATGTTCCATGTCAAGAGGGGCAAGCTGAGAAGACCAGGAACTGTAACCAGCCCTGTTCGATGCCCATTTACAGGACCGCGATGTCACTCTACGGAGAACACGCCACATCCCACCTCTGGCCCAGGGTTGCCGGGGTTCTGCCCATAAGGGAAGGTGTGCATAAAGATGAAGAACTCTGCAGGTCCGCCTGAGGGGGCTGCATTGGAAACAGACCGTGGAGAACGAGATGCCTAAGAGCTGGTACAACAATGGAGATCTTGAGGGAGAGCGTTTAAAAGAAGTCTGGTAGCTCTGTGGTACAAGCGAAATGGTTAATATAGAGCAGCAATTTTCATCCTCTTTCATCTCATGGCACATGTAAATTAATTATTAAGATTCTACAGCACACCAAAAAGTATATATTTTTGCCAACCTGACAAAAAAATAGGTATAATTTTGATTCATTCACACCAGGCAGCTATTTTTATGTCAACTGTTGTCATTTTTTTTAAAATTTGACAGTCAAAGGGAAAAGAGGTCAGTGCCCCTGATGAAATAGTGAGGTATTGAGTGTTTTAAAGATTCTTACAGCAAGCCAGTGTGCTGTGTCCCACGGGTTGAAAATCGCCAATATACAGATTCATAATAGAGACCGTGAACAATTTTCAGATCTTAGTTACGTCGAGGATTCAGGAAGCATGCACCCACTTAAGAACAATCAGAACAGGATATGGGGCAGATTTAAATACCTCTGAAGACTTGCACTGACTCATCACACAAGGTGGCTGCCTCATTGGCACAAGCAGCTTAAACACAAGCTCAGACCAAACATCGACATGACGAATAGCTAGAGTGATGCTGGGGAGACTACTAGAGAGCCAGGTATAAATATAAAATGATACTCCTTTCTTGCAGTATGAAAGATTGGGTAAATGTGAAAAGTCGTGTCCTTTCCAAGTGATTACGAAGGAAACCTACAACTAGGAGGCCCTGGTTGGGCATTGAGGCCACATAATGTAAATTCCCTGAACTGCGATAGCAACTTCTAAGTCACATACACATTCAATAGTAAAGAGTAAAACCCTAACAGTCTAAAAGACCTTAAGCACAACCTTGGCACAATAAGTTCACCACAGGCAACCCCTTCGCAGGCAAACTAAGAGATAAAACAAGGAGGAGAAATCTGCCTAAAGACATCAGAGGCTGCATACTATGAAGAAATAGAGTTAATGCAAATAGCACCCCCAAGTCAGCAAACAAATTAAAGAATGGCCAAACAACTAAAATAGCAATAATATACCAAGTGAGGGGGTGAGAATCAGTATGCACAATGTATTATTTAAAACATCCAGCTTTCAACAGAAATGTGACACATGCAAAGACATAGAAAATTATGATGTATGCACCAGAGAAAAACAGCAACTAAAACTACTTTTAAAGACATTCAGACAATGGACACAGCAGACAAAGACTTTTAAAGATGTTAAAAGAGCTGAAGAAAACCATGCATATGGATTTAAAGGAAGGTGCAAGGATAATGAGTCCTCAAATAGAGAATATAAATAAGGAGATTAAATGATTTTAAAAGAACAAGTAGAAATTACGAAGTGTAAATGGCAACAACAAAATAAAACAATTCACTAGAGAGATTTAAGTGTAGATTTTGAGGTGATGGAAAAAACCAGTGAACTAAAAGATTAAGAGACATCATGCAATCTGTAAAACAGAGAGGAAAAATAATTTAAAAACCTGAATACAAAACCAAATAATTTAATAATTGGAGACATATTACATGGTCACCAATAGAAATACTCAAAATTGTTAAGATATTAATCGTTTCCAACTTGATCTATAGATTTAAAACAAACCCAATAAAAGTTCTAGGATATTGACAAACTAATTTTAGAGTTTGTATTAACAGACACAGAATAATCAATGCAATAAAGAAAAAAATACAAAATTGAAGAAAAAACAAATTTGGAAGACTCATGCTATTTGACTTCAGGAATTAGTTAGACTAAGTTAATTAAGGCAGTATGGTACCAATAAATGAATAGAAAAATAGATTCATGGGTCAGAACAGAAAACCCAAGAATAGACACACACAAATATAGTCAACTGAATTTTGACAATGAAACAAAAAATGGTATTGAAAAACTGAATCATGTCCACAAGCAAAACAATAAATCTAGATACAAACCTTACATCCTTTATAAATATTAACCCAAGGATCATAGAACTAAATGTGAAATTCAAAACTACACAACATCTATAAGATAACAGAAAAAAAGTTTAGATGATGTTGGGTTTGGCAATAACTTTTTAGATGCAGCACAGAAAAGCATGGTCCCTAAAAGAAATATTAAGTTGGATTTTATCAAAAATGGAAATTTTCACTCCATTTAAGACATGTCAAAAATTGAAACACAAGCCACAGACTGAGAGAAAATATTTTCAAATGATGTATCTGAAAAAGGACTGTCACCCGAAATATACAAAGGAATCCTAAACCTTAACAATGGGAAAATGATCAACCCTATTAAAAATTGGCAAAGAAAATGAGCAGTTGTCCCCCTGGAGAAGATACACAGATGGGAAATAAGCACGCAACACTGCTCTGCATCTCATGTCAATAGGGAATTGCAAATTTAGACAATGAGACACTTCTGTACACCTGTTAAAATGACTAAAATTCAAACACTGACAGCACCAAATGCTGACGAGGGTATAGATAAACAGGAATTCTCAGGCATTACTGGCTGGATTGCAAAATGGTATGGGCACTAAAAGACAGTTTTGTGGTGTTTATAAAACTAAACATACTCTGACCATATAATCTAGTAATCAAATGAGATAAAAACTTAAGCTCACACAAAACCTTGCATGTGGATTTCTATGGTAGCTTTCTTCAGAATTATCAAAACTTGGAACAGCAAACATGTCCTTCAATGAACAGATAAACACTGGGACATCCGATATACAATGAAATAATATGCAATGCTAAAAAAAACAACTATGAAGACACAAAAAGGCATGGAGGAAACTCAAATGTATATTACTAAAGGAAAGAAGCAAAACTGAGAAAATTATATATTGTGTGATATCAACTAAATGCCATTCTGGTCTATGCAAAACTACAAAGACGGTAAAAAGATCAGTGCTTGCCAGGATTTGGAGAAAAAGGAAGATGAATGAATGGAACACAGAGGATTTTGAGGGCAGTGAAACTACTTATGTAGGATACTCTAACGGTGGATACACATCAGTACTATATTTGTCAAAACCCACAGCACACACAAAACCAATAGTGAGCCTTAATTGAAACCATGGATTTGGACTGATAATGAGATGCCCATGCTGGCTTGTCAACTGTTACAAACGTACCACAGATGCATCACCAAGATACTAATGTTGGGAAAGCCTGGGGGGAGTATATGAAATCATCTGCACTTTTTGTTTAGCTTTGCTTTGAATCTAAAAGGGCTTTAAAAAATAAAGTCAATATGCTTTAAAAATGGAAGAGTGTATTAAAATGTGGGACACAATTACGTGTAGTAACTACACATAATAGGATGTCACTAATAAAATAGAGAAAAAGAGGGACAGAAAAGAATATTTTTAAAAAATGCCTAAAAACTTCCTATATTTGATTAAAAGAATTAAACTGTAGCACATCCTAGGACCTCAACAATCTCCAAGTAGGGTAAGTGCAAAGAGATTTAAACCCACACATGAACAGCATAGTCAAAATGTTGAAAGCTAAAGTAAATAGAATATTTTGAAATCTGTAAAAGAAAACTCACTGTGTACAAGATTAACAGTATATTTCTTATCATAAAAACTTGAGGTCAGAAGATATTGAGATGATATCTTCAAAGAATAAAAAGTAAAAACCTATCAATCAAGAATCTTATATCTAGCAAAACTGTCTCTTACAAATGAAGACAAAGTAGAGACATTCCCAGATAAACTCAAACTAAGAGAAGTCATTGGTAGTGGTTCTTCCTTATAGGAAATATTAAGGAAATTCTTTTTGCCCAAAGTAAGTGATACTAGACAGTAATTCAAGTCCAAATGATAATGCAAAAAGTGCCAGTGAAGACAATTATGTAAACAGTTACAAAAGACAATATAATTACTCATTTCTTCTATTTCTACTCCTGATGTATATAAGGAACAGTACATTATATTGTTTTGTTTTCTGGGACCTATGTGAAAATGTAACATGTTTGAAAATAATAGTTCAAATGAGGTGGGTGGGAACCGAGTGAGAACTCAGCAGGAAGAAATGAAGAAAATCAGAAATGAGAAAAGCAAAGTTAACATAACAATTATATAAATTTATATTTGCTCTTTTGTTTGTTTAGCCTTTTAAAAAATACAAAATCATATTAAGTAATAATTATAAAAATAATTGTTTTATTTGCAACACAGAGAGACTTAATACTATGACAATAAGAGCACAGAAAGTGGGAGGAGGGTGGAGCTACACAGAAGTAGAGTTTTTATGTCACTGGAGTTAAGTTTCAATCAAAAATAGATTCCAGTAGATCAGGACATATTTTGTAAATCTTTAGCAGAATCATAAATAAAATAATTAAAAATAATTTAGAAATCATTAGAGGAATTACAATGTTACACTACAAAACATCCAATTAATACAAAACAAGGCCAATAAAAAAAGAGGAGCAGAGAAAAAAGGAGACGTATAACATATGGAAAACAAGGAGTGAAAGGGCAGACAGGATTCCAAACATATCAAGAGAAAACATAAATATGAGTAGATTAAATATTTCAATCAAAAGACTGAGATTGTCATATTGGATGAAAAAGAAAAGATTCAAGCACGCACAAAAGACACACTTCAGATCCAAAGATACACATGGACTGAGAGTAAAATGATGAGAAAATATATGTCATGCAAACAAGAATCATAGTATGGATAGAGTGGCCATACTAACAATATCAGACAAAAAGAAACAAAAACAAAAACAAATTGACATAAAGTAAGGTGTTTACTAATGTGGAAAGGGTCAATCCATTGAACATCAACAATCAGGAACATATTGATATATGCACTTAACAACAGAGCCTCAAAATAAGCAAAAACTGGCAGAACCGAAGGAATGTGCAGTACAATAAAAATGTACTATATGTACACTTTGAGACCCTAATTTCAATAAAAGATTGAGCAACCAGGGATAAGGCAAAGAGAGGAAACAAAAACTGAACAATGCCATAGACAAACTAGACTGAGCACGCACCTGTGGAGCAGCCCACCTGTCAGGAGCAGAGTACATAAGTCATCAAAATTTATTAGCCATTATTATACATTGCAAGTTGAAAATAATATGAATCTCTAAAACAGGGGTCAGCCTATTGCATCCTGCAGACCAGACCTGGCCCACCGCTTGCTAAGAATGATTGTAAACTGAGAATGGATTCTACATTTAAAACGACTAGAGGAACCCTGGCTAGTATGGCTCGGTGGATCGAGCGTGGTCTGCGAACCAAAGTGTCACAGGTGGGATTCCCAGTCAGGGCACATGCCTGGGTTGCAGGCCAGGTCCCCAGTAGGGGGCGCATGAGAGGCAGCCACACATTCATGTTTCTCTCCCTCTCTTCCCTGCTCCCTTCCCCTCTGTCTAAAAATATCTAAATACAATCTTAAAAAAAAAAAAAAAAACAGAGTAATACATTGTAACCTGAAAATTACACAAAATTCAAGTAAAGTTTTGTTGTAGCATAGGCACGCCCAGTAGTTTACATATTGTTTGTGTGTGCTTTCACTGAAACGGAAGATTGGAGCAGTTTCGACAGAAACCATATGGCCCGAAAAGCATAAAACATTTCCTTCCTGGACTTTTACTGAAAGTTTGCTAACTCTGCTCTCAAAGGCTTTACCCTTCCCTCCTCAAGGGTTGCCCTTTGCATTCTGAAGCCTGAAGCCCGCTGTGGTGAGTGGCTCCCCCTCGGCTCAGCTGCCTGAGGAGGGTCCCACCCACACATTGGCCGTTTGTAAGCATTTGAGCCATCACCTGGAACAGGTCTGTTTCCGGAAATAGCTTGCATCCTCCATCTCTCCGTGCCAGGCTCCACCCGCAGCTGTCACGCAGAGTGTCACCAGAGTGAGGGTGTCAGGGGAAGCGCTCCGCGAGGTCAGCAACCTCTGCTGCTCCCGGGGATGCTGCTTTATGGAGATCTGGACCCAGCTGAGGAGAGAAAGTTAGGGCTTCTAGGTTTGAATTTCAAGTCTGTGGCTCATCAGATACAAAATCATAAGAAATTTGTATACATTTCATGGTTTTTGGTTTCTCTTCCTACAAAATGGGACTAATAACATCTACTTAAAAGACTTTTCATGAGATTTAGGGATAATATATGCAAATATTCCTGCAAATAAGACACTGAATTAATAGAAACTATTAGTATTCATAATTACCAATTCGGAAGGTATCAGGGCAAAGGAAAAAGAAATTCAGACTAGCCTCTGCGGCATTACTAGATTTCAACTCTTAAGTCCTTAAAGACCTCAGGTGCCAGGAAATGGCACAGAGTGCAATTAATTAATTCAAGCAGACAGGGCACAGAAGTCTCCAATCAGCTCTTCTACCATCGTAAGTGATTCTCTGGGTCTGTATCCACTCTGGTCTGAATTCAGTTTTACAGGGACCCCCCCGCCCCCAAAGCACGAATGCACCTCTCACACGTATCTCAACTTGCTTTCCAAGTCCAGGTGATCCTCATTGTACCTAGGGCTCTGTGGTTAACAGCCAAGGTTTTACCAAGAAAATAAAAAGGTCTTAAGGAAGACATCACCGCCGAAAGTGAATTTCTCAGATGGTGGTTCACCTTCTTAGGGTCATTCACAAAGAAAGGCAGTTTCAACCTCAGGAACGACAGAAGAGAACAGCCCAGGGAATTATCTATTTATTCACATTAGAATACTTGATAATTAGGATAAAACATGGACATCTGAGAGCTAGAATGACTGTAATTAAAATGAGACTGAATTGAGTTTGCTTTCAATTTAACTAGGTATAAAATTATATTAATGTATCAAAACATGACATAATAAATTATCCCTGTTGCTAATGCTTTGAGTCCTACATTAGACACCTTTTTAGAAAAGAATTAGAAGTAAGTGAGAAAATTATTTCAAGACTACTTCAAATGAAGCAAGACATCATGTAAAGGTGCCCATTTCTGGGGCAGTGGTGGTAGGTAAGGAGATAAATTTGCATATCCAGAAGAGCTAGACAGCCCCATCCCTCACAAAGACGAAGGGCCTGCCGTACAAGCACAGCGGGCTGGGGCTGGGGCTCACCCACCAGGGCAACTGGAAAGGGAGACAGCTCTTCTTACTAGATGCCTATGAACCGCATTTAGAATTGAAGTCCATGGGCTGCTTCAACATCTGATCTTCTGTTCAGAGGCCTAGAAGAAAACAAAGGCTCCCTTTGAACTTCCTACTCCTCCTGCATCAAGAAGACGGCCTTTTCAGAGCTCCTGTAAGTCCATGCTAAGACACACTGATGGTCAGAATAATGACAACACGGCACAGAGTTCGCGGTTCCCAGGGGATCGTGCTCTGCTAGGACGCGTGCCAGCCATTTCACACGCACTGCTCCACTTAACCTTCAGAAAAGTTTTATGAGGTCCTGAAAATGTTCCCGTGCATCCATGAGGCAACTAAGGCTTAGTAAGGTGAAATTCCCCAAGGTCATAGCACCAATGCTAGTCTCAAACCTTGTCTCCAAAGCTATGCTCTTTGCCATGAGTCTCCTCCTACGCCTCCCCGACACCCACTCACCCTCACGCCAGCACATGTGCTAGTTTTATGTAATAAATGCATCTTCCTGTGACACATGTATTTATTCAACACACGGTTCATTTTAGTTCTTTGCATACTCTTCACCCGTAAGTGTCTGTGACTCTGGCTGTTTATTCCTGGGTTCTTGGGAAGGACAGACTGTGTTTAAGGAACACGCCTTGTATACCACTCTGCACAGTGTCGTACACTAAGTGATAAATAAACCAAGTCTTCTGGCCGGAAGGATATGCCTTCATTCTGCTTGCAGCTTGATTCTACTTCTCAGGAAGAAGAGAAGTGTTAAGAACCTGCTTGACTTCCAAGTGACACAGAGCGCCTCATCTTCACTGTGATGTCCCACCACACAAGTCCAAGAAGTGGATGTGTGAGAGACAAACAGATGGCTTTTGGCTCATTGCATAGTGGCCCCAGAAGACTTCACCAAAGCTCCGAAGCAGTTTCAGTCTAAGACTGAGTTCTGGCTTTACCACTTACCCATGAGGGATCCCTAAGCAAGTGACCCAGTCCACCCAAGCCTTGGCATTCTCATTTGTAAACAGTTCGGGGTGGTGATGTTATGGGGTGTTGTCTTGGTTCCATCAGGATCTGCTAGACAGACCCCTCTTGCTGGCTAGGCCCCCTTCATCCCCCTCCTGGTCCTGAAGATCCCATTGGGCCTTCGCCACATGCTTCTCCTTACCCAGGGTTTAGGCTAAACACCCTGCAGTGGAGCGGCGATAGGGGCATTTCTCTCAGCTAGACATGGTATCGCCATGGAAAGCCCCAAGGCTCTGTATTCGCTACCTATGCTTTTCTTAAAAACCACTCAGACACCCATAGGTCCCCTCACTGAGGCTGACAGAAGCCCAGGAAGCTAACTTGTGTCCTCTCTCTGCCCGAATGTGCTGCATGTCCACTCCCACTCCGTCGACGTGTACTGCCAGCATGCCAGGGCTGTGGGCAGCGGCCTCCTCCTAGACTCCACCTAAGGAAAGGGCTTCTACTCCCTCATCAAATATTGAACCCATGTTTCCCACCAATCTGCCTCCTGTGCCTCTCACATGCCCCCATGGGAGGGGGCAGCTTCCTAACACAGCTTCCACCCTCTCAAGAGGTGGATGTCAGGTCTCCATTCCCTGGGGTCCTTAATGGTAGAACGCCTGTAGGAGAGCATCATTGTGATTGGGAGGGCGAAGAGGATGCAGTTATTATAAACTTAGTATTTTCAAAACAGTTTTCTCATTGTATACATCTTCATTTCCTAGTCGTCACCCAGGGAGACAAGTGTTACCGTTCCCATGTCACAAAGACACCAAGGCCCAGGGAGGCTTAGGTCTCTGGACCGGGCCACTCAGCAATGGGTCTCTGCTCTGCCTGACTACAAAGAGGTGGCCTTTCCGCTGCGCTGCCCAGCTCACACTACTGAGGATATTCAAGCAGAGGCCAGCACCCCCCTCACACATCTCAGGCCAGTGATTAAACCATTAAGTTTGGAATTTGAACTCTGTGACTCCCAGGTCTTTCCAGGGCTGAAATTTCAGTAATTGTATGTTTCTGCTTCTTCTCTGTCTGCTACATGAGTTTGCAGATTCCGGTGATTATTTTTTTTCCTTTTTCATCTTCTCTTCTAAGAATGACTCAAAAGCCAAAAATAAGTAAATTGGGTCCCCCTTAAAACTCTCTGAAGGGCCCTGCAATCACATCATACCAGTCACATAATAATCCCAAGAGGAAGCTTTCTCCATAATTTACTCTGTGCACTGGAGCTGGAGCTGGACAAGAGATACATAATTTATACAGGCAATTACACATCAGTTGCTTATTAAAAGTGCCCTCATTGAGATGTACTGTACTGAGCACACAGAGATAAATCTGGTTCCCCAGGTAACCGGCTCTCGCTCACAGGCAGAAGGCAAATTCTCTGATTTTGGATTGGCGTAACTTCTCCTGACCCTGCTATTCTTCCTCGCCTGCGGTGTTGGGATCCGCAGGTGCGTGGGTGGGTGAAGACGGGAGCTGCGGTGAGAGAGCCACAGGATGGATAACAGTCCGGAGCTTTTCTTGGAGCCCTTTCCTCCTGGGAGAAATAATTACTATTATAATTAATTAAACATTCACCCAAGAATTCAATAATAAGTATTGGGTGAATACTAACTACTAGGCAAGACACTGGGGGAGACCTAAGAATAAAAATGACACCATCCTTCCTTTTGAGGAGGTAGGACAGGACGGCAAGGAAAGACACAGGCAAACAAGTGATTTTAAATATTTGGGAAGGGCACACACGGAGAGAAATGTAAATGAAAGGGTGATGAAGGGAAGCTTTGTTCTCTGTAGGGCAGCTGGGAAGGGCTTCACATAGAGGATTAGAGATGAATGGAGCCTGGTGACAACAAATGAAGGTTTTTAAAGGAGATAAACGCTACCCAGAGAATTCACCAGGTGGAGCAGAGAAAGGCGGTCTGGAGAGAGGCAAAAGGATGTGCAAAGGCACACTGGTTTCCATCTAATTAAGGATGTGAGACACACCTGGAGGAAACAGCCATCCAGGATGCTCTGATGCACTGACACCTTTGCCTAACAATAAGTGGAAAATATAGCGATTCTTTTTTAAAAAATTATTTATTTTTAGAGAGAGGGGAAGGGAGGGCGAAAGAGAGGGAAAGAAACATCCATTTGAGAGGGGAACACCAACCAGTTGCCTCTCTTGTTCGCCGGACCTGGACCAAACCCACAACCCAGTCATGTTCCCCGGGTCCAGAATTGAACTGGTGACCTTTTGTTTAGGGGGGACCCTCCAACCAACCGAGCCACACCCATCAGCGCTAATTAGTCATTCTAATGGGTGGAGTTTGCTGCTGTAAAATCTGGGAGGTTTTTTTGATTGTTGTTGTTTTTGTTTAGTTTAAACACAGAAATTTTGACCTGTTCAGAGAGACATCACAGCGAAAATGTAGACACTCTATGTCACTTGGAAATTGAGAAGGTTCTTTACGCTTCTTCTTCCTGAGAAGTGTAGACCTGGACCCACGACTGTGTGTTTTAAAAGCTCTCTAAGTGATTCTTCTGAAAATGGAGCCCAGACCACACAGGAAACCTGGGTTAGGGGCTAGGCTGTTACCGTCCTGATTCCTGTTTTTATGCATGGGCTGAAAGCTTGAGGTCTGGTTCCTTTATCAACCCCCAAGCAGTTTGCTTCATGTCATCTAGTCACTTGTATCAGCTGTATCCCCAGCAGAGCCTAATGTTTCTCCATTCCTGTTTAAGATTTGGGAGGATGCCCAGATGCACTGACAGTCCTTTGGCACCAGCTCCTACTGAGCTTGCTCAGAAAGATGGCAGCAGTGTATCCAGAGACGCAGGCATTGCAGGGGCGCAGAAGAGCAAGGGACCTCCGCCTTCGCTGTGTAAACTGTGTCAGAAATTCCCATGAGGGGGCCAGATCTAAGGCTTATGGGTGGAATGGGTAGAGATTAGATTAAGGGGAGCTTCTCTTAAACCGAAGTGTGGAACATTTAACACAATGGTGGAGAGTCTTCGTTAAACAACCTATGAAGAAAATGTATTGGAAACTTCTACACAAAACTCATAAGGCATTATGGAGGACACAGCGCTTAGAATCTAGTTGAAAAGGGGGTACTGTACACAAGATGAAAAATAGGTGTAGTAATTTAATAATCAAATGATATTTTTAGTTGCCCCAATAAGACAGGTTAATGGCCTGAAAAGCATTTTTTTATTGATGGTATATATTCTTTAAGTACTTGGAAGTAAGGAGCTGTCAAGAATTCATAAAGGAAATAATGCCTACCCCTTAGGAGCTATTGATGTGAAAATGCGTCACTTTATAGCTTGCTCTCTCCTTGGTTTTATTGTCTATCAAAGTAAAAAGAGAGGGATTAACACTTGTTGAATGCTTACTATATGACAAGCAAATGAGGTGTCTGTTGATTGTATTAGTTTAGGCTCTCAAAGACACAGTGAATTGGTGTGCTTCTTATTCATTAGAGAGGCAGAAACCAAGTTGCAGGACCTTTCCTGGGGTTAATACCTGGGTGGTCAGTGAGAGAACTGCAACCCCTCAGCCCCTGCTCCTTCCCTAATGTTAAGATGCCTTCATTAATGGCTGCCTTGGATAGTGCCATCCAGTAGAGTTAATCCAGGTAGGTGGGTGGACTTCAAGAATCCCTGATGTCCTGTGTATTAATTCTGTGGCTAGAACAGGTTATAGAACAGAGTAGGAACTTTATAACAAAGGATTGACTTGAATAGAAACTTTCTGTAAATACTAATTTATTTGTTCCGTACAGAAAAACAGTGCACACTCCCTATACTTTGTTCAATGCTATAACAAAGTTATAGCAGTGAACACAATATAACAGTGAACACAATATGAAAAGTTCTCTGTCCTCATGGAGTTCACCTTCTAGTACAGAGAGTAATGAAATACAAGAAACACCACAATAAGGAAATGTGATATGTTAGAAAACACACTGAAGAAAAAGAAATAGAGAACAGTGGCAGCAAGCCAATCACAGCTTCTGATTGGCCTTAAATAACCAGAATTGAGCCCCAGCCCTGGCTGGTGAGGCCCAGTGGACTGAGCACTGGCCTGCAAACCAAAGGGTTGCCAGTTTGATTCCCAGTCAGGGCACATGTCTGGGTTGCCCACCAGGTCCCCAGTAGGGGTGGCATGAGAGGCAACCACACATTGATGTTTCTCTCCCTCTCTTTCTTCCTCCTTCCCCCTCTCTGTAAAAATAAGTAAAAATATATTTTTTTAGTAACCAGAATTGCCAAATTGGGCTGATGTAATTCCAAGAAAAAAAGGAAAGATTCAAAACATTGTAGTTAACCCATTATACCCGTCTTCAAGTAAATACATATTTCTCATATTTGAAAAAGCAAAAATAGCTCACAGAATTTCTAATTACCCTTATGAACCAATAGGTTGAGAATTATTTACCTGTTTATCTCTTTATTTCACTATCTCAATGGTCAAACTCAGCTATAAGAGGGTCAGAAATGGAAATATGGAGAACCAAAAATAGAACCCCAAAACAAAACAAGATGTAAAAATTCAAATGCATGAATTTGAATGAGCTTAGGTGGCTCAAATGCATGCCTAAGGCAAGCTAGTGCCTTCACCTCTGCCCCTTGCCCATTCCCTTGACCAGGGATAAAAGAGGAAGCGCTCACCTATGCACCAGAGATGGAGGGAGACTACTGCATTGAGACACAGGACAACAGAGTGCACTCATCCAAGAGATGCAGGACATTTATTCACTGTCAAGGATCATTATGTTTCAGAAGCACATAACTCGGTGACCTCTGGAATTATAGAAGTCCCGACTTTGAAAACGGAGGTAATTCCAGTCACCAGGGTACCTCTCAGTGGCCCCCACAGACAGGCTTTGTGTGGAGAGTCTTCAAGGAAACCGAAATCAGCAGCAACCTTCTTAGCAGAGACAGATTTGGACCAGAAAGGCTCAAATCAAGAAGAGAAGAAAAGCTTATGAGTCTCCTGGACATGAGACCTTTTCAGAAGAGCCAGGAAATAAGATGAGAGGCATTTCCTGTATCATGTCAGGGAAGAATTTACTTCTCCCCCTAAACCAATGATTGAAGGACAAGCTGACCCCTTCCAAAAACTGGCTTCATCTCAAGGGTATTTCTTTAAGGATATATAAGGAATATTGAATGAGATCTAAAAAAACCCCAAAAACCTATATTCCATATAAAAAAGAGAGAGAGAGAGGGAGTGAAATAAGGGTTTTGTTTTTGGGTTTTTTTTTTTTTTTTTTTTTTTTTGCAGTGCCCCGGAAGTCTCCTGTGGTGCAAAGGGACCCAATTAGCAAGAGAAGGTAAATCCAAATAATTCAGTCTTCTCTGCCAGGCTCCTGACGTCACCCTGCTAGGGCGGGCTGTCCTTAGGTGTTCTTGAAGAGCAGGCTTGCCTCCAGCTAGGTCCCTCTCATCCCTCCCCCTGCTGGGCTATGTGCGCACACCACACTGTGCTGGGGAAAGCGCACGGCTGGTCCCAGTAATGGAAGTGGTGCCAGGCAAACGCAGTGCTGTGCCATGCGTTTCAGCGGGCCTTTCTATAAGAGCCCTCCGCTCTCTTCTTCTCGGATGCCTTTTTACTTCGGCAACGTTAATGGGGCTGAATATAGCCATACTTACAAAACTTAAAAAAAAGTGTTTCCTGATCTGGAAATACTAACCATTTCCTTTCCTGGACTTCAAGGCTTTTATTTTTTATTTTTCCCTTAAGCATCCTCTGAATAGACCTCCCCGAGCACCCTACCTTGATCTTCCTTTTCCTCTGCTCCCTCCTTCTTTTCCCATCACACTTCTGGTTTTCTAACCTGCTCACCGTGCCCTCCCCACAGTCTCACTTCACTGCTTCCTGTTTTTCAGTGAGTCCTGAGCAGACAACTAAGCTGCCCTAATAGCCCAAGGTCAGAAGTGCAATGATTCAGGCAGCACAAATAATAAAATCCAAACCCCCTAAATTTTCTACATAATGCAGGCTTCCACAATAGTTACGGTGTGTGCATGTGTGAGGGGTGGCCAATTATAATGTGTTAAAGGGCCTCACAATGACCTCAGTTAGTACGCACTTTCAAAAAATCTTGTCATGGTTCTCTTGTTTTCTTGTTGAAGGTGTTAAACAACAATTAAATGGAGTGAACTTGAAGATATAACGGGTTTTAGTGAGCAATTCATGAGTCAGGTGACATCCCATGGAGCAAATAGAAAAGAACAACTAAGAGTTGTACAAATGGAAGCTTTTTATAAACAGACAGAGGGTGGAACAAGGAGGCGAAGACTGGATTATTCCAGGCAAGGTCACTTTTCCTCCCAGGAAGCAAGGGGGTTGTATCAAGCAGATTACCTCACTAACTTGATCCATAACTCCAGACTGATTGGTTTAAAATTCCACCCCAGGGAGAGACTGACACCACAATTAGACTAGGAATGAAATCTTGGTGGGGTTTAGCAAAAGTGACTCTATTTGGGTTCTGTCGTTTCACTTTCGCTGAGGAGAGAACATTCGAGTGAACTGGTGAGCGCATGTTACAGGGTAGAGAGACAAGGAGAGGGGGAGGGGAAGTGGGTGAGGGAGGGAGAGGGAGAGGAAGAAGGGTTCTTTGTTAAGCTGATTACATTATATTAGGCTGGACAAATATAATTATACTTAAATAACCAAGATGAACCAGACACTTAAATAACCAATCAGTTTCCAAGGTTTTTCGAGCTTGTGATGGATCTGCCTTCTAAACAACCCACTCTTTCCCCAGGCTAGACGGACAGGCCTCTGTGGTCACCATCATGGCTCCTTCTGCACCTGTGCTCACCTCCCTCTTTACTGTTCTCTCTCTTGCCCCCAGTGAACTACAGGGACCACTCCGGTGGCTCCCTGGGGAGTGTGTGAAGCTGTAACTTCCTAAGGGAGCAAGCCTATGCTCCCTAGTTGATTATGCCCAATTCCCTTTGCTTCCTTCCTTTATTAATATCTAGCTACCTACAATCATGCCTCTATCATCAATGCCTTCTTTTCTATCACACTCTCCCCATATGAGTGACATGAGAATCCTGGAGGCCTCTACAGAGGGAAGATGCTGGCCTATAGTCTCCAGTGTAACTGCCGCTCTCCGGGTGTTCTCACCTGAGCACCACTCTGCTCTCCCTCACCTCCGAACAATGGAACTCTACTGAGATTGGAGAAGAAAACAGAAAGAGGTCAGAGGCATTCAAGACAAGAGTATTCACCTACATTCCATTCAATAAAAGGCTACCCTCTCACTCTCCAAATATGCTTGGATAAATAAAAGCTATAGCCAGAAGTTTTGCTTTTTTGACCTTCGTGCTCGAGTACCTGGTAGAAAAACTGCTATTAACTATTTCCCTTAAATCATTCTATGTGTGGCCTTCTTCTGAAGTCCTCACCTCCAACTGGAATTATTTCTTGTATCTTAAATGTTCCTCTGACCATCATTGCCTCCTTTCTCTTT
The DNA here is from genome assembly GCA_004027475.1 of Anoura caudifer. Lineage (NCBI taxonomy): Eukaryota > Metazoa > Chordata > Mammalia > Chiroptera > Phyllostomidae > Anoura > Anoura caudifer. The sequence goes on along the minus strand of PVKU01002939.1, from coordinate 135,257 downwards.
TTTCCCTTGGAGAGCCATACATCCTGGAAAAGAGAGAAACCCTACATTTGAGGGTGCGGAGGTTCTATATAAGACATCATGAAGTTAAATCAGGAATGACAGCACCTTGAGCAAAAACATAAAAGCAGCCCATAAATTTCCAGGAAAAAACACATGAAAAATATTGCTACGTAAGACCTGCCACAGCTCAGGAAAGCCACAAGTTCGCCCTATTTTGCACAGCAGTTTATCATTTACAATCTTCCCCCCTAATTACCCCACTTAATTACTCCATCCAGTGCAGGCTTGATTATAATCCCTTCACAGAGAAGAAAAACTGAGAATTTGAGAGGCTGAGTGATGTGCTTACGATCCTATGCTGCTGGATGGGATTGGCTACATAATTTGCAGGGCGCTATGCAAAATCAAAATGCAGGCTTTCTTGTCTAAAAAAAAAAAAACCTAAAAATTTCAGGATGGCTGCAGCAGAGCCTCAAACCAAGTACGGAGCCCTTCTGTGCTCAGAGGCTAGTGTAACCACGTGAGTCATGAAACCGGCCTGCTGCTAGGTGGGGGTGGGGACGGGGATCCAATCCAAATCTTTCAAGGCCAGGTCCATCTTTCTTTTCCTTCTTCTTCTTTTTTTAAGGTTTTATTTATTTATTTTTAGGGAGAGGGGAGAGAAAGAAAGGGAGAGAAACATCAATAAGAAACATCTTTCTCATTCCCTTCTGGCTGTTGTCAGAATTCCATTCCCTGGCCTGCCTCCTGAACTGACATACATCTTAGTTTTCTCTGCTGTAAACCCAGGGCTTAGAGTAAATAATCAACGTGGTCTCAGCCTCTCCAAACTTCTATGATCTTCCCCTCCATCCATGAGCACTGCTGGACAACCATCTCTACAGTGGTTCTGAAAACAAGGGAAAACAAGGTATCAAGTATAGCCCTGGCCGAATGGCTAGACAGGTTGGAGCTTCATCCCACACACCTAAAGGTTGTGGGTTCGATCCCAGTCAGAGAGCATACAGAAGGCAACCAATCAATGTTGTTGTTGTTTTTTTTTAAGAAAGTCTCAAGGATAGATTTCTCTGTGTTTTTTAAATTGTTTATATGTCTTCCTTTCTTTCAGTTTCACATCTCTTACCCACTTCCCTCGCCTACCCTGATTTAATTTATTATTCAAGTCTGATAATTTGGAAAGGTGAAACGAGAAAGAAGAAAAAAAAAATGAAGAGGAAGACTCGTGCTGTGCAGATGGCTCCAGATTCCCATTCCCACCCTATTATCAGTGGACTCCACTCCGGGGATGACGCGCTCTGCAATTTGTATGGAAAAGACGCAGCTTCGAAACCAAAGTGGTTATTATTGCAGAGGATCCTGCCTTAAGCAACGGTTTCAATGTTTTTCTCCCTGAAATCTGAACATATTCATCAAACTGTGTTGCGCTCCTGGACTCGCAATTAATCACGGCTCGTTTCAAGCTTTGTTAATTAATACCAGGGTTAGGGACCCAGTGGAGGCCCCAAATTTAATCTGTGGTGTTTTAAAATTATTATAATCTGCTGGAGGAAAAGCTGTTAGGTTTTAAATAGCCACTTAAAAAATCCAATACTGCATTGCCAAGAAATTAAAAGAAATAGTATGATAGTCTTGGTGCACGAGCTGCCCTGAAATAGCCTCGTTTTGCTGCTGTGATGTAACATCTGGCCAGCAGGGGGCGTGAGACTGAACTGCAAAGCCCATGTTTTCAGAGCTACGAAGTCACTGGTTTAAAGATGGAGAAAGAAAACCTGAGTCCACCAGGCAGCTAGTTTCTGGTGATAACAGAATCAACAAATGAGAGGGCCACCCAGTGGCATCTCGTCTGGTGAAACTGGAAAGAAACATTTTCTGTCTCTTTTTCTCACCTTTGAGCTACTAAGTGGGAAGACTCCCTGGGTAGGATTCTCACCCAGGAAGAGTGAGAGCACTGTTAAAACAAGTGCTTCCAAAATAATAAGGAACTAGTTCATCTGAAATTATACTCAGCGGTTACTGGTTCATCTCACAAGAGCGAAGTTACTGGAGGCTTTTGTGTTTTATTTTCTTGGGTTGCCTTCCTACTTAACCTGGAGCAAGATGGGTACATCTCTGTTTCTGATGAGTGTTTATTTCTCACAACCCAAACCTTTGTAGCAATGCTACCCAACCATAATTTAGACATTGCTTTCTAACAGCGCCTCCCATGTTAGCTCAACTGTTGAAAATTTTTTATTTTGAAATGAAATTTAAGAGGATACCTGATCTTTGGTTATTACTAGAACAACACTCAAATATTCCAGAAAATATAAGAATTTATGCATGAGTATTTGTGCATAAATACACCCTAAAGAATGCCTTCCATTCTAAACCAATAAACATGACATGCCCAGCTGCATAAGCTCTGCTCTGAGGGCACCTGCAGCCCCGTTTTGTCACACACTCTGTCCCTCTCCAGCCGTCCCAAAGTCCTCACATCCTAAACGCTTTGACTGATGCCCCCGGGCTTCACCCAGGGTGTCCCCTTAGCCTTGAGTCCTTGCAGGATTCTGTTCATACTTCAAGATGAATCCAATACTCACCTCTAATTTTTTTAAATTACAGTTGGCATGTGAAGTCCTCCCTGTCTGTAACAGAGGCTCTTATTCAATGCTTGCACACATTTTCGCACCCACTTGTCCTTGCCCTTATCACACTGCCTTTTAAATAATACGGACCTATTTTTATGTTCTACATGGATAGCTCCTTATAATAAATTATGATAGAGAATAAATAGGTAAATAAATATAAAGATATAGTCTTTACTCCCAAACGTTAAGATGCCTAAGAGCGGTGACATTATCTTTTTTCATCTATTGTATACTAAGCCCCTAGGACAGTGTCTGTGACATAGTAGGTATTTGATGCATCTCCCTTGAGTGAATTACTTGAGTAAGAAGAGGTCAGTAGAGGTCTAGTCTTATTTTATAAAAGGAAAGGGAAACACTAGGAGGGCAAGTTACTTGTCTAAAGTCACACAATTAATTATCAAACGCATTAGGCATAATTCCAAGCCACAGAGTTGGTAGACAACCTCGGACAAATTTGTTCTCAGAGCCGCTTAACCCGCAGGAAACCACATAGTTATGTGCATGGGGGAGGAAGGGAGTCAGAATGCTCAGGTCAACTATGAGTGGGCGACATGCAGAGCCACCTGTACAGCCCGGGGTGAATCTGCCTGGGAGGTGCTGCATGACGGAGGAGGGAGCATCGCTGGGAAAGCCTCCAACCGGTTAAGACTCCAGGTTATTGGGCTACTGAGTCTTGTCTTGGCATACCCTGCCCATTTTTGAGACCTAGGAAGGACAATTTGGAGATTTATTTTATTTTATTTTAATTTTTAAAAAGATTTTATTGATGTATTTTTAGAGAGAAGGGAAGGGAGGGAGAAAGAAAGGGAGAGATCACCAATGTGAGAGAGAAACATTGATGTGCCACCTCCTGCACTCCCCCAACTGGGGACCTGTCTGGCAACCCAGGCCTGTGCCCTGACCAGGAATTGAACTGGTGACACTTTGGTTCACAAGATGGTGCCAACCCACTGTACCACACCAGTCAGGACCAATTTGTAGATAGATAGATAGATAGATAGATAGATAGATAAAGAGAGAGAGAGAAAGAAAAGAAAGAAAGGAAAGGAAGGAAGGAAGGAAGGAAGGAAGGAAGGAAGGAAGGAAGGAAAGGAAGGGGGGAGGGAGGAAGAGGAAGGAAGGAAGGAAGGAAGGAAGGAAACACTTAATGCAATGGGAAATATTATTTCCAAAAGCAAATTCTCGCAGATATTTCTCAAATGAGAAGATGACCACCCATGGCACTCATGACTGAACGCTCAAGTCCAAATCCAAACTCTTGCTACCGGTGAGGAGCACAGGCTCTTGCTCTGAGACAAAATCACAATGATTCCAATGGCAGATGCCACCCAGCCTTGCTTCAGCGGCATCAGGGATGCAGTCAGAACGAGAAGGGACTGATGAGCCCGAGAGCTGCGGGGCCTCCGGGGAGCACCATGTGCTCACACGGTTCCCTGTTGCCGGGTATTCTTTTATTCAAAAGAAGCAAAATGTGGGTGTCGGTGTGTTTCCCCCTGATTTCTTAATGACCAATAGTTACTTGCCTGTGCGTGCTCTGCAGCCCAGGGTAAGCAGGCATGCCGGCCAGACCTGAGCGGTGCACCACAGCCTGCAATCCATGTGCACCTAGCAAAACGCACTTGCTGTTCAAGTCTGGAGAAGAAGATTCTATCTCCAAGCAGCTCTTCTGTAGATGGTGGATGTTAGTGGAGGGAGACTATATATATGTTTTCACCTGAGCAGTTCAAGGATTCATAGAATTTCTTCTACATCCTCTCCAAAAATAACCTCTGCCTCCATTCAATTGGCCAAACCATAAAAGCTGGATTTCTGAGAAGGTCCAAGTTTAAAATTTCCTTACTGTAGGCAAATCCTGTAACCAATATTGTGTCCAGATTTGAGGGTTGGGACATATAGTGAGAGTTGCCACGATGCTACACAAGTTATTACAGGGTTATTAGTGAACAGATTTCTGCAGCATGGCACCCTGCTTCCTCAGGACAGATTTCTTCCACAGTCCCGCAGGGAGACTGGGGCCATCCTCCTCTTGGGGCATCCACTGGCCTTGAAGCATTGCAAGCTGGGAGTTTTCCATGTGGGGGCCTCGGTGCGCAGTGGCGATGGCTGCTGGGCAGTCCCTGTGCTTGGTGCTGCCTGCTGCTGGAGGGGAGCCCTCCCCTTCCTGGGCGGGCACTCAGAGAAGGTGGTGGCCAGCAATGGTTCTGGGCTCAGCAGCCCTCTCTCCATCTTTTCACCACTGCCTGCCCACAGCGTGGTCTTCAGACAGGGACTCAGCTCGAACACAGCATCTGGGCATTTGATCAGCAATGCTTTCCACTGAGTTTTCTCCCCTGGGTTCGCCTGAGCCCTCTTCTTCTCTTTTCTCCAATATCTCTCTTCCCACCCTACCCCAGAGGAGCACTGGGGAGGGAGCCCTTTCCTCTGTTAATGAGTCCAGGTGTTTCCCTCGGAGACATGCATTCCAAGGTAGTGTTACACTTCCCAGAAGCCAACAAAAACTGCTTCAGGGTTCGGGCATTTGGAAACCAAAGCACAGAGATTACAGGCTATTTATTCCCTGTTCTGTGCTCATCACACCCTGCCCAGAGGCAAAGCTAAACTTGAGGATCTGCCTACAGTTAAAATCCCTGATCCTCAGGAGCTGTCCAGGCGTTCCCAACTCTCTCTTCTTTCCCATGGGACCAACCACGGCCCCACCCTGCAAATAAAACAGGTGCCAAGGCCCCCAGAATTCACCTCTGCAAACCTCCACCCAAGGTTTCAATTGGTTTTGTCTGTGAATGTCCGAAAGTCAGTCTGGTTGAAAACACGTGGGATGAGGGAGGTGAGAAAGAGGTGGGAGTGGGGAGAAAGGCAGCGGTGAGCCAGGTGCAGCCAAGGGCCTGCAGGCACAGCGGAGCAGGCCGCTGGGAAGGCCTGCACTGATTCCGGCCTCTCTTCTAAGCTCCTTTATCCCTGGAGCATCACGCAGTGTCAGGAGAAAAGCAACTGCTGCCTAAAGAACACAGTGAGTCAGAAGGGAGAGAGCCCAGAGGGTTGGCTTTGGAGGACACATGAAAGGTTTCCTGAGCACAGGCAATGCCCAGCATCACCCCTGTCCGTCCTTTTCAGCACCTCCATCCGCCACCCCACTCTCACGCAGAGAGCTTTGTTCAGCGACGAGGATGGAGGCTAAGCGGGTAAATGCCAAGCTGCCATCAGAGGGATAAATGAGGCTCCCCTAACTCTCCAGAGAGTTCCACTGCCTGCCAGACAGTGTGACCATCACAGGGGCCAGTGATCTCTCTCCCTAGCCCCCTGGTAGAATGCAGTTTGCTGCTGCATAAGACAAAAGGAGACCGACCTTACTTCCAGAAGTTTACAGTCTGAAAAAGCTTACGACCTGAAAGCAAAGCACACCTTCAGAAACAACGTATAAGTAGTATGTGTGTCGAATGCCTGTACTGTACTTTTAGATCTTGTTTGTAGTATTGAGGGGAAGGAGTCTGGGTTTGTTGTCGAGACTTAAGTTCTGAATTTCCACTTTTTCACTTACTAGTAGCTGTGCAAACTTGGACAATATGGTCACATTTCCTAAACTTCTTAGAAGAGCTCCTGGCAAAGAATCCATACTCAATAAGTGTTATCCATTTGTATTGTTTAGTGTGATGACAGTTATCATTATTAGTATTACTGTCACCGTTATTATCAGGTGGAGGTAACAGTACCCACTGCACACAGCCATGCAGCTCCAGGAGCATTCTCTCACCAGGAACTTGCCCCAGAATTTCCTGGTTTGTGTGTTCACCACGTGTAATAGCATCCTAACTGGATTCTGGGCTTCTAGTATCTTCTTCTAATCTATGTGGCATACTGCTTCCAAAGTTATCTTTCTGACATAGGAATCTACTCACCATGTCAAGTTCCTCCTTGAAAATCTCCAAAAGCTCATTCATGCTCATAGAATAAATCTAACCTCAGCGGGGGCACTTGACAAAATAGTTATTTAATCTTCAAATGGGAAGAGAAGGAATAGAGAGAAGATAGGACCATACCTAAATTTAGGTTTTTTGCTCTTACAACTTGGAAATAGTTTCATTAGTAGTAATCTGGAATAATAGAAGACAATGGCCTAAATGTGCATGAGAATATTTTAATCCATTCATTCGGTTGTTACTTGTTGAACACCTGACTATGTGCCTTTTACTGGAGATAAAGCCATGAAAAAGACAAAAGATGTTCTGTCTTTATGGAACCGACATTCTATTGGGAAAGGGAGACAGAAACAGACAAATAAATAGATAAGGTGATCGTATATGATCGCCAAGAACTCCAAGCTGAGGGCTCAGAACCGTTCTGAAGGCTGCGATTCAGGCGCTGCCGCCATATTCAGACATTGATCCACGTGGGCACAGATGATGAAATATGCTTTTCATATTCCACTGCGGCTTGTATTCCTTGTCTACGACAAAACCAGTGCTAAGCTGCCTGAGCCGACTCCAGTTCTTGGAAGCATAGCCGAGCGTGGGTAAGCATGCGTGTATTTGCTCATCTCTGTGTGTGCACACAAGCACATGTGTACATGTACTGCATTCTTGAAAATGAGAACACTAGCTAACTCAGTGCCACCTGGGACCTCAGAGCAGGCTCTTTATGGAGGGTCTTCACCTTATCCCTAACCTGGAACCGCCCCACTCCCCTTCTCCTCAAGGGTCCCCTTCTCCTCAAGGGTCCCCTTCTCCTCAAGGGTCCTGAAATCTCGGCCTCTGGCCACAATTTCTTGAAGCTGCCCTCCATTCAACTGTTTTGATCTCTCTTTCCAGGCCTCAGCAATGCCCTTGACAATGCCACAAGCCTCTGCCCCTTCCTGCCTGGAAGGACAGTGCGTAGTACTCTGGCTGGAGGAGTCTGGAACTAATTTTGCCAACACCGGCACCAGATCTGTGACGACTTGGGCTCCCCTTTAGTGTCTGCATGCCTGCCTGTCTCCAAGTCTTCCTCCTGGCCCTCCTCTGCTGCTTCATGGGTCTGGTGGCTAAACTTTTGTAGAAAGAGTTCTGTGATGGAAGCCCTCCCTGAACTTTTACCCACGGTAACTGGATTCCCCTGAATACCCCCCTCTTCAGCAGCAGGACACAGCACCGTCTCCTCCCCCTGTCTCCTCAGTGCCTTGTTAAGGGCTGGGATGAATGAGCCGATCATCCAGAGTCCCGGGGCCAGGTGTGGGCCTTGCTTATCACCTGGCACCCCAAACAGTTCCTCAGCTGTCTGATTGAAATACTTTGCCAATCATTTTACACACATTATCCATTTTAACTCTCAAAATAGCTCCACAAAGTAGTAATTAACTATTCCTTTTTTATATATAGGGTGGGGCAAAAGTAGGTTTACAGTTGTGAGTATATAACACAGAGTTTATTCTTGTGTTACTAATATGGACAACTGTAAATCCACTTTTGCCCAACCCTGTATGGAGATGCTGAGGCTTGATGTAGTTTAATGTTTCTGCGAGAGCATCACAGAAGGTCATATTGAAAGGAGTGACATTTAACACATTGTAGGTACAATAGAAACAGGATGCCCTGGTATTAGCTATTGAAGATTCAGTGTGCCTGGGCTTAAGTCCCTGCTCTGCTTGCTAGTTGCCCCTTGTAAGAACTTAGGCTAAGCCCTGGCTGGTGTGGCTCGGTGGGTTGGGCATCATCCCACAAAGAGAAAGGTTGCAGGTTTGACCTTTAGTCAGGTCACATGCCTAGGTTGCAGGTTTGATCCTGGTAGGGGCACTTAAGAGAGGCAACTGATTGATGTTTCTCTCCCTCCCTTTCTCCCTCCCTTTCCATCTCTGAGAGAAAAAGGAAGGAAGAAAGGAAGGAAGGAAGGAAGGAAGGAAGGAAGGAAGGAAGGAAGGAAGGAAGGAAGGAAGGAAAGAAGGAGTTAAAAAAACTTGAAATAAGTAACAATAGTTTACTTAACCACTTAGAGTTGTGCTTTCCCATCTAAAACAGAGAAAACAATACCTGGTTCATAAACTTGATTTAAAGACTACATGAGATGCCCCAGGTACATCACTGAGCACAGTGACAGCTGCATATTATAGAGCGCACAGGACATATTTTAGCAATTAGCAATGCCATTGGTATTGTTATTACCACCCTGATTTCCTGAGCAATATTTAACTGACAAATTAAACCTCATTTACATTAGGGTCTCCCAAGCCAGCCTGTGCTGCTGAGGTCCCTGAGCATCTCACTGAAGTCTAATGTAGCAGCCACCAGACTTGGTGTTGTTTTCAAATTAGCGGCAACCACTGGCCCAGAGCAGATACACTCATCACTTCCCTAGACTTTTATGGAAGACTCTTAACTACTAAACTCTAGCCTGTGTCTCAGGTCTTTTCTTAATATTATGTAGCCCTACCTATTGCTGTTATCTCCCTCAAACTGATCATACTAGTCTCCTACTTTAAAAATACTGCCCCATGCCTTAAAATAAATCAATGCAAAATTCCATATCCTGGAATAACAATAACAAATATTGCCAGTCTAACTTTGTCATTTTTACCTCACTTCTATATGCCTCCACTGTGTTCATCATTAACTATTTGGGGGGAGACTTCTCTGTCTAGCTCTCTTCTGAAGCTACCTTTTTATAAACACCTTTGTTTCCCTCCTTCCTGTGCGTACCTGTCTAAGTCTGCATCATCATCCTTTAAGGCTCAACTTAAATTTAAATTCTTTCAACAGCTTAGCCAGTTCTTCCTAGCAGGCTGTAGTTCATGAAGAAGAAGTGGGAAGGACACAAGATGTAGTGTACAGGATCCGGGTCCAGCCTCAGCAAAGCACAGCATCACTTATTAATCTGGTGCACACAGTTTCCTGAAGCTGCAGAGAACTGCAAATGAGCAAATACTTAATCTGCTGTTTCCCCAACTCCTTCCTGGTATTTCTAGAGGTGTAAACTGTGAAATGACTCAACTTGTAATAGACCCAAAAGTTGGGAGAAGTTATACTTGACTTAAGAAGAATATTTGATGAAATGTGTTCCATTTTATAGGAAAACATAAGTCAAGCCAGGAAAGAAAAAAAAGCAAACACTGGACTAATTATTTTTGATATGACATGACATTGGTACATAACATGATTCATTACAGTGGCAACTGACATCTCTTAAGTCCAGGTTCCAGAATGCAATTCTATCCTACATAATTCTGAGAAAGACATTTCAAATGACATACCTAGATTTCTCCCCTAAAAGAACATCACCGTGTTTGGCATTGGTTGTCAGCATCGTTCATGTGACATTAATCATGATCTTCTTATATGGCAGACATTTTTGCTCCTGCCTAATCTTTTGTACTTGATTTTAAGTCCTGGAATTTGGGGCCTGCAGCTGACTTGTCTGTCAAACGTCACAGAGCCCATTAAAAAACCCTGCGTCTATTAGCCACACATGTGACGGTTTCTGAATAACCACTTCAAGCTGCAAAGACTGCATCATGCACTTTGGAATCCGCCTGTCTAGAGTTTGGTTTGATTATTGTTTCTTCAGGTAAACAATCCATTTTATAAAACTGTGGTGAAGATAAGTATGATGATTTTGTAAAACACAATGTTAGTGACTACCCCATATTTGGTGGACCACCATAATAGATGTGATTTTTATGATAGGTTACAGGACAAAAAGATTTAATGTTGGCCTTTCCTTCCACTGTCCTCTGAGACAAATTTTGTCTCAATTCTTTTATTTCCCAGTCTTTCAAAAAGTGTCATTCTTTGTCACACTAACTGGTATGGGCTTCTCCAAGGGCAGAAGAAGGAGAAAAAGAAGTGGAAGAAGAATGAATAGCTCTTAGGTTAAGACTGAGGGGAAGTCTACACGGGCCAGAAGGGAGCGATGGAAGTAGCTGGAGAGAAAACGGAATTTGGAAATATTGCTGCGATCTGCATTATTTTGTAGTGTTTATAGGTATGACCACAGTTTCTACATTCTCATCTAAAGATTTTGAATTATTTTGAAATTATTTCTTTGGCTTGTTTGAGATTGGAACCTATAGGTCACAAATCTCTAAACATTATTATATATGACAAAATGATAAATGTTACTAACTACCATAGTCTCCATAAGGTGACCCACAGCACACAGATCCAGAGAAACAAACTAAAGCGATGTTTCCTCTTGGAAATAAATGGTCACCCCCAAGAGTACCAGCTCCACCTGCCACTGTGGGAACTGATGTCTGCTCTTGATGACGGGCATGTGGGGAACCAAAGTAGAAACATCCTCGAGGCCCCAGAGTATTACAAGTTTGTCATTGGTTAGTTGTGTTCTAGATTTTTGCTTCCTACATTCTTAGTCTGTAAGAGCTAAGCCTGCTGATTGCTGGACCATTCAGTGATGTCTTTGGGGATTAAAAAACAAATAAAGTAAAAGAAAAAAAGATAGACAACAAGACAAAAGTCTATTTCAATATCCTGAAGTTTCAGGAGTTTTTGATTTTAGACAGCCAAAGCTCTACAGAAATCCCAGGACCCTGTGGGCTGATTTTATTCCTGCTCATTTATTTAACAAATAGTTGTGGGGATCGTACGCATGACTCTGGCTAAGGTAAGTGCTATAGGCACATGGTTATGTTCAGTCCTCCAAAGTAATGCAATCGGCCATATTGCCATCCCCATTATAAAGACTGAGAAACTGAGACTAAACAAGTAGTAACTCACCTTCAATGAAACAGCTCCTAAGTGTTACAGTGTGTGATTTCAGAGCACAGCAGCCAACCATGGAACGAAGATGGAGAAGAACCACACATGTCCTGAGGCATATCCATGGGGCTCCCCTCAGGGCTGGATTCTTAATTTGTAGGTCCCAGTGTCGAATGAAATAGCCAGGCCACGTGCTCATATTCACAATTTTAAGGTGGCAACAATGGGGCACTCAACAGAGCAGGGGCCCTGCAAAGAGGGGGCCACGTGAGCGCACAGGAGAAGGAACGCCCAGGAGGCCAGCTCTGCTCTTCTCGTGCCGGCATCCAAACTGTATCCTGTGCGCTTCACTTCCCCAAGGACAGAACTTTTAATTAAGAAGTTTTAAATTTATTCAGTCTCATCACTATTATGATAGTGACTTTCTTTACATCCTAAGTTGGAGGAAGCAGGACTTGCCCAAATGGTAAGCTGAGAGAGACTGCTCCTGCTCCTCCTGGCCAGAGACAGCCCTGGCCCCAGGTAGTAACACGGACTTGAGCTTCGGTGTAACAGTCCCTTAAACCAGATATTTATGGTGTGGGGTGGGGGCGGTGCGGAGAGCTGGAAAAACAAAAACAAAACAAAAAAACACTGAGAGAAAGGAAAAATATAACTCCTTTCTGACAAAAAAGATCAGCCACTCTGGACTCCGCAGAATAAAAACGGCTCTCGTGACCGCCTAAGCTGGCCTGGGCAGCACACCAGCACAGCTCCGTCACAGCAGAGCCTGCTGCTGCTGCTGCTGCTGGCCGTCGCCACCCCGCTGGGAAAGGGCCGTCAGGATACTGTGTGTCCCGACATAAGTGATACCTCTAACGTACAGGGACTGTAATTCGAGCAGAGCCATCAAGACTGAGAGAATATGTGCCGATACCACATGTTTTTTTTCTATTGTATTTACTCATTTATTTTAGAGAATATGTTCCTTCAGTACCTCGTGCTTTGGCAGCTAGAAGCTCTAACAAAATTTAAGGGGCACATATATTATCTGTAGCTGCTCACAGCGATGGCATTTTAACTCTAGTTACGGCCACACCACTTCCTCCTACTGGATTTATCAGAAGTCAGGTGAGTTACTGAATCATTTCCTCTTGGCCCCCTCTTTCCCAGAGCATTCCAGAAGCTGAGGGCCTAGCCAGGCCAAGAAGCCCACAGGAGCCGTTTAGGAAATAAATCTTAATACAGAAAGTATCAGTAAAATCAATGGGATTTGGCAGGTCCCATCATATATCAAAGAATGCGGAAAGTGGAAAAGAAGTAACAGTCACCCTCTGTGACTTTGTGCCATAGTTCATTCACCTGTCATTCAGGCTGGTCTCAGATCCTGGAAATGTTCTTGATTCATTCCTGAACTGACCATATATTATGGGTTTTCTGGGACTGTCTCAATTTTAAATATTCTGTTCTGTTGTCCCCATAAGGGTACTTGGATTTGTCGGGCCTTGTATCCTGGTTTTCTGGCTGGGAAAATATGTTCTCTGGGTTTGCTTCTCATCGTGCGCGTGGTGAAATGGAGCGGTGTAACTTTGCATGTTTCTTAGGCCCCGCCGGGCCTCAGCTTTTCTTACTTGAAACATATTAGAAGTGAAGGGGCTTACTAGGTCCACTACACCCCCCTCCTCTTTTACAGGCACTAGAACAGATTTTTAAATAGCATCTTACGTAGAACCACAATATGCAATGCCGATGAAAGCAGAGCTGTTCTGGCTGAAGTGGGCAACTCACCCACTCGCAGACTTGAGAAGGGTGTTCTCTACCATCTCGGTCTCTGAAACATGCAGTTTGAAATCCTTGGACAGATGACCTCTTTGCCCCCTTACAACTCTAAGAAATGCCTTAGGACCCTGAAAAGTGTGCTAAATGTAGAGGATTGGGTAGTCAGGCCTGGGGAAATCTTGAGGGAAGCGAGGGGCCCTTGTACACATTCATCAACGGTCATGAAGTATGACTGAGTACAACTGCTCCGATCTCCAGTGCATTGGGTCGGCAGAGAAGTGACTTGTGGTTTACCTGAAGGCACAAAGGCAGGTGGGTTAATAGAAAGTTGTTTTTGTTTTTTTGCTTCTTTTGGTTGGGGGAAGTGAGAAGATTTGAGTTCTAGGCTTGTTTCTGTCACAAACAAATTAGCTTCGCAAGTCATTTAACCTGCCTGGATGTCCATTTCAAAACTATGACAATTGGGATTTACAAGAACAAGTATAAAGGACACATGGACAAAAACTATGGGGGTGGAAATGGGAAGGAGGTGGGGAGGGCTGGGGGTAGGCTGGGATGGGAGTAAAAGACAGAAAACTGTACTTGAACAACAATTAAAATATTAAAAAAAATTAAAAAAACTATGACAGTTGTTCATTTGTACTATGTGATCAGAAAGATCTCTTTCAACTTCAACAAATTCAATAATTGCACTGAGAGGTAAAAAAAAAATAATTAGTGGGATTCAACCCCATTTCTAAACCTAAGAAGGGGGGAGAACAGTACATGTTTCTTTTTTCCCATTTTCATCCCAACCCAATTCTTAGCTCTGTTCCATTATGTTATATATTTTGATGGCCCTTACCTAGGGTTCAAGAGATAAACAACAATTTCACAAGAAAAAAAAGTAATTTTCTCACCCTTGCTAGAAAGGCAAAGAGAAGAGAGCACAAGTCTGATAAACTTGGCCTCACATGTCCACCTGCCACTTAGAGAACCTTGGAACAGAGTGGATGGCCTCTAAGAATTCTCCCTCTTTGAAGTGTTCACATCTAAAGAGAAAATCTAGTAATAGAAAGGCAATCCTCAAATAAGATCCAGGAGCATTATTGCATTCACACATCAATGGGAAAACTATAGACATTCCAACTGTAATTGTCACTTTCTAGAGAAAATGCCAGCTGACCAGACTGCCCAGTGTACCCAAGACCCAGGCAGAACTCACACTAGTAGCGTAGCCTGGGGTTGACTCGACTCGGTTCCCACATGCTCTTCCACTCAATTCAGTGGATAGATACACTTTTAGCACATATCATTAAATAATAGACACTGGTGTTATCAATAAACTCAATTATTAGGCTATTCTTGTTCTTGCTAATGAATGACAGAGTGAGAGAAACAAGTGACAAAGCTCAGACACTGAGTGTGTGATCGCAGGTGATCTTCCCAAAGGCCGTGGGCTAACATGATGTGCTTTGGAGTCATTCGGGGAACCCCTCATGGTCAAGTGGGACATTGTGCACACAGGAAACAGTGCTCACGTGTGTGTGGTAGTTTTTAAAAAATCATTCCAAATACCCTAAGTTCTTGCGACTTCCTTTTGTTTCATTTTCCTTACTCAAGGACATTTCTTATTACTTTCAGAGTGAGAGGAGGAAAGAGAGAGAGAGAAATATCAATGTGAGAGAGAAACATCAATTGGCTACCTTCTCATACATGCCCCAAACCAACATCAAAACTGTAACCTGGATATGTGCCCTGACCTGGAATTGAACCTGTGACTCTTAGGTCCACAGGATGGGATGATGCTCCAACCAACTGAGCTACACCAGCCAGGGCCCTTGTGGCTTCTTACTGTGCCTATGATTCCACAGCTAGAGGAAACCTAAAACAGTGCTTCTCAAACAGTAATGTGCATAGGAATCACTTGCCAATGGTGTTTGTATAAAAATTGTGCAAGAAATCATCAAAAAGAAGTTATGATGGTCCCTCTGCAGTCAGTCTGCCGAGGGACCAAGATGCTTCATTTCTCACAAGGTCTCAGGTGATACTGATGCTTTTCCCCTATAAACCACATTCCAAGGAGCAAGGTCCCAAGAGTCCACCAGATCCAAGTTTCAGAGGAGATATCATCAAGTGCCATGATTCTAAGTTGTTTTGATATGTGGGCTCTATAGCCAGGCTGCCTGGGTTCAAATCCAGGATCTCTCATTTGGCATGATATGGCCTTGGGCAAGCTCTTAACACCTGTGCATGTTCATTTCCACATGTTGTTAGAAGGAACACAGCGTGTGTGTGCATTCGATGCAGAAAGCCCTGCCTGACACTCAGGGAATGCTCGGCAAATGTCAGTCGCATTCCTCCACTGAAACAGTAGGATATGTCATGAGGTTTCTGAAAGCTGGGGTTTAGGAATACATATTTATTTATGCTCTTTTATGCAGGAAATGATCTCAGGCAGCTGGTTGTTAATTGCTTTTTTCAAGTATCCACATCCGTAACAACTGGAGTGAATATCAATATACAGAGACTAGAAGATAGCCAGGGATGTGTGGGTCACCAAAGACGGTTCTACCACAGGTAAGGATTCTACGATTCATGTCGTCACTGGTTGATGTTAAAGCCATTGCATTGATGCTACTCACTGAAGTATTAACTTATTGTATTTAGCTTATTTTCTGAAATTGTGTATTTTTCGGATTCCACTTAGGGTTAGGATTTGAGGTTGACTTTGGCTTCAGGAAAAACTAAGAAAAACAGCCTTGCATGTATGTTTTCTGTTACAGTCACTACAATTTTCTTACAATTAAGAAATGAGGAATGTCAGCAAGATTCAGTCACACACTTAATCACAAAGAACTCCTACAGGGTAAATTCCTGAACAAAATGTCAAAGGACCCTGAAAATATTCCATCTGAGGAGCGAGGCTGCAGGGGGCAGAGTCTAGGCTGGCTGTGAGAAGTTCTCTGTGTGGGCAGGATTTCTGCGTAAGCAAAACGTTATGAATGTGGTCTCCCTGGAAGAGCACCTAATTCATTTAAGGCAGCAGGACCTGGAGGCTAAAGCCGGAGCCCGGAAAGCACTAAATCCCTCTACCAATCCTGAACACTGATCTAAGACAGGGTTACTTTCAAACCCTTTCATCTCTCCAGGCATTCGTGTGCAAAGGGAGGATTGGAGGTGCCCATCTCATCTTAGCGAAACTCTGGCACAAACTCATTACTGTTCATGAGAAGTTGCAAAGGACTATCACTGGGAAATGTATACAGCAGAGTGTGTTTACACACACCCATGGCCCAGTTGGAATGTAGGTAAACGCCAGAGAAAATAATGACAAATGGCACAAGGCACAACGCATTGACTCCAGGAGTGAAGGAGAGGTGGCACCTGCAGAAGTTGGGTGAGAACCTGGCACATGGGCAGTGTGAATGTGTGGTTTAGACAGAAATGGCGTGTAGGGTCCAGAAGCTGAGGGGGGGGCTGTGTCCTAGGGCTTGTTGATCTAAAGTGGCGGAATCAAACACCACTGGCAAACACTTACTCATTCATTTATTCTCACGGTAGAACTTCATTGAGGAGCAGCGAGAGGCTAAGCAGCACACTAGGTGCCAGAAACACCAAATCAAGTGAGACAGTTATTGTTCTTCATTTCCAGAAGCCCGCAGTCCAGGGGGTGATACACGTGTAAAACGATGTTCACTGCAGGGCATTACAAGTGTTACAGCAGAACTACACGCAAAGGTGCTATCAGAGCAAAGGAGAGATGCACCTGTTTAAATCAAACTCAGGGTCAGGAGCGAGATTTCTGGAGGTGATGTTCGAATGGACTTGGAAGGATAAATCAGAGTTTGCCTCATTGAGTAAGTTCAGGGTCTGAATAAACTCTCAGCCAGCCAGACTCAGCAACTAATAAGCTGAAGTTATGCCTTGCTGTGCTTCTGTTTGCGAGTTCTCTCTTCAGGAAAAGGGCTTAAGCTGTTAACAGAAAGCTTTCCATATAAGACATGGAGAGAAGCATGGCTTCAGAAGGTGTCAGAGGTTTTCTGCTTGAGCTCTGCAGAGGCCCCTGTGGGCTCCCATGCATGCCTCCTTCTTCTTCCCCAATCAGAGGAGCTCTGATTTTTCCTCTGTTGACTGTTGGTCTGCCCTGGAAGAGCCCAATTCAGAAAGAAGAATGTGGCCGAAGGAGGTCTAAGAGCCACTGTGTGGTGTTCAGGAAAACCTTGTCTTAAGAGAGAAACCAGCCATGGATGGAAGTGTTTTCCTTTCCTCAGTTTCTGACCAGGCCAGGGAGTCCATGGTTCACCTCGACTTCCCAGGACCTCTCTGAACCCTACCCTTCGACTAATGAGACAGCTCATCACAATCTTATTCCATCCAAAAACTACACTAAGCATCATGGCGTTTACTTCTGAAGATACACAACTATGGTCCTCACTCAAACTTAATGACAAGCCACGGTTTTAGCGAAGGATGACAACTTCGTGTTTTACCTCTCCAGCACAGCACATGCACGCTCCTCTGCTGACCGGCAGTCTCCCCGCAGAGAATGAAAACTTGGCACTCACAGCACTGGGCAGTTTGGGGAGAAGGTGGTTTAAATGGCATGTTTTAAGCAGTCCCTTCCTCCACCTACCAGGTGAGCCCTGGCTGGGGCTCCCTGAGCAGAGGTGTGCAGAGGCTTCTGGCTGCTGCAGGGGCAAGGAGGACTCATCCATAGGAGCCCCTGCACCCTGCAGATGCCATGGAGTCTTGAGTATCCAATCAGGAACTCAGAGGCAGCTCAGGAAGAGGAAGAAGATGAAGAAGAGGAAGGTTGGGAGGGGAAGGGGAGAGGAGGAAAGCAAGCAAGAAAGGACTCTCCTACAGAGGAACTGATGAAGAGACACTTCAGGAGATTAAGAAGTTACCTAAATAACTAGAAAGAAATAATGCAAAAAATATAAGTTTATAGTCTTGTTTGTAAATGATAGAACTCTAATCTCCCAGAATAAGAAATGTTAGAGAAAGGGGGAGAGAGAGACACGCACACACACACACACAACTAGGTCGAAAGGATATGTGTATCTTCAGAATAAAGTCTTTAATCGGCTGATGGATATGAAAAAATAAATTACTGTGGCAAAATGTAATAAACGTTAAAGGGAAAATGATGAGGGTAATATAACTACATTGATTTAACTAGGATGATATAGAGGAATTGTCTGCTTTATAGGTTTCTAGATGTCTATTAGTGGCTCTGTATTAAGGAATTGGGCTGTTCTCTTGATAGACTTAAGAGCTGTCGGTGATTCCTATTTCACAGTCCACTGCTTCGATTCAGAAGGTGTGTTTCAGCCCTCGGTGACCCCATCCCAGAGGCACTGGAGGATGACCGGCTGCCAGAGGCTGGCGCTCAGACAGCTCTAGGGTAAGCAGCAATATCATTCAAAACTGGGACGCCTTTAAGAGGAGCCAATCACTTCCACCACCTCCCTCTGCCCTGCCACCTTGCGAGGCTGCGGTGTCATTTGTTTTAATCACTCCTGGCATTGGGCTCATTATGTCCTGATCTTCTCTGGAAAGAGTGGCCTCCTTGGTGGGTGGAAATGGTAATTGAAGACACTTAGAGAGCAGGCATCACGCCAGTCCCTGGGGGCATGTGTCCCCCAGAGATAGGACACCTTCCCAGGATAAAGCATGAGACATGAGCTGTAGGTAGAATGTCATTTTTCCTCTATGATAATGTCACTGACCTATAAAAAGTGCCTTATAGTTCCCCATGGTCCACTGAATTAAGTCCAAGCTATTATCAGGACAGGAAGGAGAAAGCTCATCACTTCTGGCCATTTTCCTGGCATCATGGATGTACATTAAATAAGAGGGTGTCTATGACCCTCCCTAGCAGAGACACAGCCTAATGATGTGTTTTGTATCCATAGCTAAGTCTCTTTAATGATAATTTTCTTCCTTCTTCCTCTTAATCTGGCAAAGGCCATCCGGCTGCTTTTCAAGTGTCTAGACAAGAATAGAGCTCAGGAAGGATGTACACACCTGGCTCTGCAGCCTCCAGCTGCGTGTCCTTGGACCCGGGTGCACATCCTCCCTGGGCTCTGGGGACAGTCTCAGCAGGGGCGTGAGTGCTGGACGACGGCCGTGGCTCTTCGTCAGGAGAGATTTTGCCCAGCAAAATCCGTCAGTCGGCAATGTCTGAAGGTAGTTTGGACTGTCACAATGGGGAGAGAGTGGGTGCTAGGGGTACCTAGGTGGTAGAGGCCAGGGGTGCTATTAAACATCCCACAATGCACCGGTCAGTCCCCCACAAGGATTCATCCAACTCAAAGCATCAATAGTGCTGCTGAATCGGCGTCCTCGCACATGGCTTTCCAGTCCTCCCTGACTTGAGTCTCCTGCTTCCACTACATTTCCCATGATCCAGCCAATCTAAACTACTTCTGGCCCCTGCTTTGTCCAAAAACACGTGATCCCGCTCCAGCTTTCTGACTTGCTCTTCCCCAGACCAGAACTACAGTCCCTCCTCACTGGCCATTGAGAGGCGCGTCCTCAAGCCCTCGCTGCAGTGGAGGGGGCGTCCACCTGCCTCTCCTGCTTGTGACTCAGCTCTACACCGCTTCAGAATCAGAGGTACTGAGACAGGCTTTGGATTTTTGACCTCAAATAAGTTAGTTTTCCAACTTATATCTGTTGTTCAAGGTCTTCTATTAATATTAATGGTGGCTATCATTTATTAAATTTCCATTATCAGCATGACACTGTGTTTTGTGAAATTAAAGTTATATCACTTAATCTTCTTATAGCCCTGAAAGATAAATAGCACCCCCATTTTACAGATGAAGGGCTGAAGCGCAGGCGTGACCTTTGATTCCTTGGACACATTGTTTAATATTCAGGGTTACTAAGTGGCCAGTCCTGGATTTAAAGCCAGATATTCTTGACTCCAAACCTACAAGAGCTTTTTCTACCATGCAGCAGACTGTTACTACCTGTGTTTTTACAAGGGGTGTGGCCACTGTAAACTACTTAAAATAAACTGGGGGCCACTTAGCAAAGCTTGTTGGATAAATAATCTCAGGGTCCTGTGCAAATCAGCTCAGTAGCTACAGGCCTGAAGGATGGGTTTGAAGGTAGAAAAAAGACCAGTCAACCCCTTTCCTAGAGGGAGAAGTCATAGATGATTCTTCTTTGAAGACAGCAAACAAATCATAGTAATTACAAATAGTCTCTCACAGAATGGAACCAGGGATGATGGAGAGCTCTCTCCATATTACTCAGCTATGGCTGCACGAACAGTTACTGCCAGTTTGCGTGCACAGATTCTGTTCATCGGCAATTTAGAAGCAGCTTTTGTCTGATGGGCGGGCGGTTCTGGCTCAGCATTTCTCCTGAGGTTGGTCACGCATATGCTTGACTGGGGCTGCAGAGTTTGTTTTCAAGGAGGCTCACACAGGACTTGCAAGTTGATGTGGATATTGGCAGGAGGCCTTAGTTCTTTGCCATGTGGGTCTCCCCAGAGGGTTGCTCCCATGTCCCCATTACAGGGCAGCTCCAGAACAAGTGAACAAGGAGAGAGTAAGTCAGAAGCCAGGACAGCTTCTGTGACCTAGCTTTGGAGGTCACTCACCAGTGCTCCCACTTGTTGAAGAGGCCGGCCCTGTGCCGTGCGGGAAGGGAATATGCAAGGCACTAAGCCCAAGGGGAAAGATCACTGTGGCCACACTACGTCACAATTATCTCAAAGCTGAAAAGTTCACTCACAGAAGAGCTTTCCTTGGCCATACCCATGCATGGGCTTGAGGGTACACAGCTATGTGAGGCTTTGATGCCAGGGTAGTTCAAACCTGGTGTGGTTTGGGAGTCAGGATGAGATTGAGAGTAAGATGCAGAGTTTATATCGTGTATCACTTCTGGACTATAAGGGTATAGTTTCAGGGAGTTGAAGGATCGAGTGGTCATAGAGGCCCCTAGAGTCCTCAAAATGAATGGGTGAAATAAGGGAAAGAGATTAGAAGTAGAAGAAAAGAAAATGGGATCCACCAGCAAAAGACTAAATACCTTGATAACACTGTTGTTTTTCCCTTCTAGAGTCTCCCAGAAGAATTTTGATGATAATACGTGGCTCTGATAAAGAAAGGGCTTTAACGAAGACAAAAGCTACTGGCAGCTCATAGCTCTCCGCAAAACACAAAGCAGGAGGATTGCAGCCCGAGAAAGCAGGATAGAGAAGTCGATGGCAGCAGGAGACGGTGGTCCCACTGAAAAGAGCAAGAAGGGAAATACCTGTCTCTTGTAAAACAATGTATTTTCTGCAGACCCACAAAAGTTGGGAAACAGCAGTCAAGCATATGCATGATCAGTTGCACCCATCAAGCCGTCTTTCCAATAGATAGCCAATGTAATATAGTACCAATATAACGTTTAACACATACGTTGTACGGTATTTATTAACTAACTTCCTTAATATAGCTTTGTATTAGGAGCACTGTTCTCACATTTCACCTGTTCCAGGGATACTTATAATATATCTCATGAAACTTATCAGGGGAAGGTAGGGGGTAAATAAACCTGGACAAAAATGTCACAATTGGGTGGCATATAAGACTAATATTAAAATTGGGTAGTAAAAGTAACGGCAGCTATCAGAAGAGCAGAAATCGAAGCGAGACAAGGTAGCTTGGTTCCTAGCAGGAACTCTATAGCCACAACACCTGGGGTCCGTGACGAAAACCTCTCATCACTTATCAGCTTTGCAATTTATTGATACTATTTTATCTACCTGCGCTTTGTTTTCTGAACTAAATGTTATAATGTTAATAGCACCTCTCTCACGGGATTACTGAGATCTTTAAATGAGTCACCATTTGCCAAGTGCTCTGATGGATGCCAGGCAAACAGCATGCTTCTCATAGATGGTGGTTATGATTTGCTCTGAGTTTAGGTCATGTTATTCACAAAGGTGACTCTTTCAACATTTTTTTTTTTTTTTTGCTTTAACTGTTCTAACGAGTCATTTAAATAATTTATGGAAAGTTGATGTTTTAAGACAAATAAGTGGTAGACTAGAGCAGCCATTTTACATTTCAAGAAAAATATACACTGTCTACTTTTGACCCCAGTGAAGCTGCACACTGTCACTTCTTGGTGGCAGTGTGGCTACACTGCAGCTTTCTAGTAGGAGCATCATTGCCCTTGAGGTCGAAACCACAAACAACCGTCGTGAGATGACAGCTCTATCTGAGTCCAAGTGGCCACTGTCCAAGCTGCATCATTGTATAAGAAACAGGGAAACCAGCATCTTTCTAGGCCTCGTTTAGCAAGCTGAAGAAGCTGGTCATGAACTGGGCTCATCAAATAGTGTCAATGGCTCAGACCCATTGGGCTCTGCCCACTAGATTCCCGTCACCCTAAAGCTTCTCCAGAATAAATGAGGCCCGTGAATCTGTCAGGAGCAGGGCGTTTTATGTCACTTATAAAAATCAAATGAAAACCTTATCCACTTTCTTTTCACTGTCTTTAGCAGATTGTCACAACACTGAGAAAACAAGGAGCCGTATACCCCTCTCTGCAGCCAGTCCCAGCCTCAGTATTAATAGATTTTTCCACTCCAAGTGATCTTACTTGAGTGACTGCAAGTTGAACTGATGAAAGGAAAGTAGCGATTACTACTCAGTCATGTTTGTGTGGATTGCTATTGGCCTGCTAGCCTTCTTTCTTCTTCTTCTTCTTCTTCTTCTTCTTCTTCTTCTTCTTCTTCTTCTTCTTCTTCTTCTTCTTCTTCTTTTTTTTTTTGTGTTGTTTTTGGTTTTTAGATTCTTAGTTTCCATTTATTCTAACTTGCTGGAGAGTGAAGTAATACTGAATAAAGACGTTGATGACAGCAGAAAGAGCTCCTGGGATTTGGGATCCATTCAGATCAAAACTACATTCTTAAATGGATTCCCCCAACCACCCCTAGGACTATTTTCAAGCCGTGGCCTGACCCCCTTTCCCAAAGCATGAAAAGGGAATCACTCATTCTACTTAGTAGTCAGACAGATAAACTCAACATCACCAGGCTCCACTGTGATTTCCTAGTTGCACTTCCGCTCACCCTACCACTCAAAGCAATACTTTTAAACCAAGATGCACGTTGAAATCACCTGAGTTTTTGAAAACTAGGCTTGCCTGACCTATCCCCCATGCCCAGAGACATACTAATTCAGAAACTTCAAGCGTATGGTGCAGGAATTTTATTAAAAGGCTCTAGGATTTCCTGATGCACAGCCCTCTTTGCAGGATGATACCCGATGTTGCCCTGGGAGCAGAGCTTCATTCCCCAACGTGCAGGCACAGGCTCAAGCAACTGGGCTCGCACTGCTCACCTGCCGTGCCTGCTCATTGCTGCATCTCTGCTTATGAGAAGATGCAAACCATACCTAAGCTATCCCTTTACATATCCTTCCCCAGTCCTTCCCTGCTCTTCCTCCCAAACCAAAGTCACAGGGAGGTTACACTTCTCAGGACATGGGCAGACTGGGAACTGGAAAATTGTGTTCTGAAATGGAAGGGTAAATCACATCACCAGAGTAAGAGGTATGAGAAGGTGAAGGGGCCAGAGCTCTAGCATCACAGAATAATCAGGCTGGATACCCTTTTAGAAATGATCTGACACAAGATGTCCAAGCCATTTTATACCATATCAATGATTCTAAAAGTGGTCTACAGGCCCCTGGGGGTGACTGGGGCATGCTCAGGGAGTTCGTGAGATCGAAACTATGTTCGGAACAGCAGCATGACATCAGGTGCACTGTTCGCGGCGTTGCTGTTTGCACTGACAGGTCAAAAGCACTGCTGGCTCTGTGCCAAGCACTAAGGTGTCAGCACTGAGCTGCGTCAGCAGTCACAACCCAGCACTCTCCACCGCCGTGCACCTGCCGCAAGAAAATGAGGAAGCCAGTGTCTCGTAAGGATGCTCTTAAAGAAGCAGTAAAATTTACCTTGATCCTTCATTGCATGTCTTTTAATATATTTCACGCAATGGGAAATACACACAAAGTGCTCATGCTGCATAGCCAAAAAATGACAGTTTTCTCGAAGAAATGCGCCTTGCTGATTACTTGAGTTGCGAGCTGAACTAACTGCTATTTTTCATGAAGCGTGTTTTGTTTTATTTTTTCCTAGAAAGAATGATTGACCAACTATGGTTGTTCAAAGTTGGGTATTCTAGCAGATTATTTTTGAAATAAATGAAGGGAGCCTGTCATTTCAAGAAAAACAATTGACAGAATTTGTTGGCAATGATAAAACTGGAGATTCAAAAGAAAATAGAATTTTGAGAAACTTCACTAGTAGCTTGACATACACCCAATACTAATAAATGTAACTTTTTTGATGTTTTATAATGAAATGTGCCAACATTTGGGACATACATGTGACTAAGCAAACCGATATTTCCTAATTGAGTAGTGTATAATGTTAAAACATCAGCATGGATCTTGGTGTAATAGATTATGAAATAAATCTTCATTGGTATGGTTTGAGAGTCCGCGTCACAACCAGCCTTTAAGTCACCAACACTTTTTCAATTTGGATGTTGTATCAAAGAAAAAAATTCACCATTTAAAAAAAAGCATGACATTACTCCTTCCTTTTCCAACTACGTTTTTTGTGAGTTAATATAAAAGGAGATATGCGAATCCTGTTGTGTTTTATTAAGACTGGTATTAAAGAGTGTTAAAAAGCATAAAATTCAACTTTCAAATTATTTTTGTGCTAAAAACATTATTTTGCTATAAAATATTTTATTTATATTTATTTATATTAATTAATTAATAAAAATTAATTTATCTAGTAATTAATAATAAATAAATAAATTTAAATAGATTAATAATGCATTATTTGATTTCCGATTTGAAATTTCTAGGACTGTGCTTATAAATAGCTATAAACTACAGAAACAGAAGCTTTTCATTGTCCTTGTTTTTTTAATAAATATAAATAAAGGGAGCCTGAGACCAAAAAGTTTAAGAACCAAATTTTCTACTGAAAATCTTGAATAAAAAAAGAGAAATGGAGGGAGAGAGAAGTGAGCTTCACCTGCTTCTAATAAGGACCGAAACTCAGGAGAAAGAACGTTGGCAGGGGTGACGTTTGACTTGGAAATTCTTGGACGTGAATGGGGAGAAATACCAGTGAATATCCATTTGGTCGCTGAGTGGCTTCCAGAGTATCCGCATCAGGCTGACAACAAATGGAGGAACATTCCCAATGAGGCAGGGGTTTGCGACACTCAGAGGACCTCTTCTGTCTTTAGAGCTGTCTATCCATTAATAAATTATTTTCCAAAATGTATTTTCTTATGTTTTTTTTCATGACAGTCTAAATTCTGCCTCTTGAGACCACACAATTTTTTTAAAGGATCTTTCTTAGATTATCCTTTCAAATGTCTAAAGAGGAACTCTCACATTTTTCCAATAGAAAATCCCCAATTTCTATAACTCTTCCTCACTCATAAAGTAGTTTGTGGTTTTAGTTGAAACAGCATCTCTAACATACCGATTGTTTTTCTTTAAATACAGCCCCTTTACTGATGTACCACTACAAACATGACCCCCTCCCCCCAAAATGAAACATGCCATTTGAGACCCGGTCTCATCCATATGGCACAGGGCCCTCATCTCTCTTCCAAGGGCCCTTTAGGAATTTTTGCAGGCACATCAGCCTTTGCATCCATATTACACTTTTGATATCAGATACCTCTAAGTTTCTTGTTGTTTTTGTTTATTTGTTTCACCTGTTTCTGTTAAACCTTACCTCATCCGTAAGGAATAAGTAAGACTGCATTTTTGTACTAAATTTAGGGATTTTAAGCTCACCAGCTATTAAATATTACCTTGTTAGAATTGATATATCATTATCACTTATTTAACTATTCTACAAACACATCATGTAAGCTTGTAATGCAAAGCATTTACATTGACAAAGTTTATCCCAGTCACTGATAAAATATTTAGCAGGATAAGATTCTTTAATACTTTGCTAAAGCCTTTCTCCTGTATGAATTGAGCAGGAGAATACAAAAGTCCAGATACAGGGTCTTCAGCATTTTCTAGAGCCACCAAAGAAAATTTCTTATTTTTGAAAACTGCTAACAAATAGGCTAATTTGCCGGGTTTCCAGCATTTTCCCCATATTCTAGCATTCCTCGAAGGTTTTCAATCACGGTTACAGAAGTTAGGGTCTCCTTTCCATAAATCTCTCAGTTAGGAAAAAAGTAAGCATAAAATCTCTTAAAATTGTTGGGTCTGCTGTTTTCAGCAACGGGAGCCTTCTTTTTCGCCAAGTAGAGAAAATCTGAGAATTTGAAGAGAGCTATGAAATTCTGTCTGCACTGTATATAAGAGAGCGTTATCACAGCTCCAAGCAGTGGCCTGTCCTATTGCAATAATCCATGTCTCCAAAAATACGCTCTCGGCCCCAGTTCATTTTGCAATTTAACCTAACATTTAGGGATGCCACACTTTCTATTCATTAATTTTTTTCTTTATTTCTATCATTTGTTCAGAGTGTTCCTTGTGCAGCAACACCAAAAAAAGTGTCTGTTTTTTCACTTTAACAGAATTCCTGGTAATTTCTTGTGTCTCCTGTTTATGTTTTCTTGCATCCAAATGCTTTGATGGCTGTCTTCTAAAAATGTAGAATCCTCTTCTCAACCCACCTAGCAGTTTTGTTCTGTGGACCTTAGGAACACCAGGATGACATCATCACTTTCTCCCAAATTTCTGTCAGTTCTGTGTCCCTAACAAATTCTTCTTGTCATTTATTTATACTATAGAGCAGCCTTGCCATTTGCTGTTTTCCTTATTCTGCAGAAAGTTACCAGAAATATAAGCACCATGCTTTTGTGCTGTTGCAAGTTACTAAATAAGAAACGTGCCACCCACTGCTCTGTCTGGTGGAGCAATGTGTAATACAGGCCCACAGAGATGTCCTTCCAGCCCGGTCTACTTTTGTTCTCGAGTGTCCTCATGCCCATGAAGTTTGCATCCTCAGTTTTCTGCACTTCTGGGCAAGTGAGTCTTCTTGGCATATGTAACTACCCCTGCTGCCCCTTCAGAAAGAGTTTTCGAAATTGTTTTGTTGCTGTTGTTGTTGTTATGACATTTGAGTTTTGCGTCCCATCACTGCCAAGCCTTGGGGACAATTGTGGAGTTTGCATTTTATTCTAATTTTTTTACATTACCATCTACATTTATGTAAGTAACAAAGCCAAAAATACACGTGCCTGTGTGACTCCATGTAGGTAGATGAGTAGGAAGAGGATTGGATGGAAGCACTAGCTGACTCGGTAGGGAGGGGCCTGGTGGGGGGAGGTTGGGCGCCCAGGAGGATCTTTACCTTTCATTCCATATACTTTCACACCATCTGAATCTTTGACAATGCAAATGCTTTTCTATATCACTTATGCAATTAAATATAAAGACAAAAAGAAAGAGTGACGCTTGTACCCAGCACTTCCAAATGCCTCCCGTGGGTGTATTTGTACAAGGACACATTTGCAATAAAGTCACTCTCCTTGTTCCCCGAACTCTGCATCTGTGTGGAGGCCCCCGGCCACAGGCAGCTTCTCATACCCTTTGATCATGCGAGTTGCTAGCCCCCAGCACTGTCACTTACTTCTTCATACTCTACATGCTAATTCTTCTGCTTGGTACCGTCTGTGAGGATGGCAGTTACAAAACTAGGGTAAGAGAGCAAGGAGTCCTCTTCAGCCCTGTTAAGGCTGTAACAGACCCAGGCAGCTCTTGTCAGAATTGCTGGTTTAGAAATAAAAGTAGTGCGGAGTTACTGGGACAGGTGCCACTGACATCGAGAGGCCAGGGCTGGGTAGGAGGTGGCCTGGCCCAGGAGCATGTGCCTTTGTGACTCATTATTTGCAAATGTGTGTTTCAATCCTGAGCTCGAGGGTGGCTCAGGAGAATCGGCATTCTTACCATCTCTATGCCAGCGCCTAGGTTAGAAGAGAACATTCCTCAGCATTCCATTAATGTGAACTGAGCCTCTCTGGCCAGAAATGGTGGGTGTGCACCCCAGCAAAGAAAAGGCCATGTCCAAAATGGTCCATCCTTTCAAGCCCACGGGGGGCACAGCTGGCCTGTTATTGCAGTGCTCTTATTACTGCTGTCGTCACCATTTAGCATCTCAAATTGACTAATTTTTCACAGTGTGTGTGGCACAAAGTGATATTTCTGACTGGAAGCCTGTGACACAATGTCACTAACAGGAGTGTGTTCACAGGGCCCATTTTTTCTGGATAGAAATACCTCATGAAGGCTCGGGAGTGTGCTGCAGTTATTAAAGGGGCTCCTAGTGATTTATATTCTACAGGCCTCGGTAGCTTTTGAGACCCTGATATTTTTGCAAATTAGCAGCTGTGGCCTTTCATGAGCTAGTGCCCAGCATGAAGCTTTCACTACTGTTGCAAGGCTATGCATTTGCCACTTGGATCAATACCACAGATTCCATTAAGCTGTGCTTGGCATCCGGCTTTCCACCTATCCTTGCTGACCTCCTTTCCCGGCTTGCATTTGCAAACCTCTGCAGTCACTGTGCATGGAACCTATTAAGAGTCCTGAATTAGGGAGGATTTATGCAAGTCTTGCTCCCTTTTCCCTGCTATGAGTTTGCAAATCAGAGTGAGTGAAACTATTGGTCCACAGAAATAAGCCTGCATGTAAAGCATCACTCACTGTAATAAGAATAACCCGCTAATGATAGTAACAGGATGATAATGCTCAGGCAGTAACTTCAAAGTATTGTCTCCCCATGTCCATCCCTAGAGACAAACTTGTGCAATAACTCTCCCTGGGTATTTCCTTCTGGAATAATCACTCACAGTTTTCCTTTTTCTCTCTCTCCCTCCCTCCCTTCTTTTCTTCTCTTTTCTTTTCCTTCTTTCCTTCTCTTTCCTTTCTTTCTCCTTCTTTCCGTTCCCTTCCCTTTCTCTTTCCTTTCACTTATTTCTTCCTTCCTTCCTTCCTTCCTTCCTTCCTTCCTTCCTTCCTTCCTTCCTTCCTTCCATTGTTCTTGAGAGATGGACAGTGAGCCAAGACAACTTTTAATTTTCTACTTAAAACTGAGACATCTCCCTGGAAAAATGCACTTGTACAAATGTGAAAACACTTACATGGAGTTACAGGTGATTTCAAACCTTGTCTGTCTATTCAAGGGCTCCCTAGGGACGCCACGGGCTCTAGGTCCTAAGGACGCCTCTATGCAACCCTTAGCTCCCCCCAATTAGGACAGGTCATGTCCCTCTACAAAGGAGGGGACAGAAAAAAATTATACCTTTATGGACTTTTAAAAAATTACATTTACTGAGGTACAATTTATTTATTTTTTGAGGTACAATTTATATTTACCCTTTTAGGTGTACATTTCAAACAAAACTGCCATTATAAATAAGACATAGAATATTTCCAAAACCTAAAAAGTTCCCTTGTGCCCTGTTATAGTAGATCACCTCTCCTCACTTAGTGTTCCAAATAATACTGATTGGAGTATTTTTATCTCTAAAGTTTTATCTTTTTATAAAATGTCATATAAATTGACCAATACAGTATATAGCATTTTTGTTTGACTTCATTCACTTAGAAAAATGTGTTCTATGTTTTCCAAAGGGAAATATAAAATAAAGTGAGAGTTGTTGTATGAGCTTGTCGCCTTAGATGGATATGGGGAAGTGATAGTTTGAAATCAGTCCTTGAGGCTTGTTATTAACTTATCATAAGTGGCTGGCTGCCTATGAAGAAGAATGCTACCCTTCACTTGTTCTTGCATGGATCAGAGGTCCCTTCCTTTGTGCTACTGAGAAGTGACCCACTGTATGCATCTCTCACAACTTAACTCTTTATTTTTTAGAGATCCATTTTATTTTTATGCTTATCATTTTCTTACTTTAGCTGACTACAAGCCCAACAAACATGAGATATCCTTTGGCTTTCTTCAGAAAAATGCTCTTCCTTATTTTCCCCATGTGCATGGAGTAGAACTAGCAACCAACACTTATTGAGAAACAATTAACGTGCTGAATGCTAGAAAGCAGTAATTTTCTACTGGTTTGCTGCACAAATTTTTAGAACATGCAATACCTGACTATTCAGTTAGGGGAACTGATCTCTTTTTTCTTATATTATCAGATTTAAAAAAATGACAACAGTCAACACAATAGCCATCCAGTGTGAATGAACCAAAATCATAACTATTTTTTTGCCAGATTGGCAAAATTTTTGGTGTGCTGCAGAACTTTAGTAATTAGTTTATGTGTACCATGAGATGGAAAGGGTTGAAAATTGCTGCTATATAGGCATTTTCTAATTAATTCCATAAGTTTTCTGTGAAATAAGGATTAGAATTCCTATCTTGTTAGAAAAATAGTACACCTTTACCAACTGAGAGATAAACGAGTGCTTATGGTACAGACACACGGCAGAATCCAAATTCTCTGAAGTTAAGAATCTTTCTTGAATTTCTGGAATCCCCAACTAACTTTGACCACTGGCTTAGGATGCGGAAGAGGTTAGAAGGGCCAAACTTGATTGACCTGGATAGGGTGACTTAGCTGTAGGCCATACCGAACCCCTAACCAGCCTTTCCTTGCTGTCTATCTAACCAGCACCCCCAGTCCCTCCCATGCCCATGAGCACCAAAGCACAATTCTTTGAAGTCCCTGGCTAGTGCATTCAGAGATCCCAAGGGGCCATCAGAAACAAATACAACTATTTCAGACAAAAAGCCAGAAGTATCTAGAGAGAAAAAGATCCTCTCCTTTAAATCATCTGGGGACTTTCTTTGGCCCTCTTTGTTTCAAAGAGGATAATGTTGAGTCAATTATTCAGCTCATTTAAGCCTTCAATGGGACACAAAAGATCCACATTCTATTTCCAAAAACAGTAAGATGTGTTGGGATACAGGCAGGAATTGGTAGAGCTCAAAATAAAGCATTCCTTCCCCCTCCCTCTTGTGGCCTAGAGGTTAACATTCAACTATGCTAGGGTCCAAGAAATTGCTTCTCTTGCCTGAATTAAATGAAATCTAATCAAAAAGAAATCCATGTCAATTCAGTTCACTATCAAACCTTCAGCTCTCACATTGCTGGCAGCTCCCCTTGTAATAATTAAACAGAACATTGTAGGCAGGCAACAGTGAAATCCACTGCTAATCTTGCCCCTCATCAGCCTATCTTCCTAAATGTTCCTTAATTAAGGCTTCTAAATCCTGTGTGTTCCCTCTGCACCCAGGACACCAGAATGAAGCCAACTGCTCCAGGGGCGCCCAGCAACCAAAGGTGAAAGGTTTTTTCAGGGGCATTTCTCTTCCATCACGTTAAAAATCAAAGATTAAATCTAATAAATGGAAATACACATGTGAGGAAGGAGCAGAGAGATGGGGACAGAGTAGGTTGAGAGGGATTTTTCTATTTTTTTTTCTTTTCCTAAAGGATTTCACTTTAAAGATTCTGAAGGCATATAGTTTGCTTTATCATGGCTTCTCCAACACACCAGGGAGCGAATGAAACAGCTGTCACATTTAAACACACACAGCGGTAATCCTCCGCTGAGCACAATGCCAGGATAGAACAGAAAATCTATCAACACTTACAATGTATCCTATTTATTTAGCAATTCGCCCAACTTCACCAAAATTCCCCTCAGTGGGTTGAAACTGGGACCACATGCCACTGGTGGCATTTTGTGGTTTGGTAGCTACTGAGTGAGGGAACAGTTAGCGGTACTCTGTGGGTGTGTGAGGGTGTTAAGATCACAGAACTGGGATTTTAAAATGACCAAAGGTCTGTAGCAGAGTGAACCCATGGGGCTTTCACACTCCGAGGCAAAGGGATGTGAGAAATGTCCCAAGCACCCCTACTTTAATCTCCTCTTTTCCAAAGTCTTCATTCAAAAGACTGAAATCTCCACCTCTTCTTTATCCATTGGCCTCATCTCTTCTTGGGAGATGCATGCCCATCCCTGGGGGCCTATGAGGAAAAGCAAGGCTTCTTCCAGGAGTAATAAAGCCAGCTGCCTGACCTGGTGTTGCTTAGGAAGAACACTCTGGAGAGAACCTCTAACCCGGGCCTCTATCCGTAGGATCTATGAATATTTACTTATTAATCACAGTTCATTAAACAAGGATTGCACATAGTAACAAAGATCGAGTAGGATTTTTTAGAACGTATGTGCAGTTCCTTATAAGGAAACCAAGACCCAGAGAAGCTGTGGTTTTCCTGAGGCCACCCCAACTCCCTAGCATATTAAGAACAGAGGTGGAGCCAGAACCAAAGACCCCAGAGGGCAGGCTTACTCTGTTTCAGCAAGAATGGAGTTTGAGCAGAGGAATGGTTGTCCTAAGGGGATTTCTAATGAAAAACTGAGGCCAATAGGCAGAAGAAGAGGAAAAGACAATCAAAAGTCATGGATAAAGAAATCTACCATTACTGGCCTTGAAAAGGCCCCCTGGAGGGTCTAGCTGTGGGCCCAGGGAGTTTCAGGGAGCAAGGGTGGAAGTCAGGACAGCAACCAGTTGGTTACTAAAGGGCTTATAAGTAGAACTGGACATCCCCACAAGACCCTGCTGAAAGGCCAATTAATGAGCAGCCTTCTAAAAGCATATTCTACTTCACTCAACTCCATTCCAAGACATTTAATTGAGATAATATTTTCAACCTAGTTTGTGTGAAGTTGTGTGCCAGCCAGTAGAGGTGGCACAGAGGTGAATGCGCACAGGCCTTCTTCCAGTGCTTTTGATCTGGAATTGGAAAACAGGATCATCATAAATTCCGTGGTCTGGGAGAAAGAGCACTGGATCTGGACCCAGACAGAAGAGGATATGCCTCTCAGCTCTGCCACATTCTGCTGTGTGACTTCAGGCAGGTCAACCTCTGTTCCCTCAGCTTCACACATCAGAGACCTGGGAGGAAATATAAAGGGAAGGACCTCAGAGGTACACAAAGTCCTGTCTGTCAGGCAGGCTCAATAAATGCTAGCTTTCTTTTCCCACAAATGCTACGGTACAAAGGCATGTGTTGGGGACGATGGAGAGTTAACTCGTGCTGGAACACAGGGTCCACGAAGCAGAGGAAGGCCCAGTGGAATCAGCCTGGGACTAATATGCCCAGCCCCTGCACACTGAGCTGCGCAGGTCATGGGGAGGCTCTAAGACACACAGAAGCCCGTGAAGACCCCAGAGCTGGGATTTCGGAGGAGAAAGGACACCCCAGGAAAGAGCAGGGTCATGGGCAGGTCAGAGTACGTGAAATCCTCTTTGGTTGATCCTCTTTATTCTATTCCACTTCTTGTTTTCTCCTTAGTACTCATCCCTTCCTGCCACACCACATCATTACATATTTATCAAGGAAGTTTCACGAAGGCAGCATCTTTGCTCCACTCCCTGGTGGAATGCAAGCGACTACACAGTTGCTTGGCACACGGTGGGAGCACATTTGTTGGATTGAAAAGAGGGGAAGGAAGAGTACGAGGCAGCCCCATGACTCCCTCCATGAGGCGCTAGAATGGTGCTGACAGAGCATTATAGAGGAGAGGTGGGCGAACAAGTTCAGGCAGCAAGCTCATTGGCTGCCTTCTGTTTCCTGCGAACAAAACAGGGCTTAGATGCAATTGTGGAAGATTGGGGTTAAGGAGTTCCCACTTCAAATTTGCTCAAGTATTTGTGTGCAGAGCTGGCGGGAACAGAAGGAAAGGTATTGTGGCTGGAGCCTCCTCTTGTTCACGTGCTCGGGGTTTTCAGACGTCCTAAGACTGGGGGGCTTTTAATAGGCTTGGCAAACAAAAGAACAGGGTGGCTGAGCTCCCGGTCCAGCCCACCCTGCCAGTGCCCAGCCTCCAGGGCAGAGAGCTCCTCGAGGGACACAGTACCTGCCATTGGCTGTCAGGGGCCACACACGGAAGACACACATCTAGGCCCAGGGCCTTGT
Organism: Anoura caudifer; assembly: GCA_004027475.1. Classification (NCBI taxonomy): domain Eukaryota; kingdom Metazoa; phylum Chordata; class Mammalia; order Chiroptera; family Phyllostomidae; genus Anoura; species Anoura caudifer. The sequence continues at coordinate 101,247 of PVKU01002939.1, read as the reverse complement.
TGGCAGGGCTGATGGGATGGCCTTTGTCTGTCTCTGCTTCTAGGCTCTTCTTATCACCACGCCCTTCAGCAGCTTCGGAAATGTAGAATGTTGTACTCCTGAACCTCACTGTTTTGAAATGTCTCCGCAACGGCTATAATCATCATCTTACAAACAACCTAGAACAAGCTCTAATTGCTTATAATGCATTATGGCTGGGATGTGGGAGAGAAGAGGCACGCTGGCTGTCACAGCCCTGCTCCGATTACATGGTAGCTCGGGGAGCAAAAGGCAACAAGCTCATTTTTTTTCCTTTTTGGTGAGACTGAAAGCCCCACGCTCAGGCAGCAAACGGAATAGGGTCTGGGCCAGCAGAGAGACCCGAACCTCTGGTCCTCTGTGAACAATGAAGAATAATTTGATGTACATCTCAAGGTGTTGTCGGATATGCTCACTCTCTTAACTACGACTGGTGATGGCATTTGTGAGCCAGCTCCTCTTCCCGCTGAAACAGTCCTTAACTGTTTATCACCCCCTAGGCAAGGCACCAGCCTGAGACTGTGAGATGTTCTCATGGACGAGGCAATAAGTGAACAAAGGGGTGGGTCGCTGATGGAGCCACCTCCTATTGACAGCCTGCTTACATGCTAGGTGTTCTCATAGGTTACTGCGCCTGTCTCTTCCGGCAACTCTATCTGGCAGGTGCTAAAATCAACCCCCCTTCTTGGATGAGGACACTGGTGGTCAGGGAAGTTAAATGGACCCATGCAAGGGCCACAGAAAGCACCCCCCAGAGAACGTCTGGGCTCAGGCCGCCAGGCCTCTGCTGTTTCTGTCACACCGCCGGGCACTCCTTAACACTCTGGTTTGGGGAGACTGGTTCCAATTTGGTCCCTATGGTGACTCTTGGGACAGTCAGGAAACTAACATTTAGCTTAACTTCATGACTCTCTTCTCTCTCCCCAGACCCTGGCACTAGAGTCTGAATCCAGCTCTGGGCTTGCCTTCCTCCTCCGAGGAGCACCCGCCCTCCCATCGGAAGCCTGGCTGGGAAGCTGCCTGCCTGCCTCTTGTAGCCTCTCTGCTTTACCTCTCCAGTCCTCAGGATTCAACAGGCACAGAACTGCAGTTGCGGAAAACTCCATGTTACATCTATATATAGTTCACACCTTTCAAAGAGCTCGCCCAAGTATTGTTTCATTTCATCTTCACAGCAACCCTGTTCGGGTCTAAAAGGCAGTCGTCACTAGACCTCATTTTATGGTCGAGGAGACTGAAGCCCAGGGGAGAGGCGTCTCCCACTGGAGCCGTGTGGCAAGTTCATGGACGAATCAGGACCCGTACCCCACTGCTTCATGACCGGGGCCAACGCTGTCGTCTCCAGACTCCGTCAAGCTCAGCCCAAACCCAGCTTCAACCCACCGGGCTACCTGAGCACAAAGGTTGGAAGGCAGACTCATTTGGAGAAGTGGAGGCCAGAGTGCTGGCTGGAGTCTCTCCTCCCCAGCGAATGTCTACCACGGGTTTCCTGTCCCACAGAAAAAAAAAAAAATCAAAATTCTACCACCTCCAGAGATTAGAACTGTGCCAGCAAGCCTTGCCCCTTCTTTGCCACACTCATGACAGCACCAGGGGTTAACCTTATGGGTGGCTAACAGCTTGTTTCTCACAGCTTGGGGACCACCCCCCCACCAGCACCCAGGTGCTCAAGGACAGCAGGTGGGTCCGAAGCTGAGGCCACAGGCCCTGAGGTCACTCTGCCCAAGGGCTGGCTTCCTTAGCCCTGGGAGATGAACACTAAGGCCTCCTCTCCTTCCCTCTGTCTAAAAGATGCACCCAAAGGCAGAGCAGTAATTGCTCCCTGTGCTGTTCGTTAGCCACTCCCTAAGCCCTGTGCAGATGTAGCCCCTGCGGGGCCCGCTGCAGAACCTGGCGGTGAGTGCGCAGGGGATTATTCAACCGACACTCCACTCTGTGTCCCACAGTCTACAATCTGGGACACTGGAGGCTGAAATCCACTAGCTTTCAGAATTTTCACGAGTGGGGAGTGGAGGGTTAACCATAGAAGTGAGCAAAGGATACCTAGCTCTAGACACATATTTTGTTTGATTATTCTGTAATTTTTTATTGTCTGCCTACTATGTGCCAGACACATATTTGTCAAAGGTTGGTTGGTAAGACAGGGGTACTCTCATAGGGGTAAGACAGACTGCAATAATTTCTTTCATAATTTATCACCCAGTTATCTGAAATCCTGGTAAAGTTTAGAGAAAGTTTGAAAATCAGATTGCTAAAACAAACACAATACTCAGAAGAAAGACTGTGCTGTATCTACAATCGACAGGCAAAGTCTCCGACTTGCTGCCAAAAAAAAATACATAAATAAATAAATAAAAATGTGAGCAAACAACAAAATATCCAATTCGCCCATGTAAGTTGACACTTCCCATAATGCACCACAGAGTCAATTTGTGTAGACACGCACAGAAGGGCTCTTTCTCATCTGCCACGGTGGGTTGCAGGGATCTAGGCGGCCCATTCAAGTAATGAAGCAAATGTGTCCAAACCATTACCCCTTTAGACAGGGACGGCCCGCACACTTCTTTCGTTGAAGTTCGCTTTGAACAGAGTGATCAAGAAGGTCATTTGCAGAATATAGGGACCTTGTTTCAATTTGGCTTTTCCTTTATAAGGCCACCACACCATCCCTGCCTGGGGACCTCGGTGTCTGCGGTTCCACCCCACTGATACTGCAGGAGGTGAGAAGAGGTGAAGGGGATGTGGGTGACACCAGGTGTGTGAGCTACAGGAAAGCAATTTGGCAAACAATCCAGGGCAGCATGGGGAACAATTCTTGTATAAATGAATACATGCTGTTGGCGGCTGGGACGTAAAGCTATCTTGTGAGGGTGCAGGATAAAAAAGTCTGCCAAGTCTGTCTGAGACGTTTTGACACTGCAGCTATGAATGCTACGACAATCTATTACCACAGGAAGCATCCTCCACTCTAGGTGTTTGTTTGTTTGTTATAAATCACTCCAGCGCCTTGCCTTGCTCCTGCAGTTAATATTATCTGCTGTGCATTACCAGCAATGTTCGGCTGTTAACATTTGTGTCTGTAGTTAGCATTTTTATTCGGCTAATATTTTCATTCAGTAACACTTACCAAGCATCAGTTTTATTTGCATCATATTGGCCAGGAAGATGTTCTTCTGTTCCTGTTTTTCCCCCTTTAAGATTTTATTTGCTAGGTATTTTATTTTTTACCTTGTAGTGACTGTCAACTTCAGCTAGCATTACAAGAAATTCCGATCATTTATGGCACAGGGCTCTGAGGCAGGGGTGAGGACCAGATGAGCCATCAACCTGGGCCATAATCTCTGGCATCTTTAAAATGGGGATAATAAAGGTATTGGAAATGTAGGTGAGCCAAATGCAGGGCGTGTCTGCAGTGGCTGAATGAAAGCATAAATTCAGACTATTCCCGTGAATGAAAGAAAAACTAGGAATCACAGAGAAATAATGGTCATTCTGTCTATTACAAGGAGAACAGACACCATTACAAAGAAAACACATGATGCCTTTGGAAATAGCAAGCTTCTTTTCACCAAAGGCATTAGAGAAGTTCTGGAACTTTCTGCTGGGTCCCATCCAGAGTTTTAGACTCAGGAAGTCTGAGATGGGGTCTGGATAAAATGCACCCCTCTAGAAAGAGACTTTTCTCTTTCCTCTTCTTCCTCCTCTAATGCTTGCTCTTTGCATTAGTGGTTTTGTGCCTTGGCATTGTCCCACTCTCTAGAGGTAGAACTCCCAACAGCTGACACAGAGGTCCATGCCTGGGATGGGGGCAGGAGGGCGCAAGGTCTGAGCAGTGCAGGCAGTGAAATAGGAAGTCTGGGCAGGATGCACAAAACTATGTGCAGAAAGACACAAAAGGAAGAAATTCCAGTGTCTTTCTTACCCTCCACTAGTCATCCTATGACATTGTTTTTTTTTTTTTAAATGCTTGTAGCCATGTCAGATCTATCACCAATACACTATGCTTGCTCCTTATCCTGCACAACTAACACACTTTTCTTCATGTGTTACACAAAGGGGAATAAAGCTCAGTGCAGCTCTGGCCCCACCCCTAACTCTGTGCCGTTATTACTACCCATGTCCAGCATTCCTCAAGCCTGTCTCTAAGACCTTTCTGCAGGAGGTGTTCCTGCTCCAGCTGGGTGTCTTGTTGTGAGCTTCGTTTCTCAGATCGGATAAGAAGTGCCTTCTGAGGGCCTTTGTGGCTTTAAGGTTACTTGCTTCCACACCAGGACAAAAACTCAGTTTCACAGAGTTCACTGCTGGGATCTCAGCAGGAGCCCAGGAAGTTGCCTTAGATGTCCATGGGTACTATTTATGGAGCTGCTGGGGACCAAGTTTGGTTGTCACAGGCAGAACCTTTGAGCTCCCTTCAAAATGCTTTACAATACTGAAGCTTTTATACTCAGTCCCACTCCATTTCTATTCCCACAGTCACTTCCTGGAGACTGGTCCTGGGACTACTGCAGTGAGAAGTGATCCCCAAAGCCAAGCTGGGTTCCTGCCAAGCCTGGTCTATCGGAAATGATATGGTGCCAGAGGGGAGTAGACAGAAGTGCGCTGGTCCTTTGGATGTGAGGCCTGAAAGAGGCCTCACACTGAATCCGGGGTCTAAAAACAGAGAAGCAGCAGAGCTGATGGCCAGCAGCCTTTCTAAAGGGAAAGGGTGGATTTTGGCCCTACTGGCAAGTACAATTACCGAGCTGACCCTGGGCTCAAGATGACGTTAGAAAGCTGTCAGCCCCCAGTTAGCGGTGACCGACTCCGCTTAGATGTTAGCATGTCAAGAGAACACCACCCTCACCCCCACTACTCACCACTGTCCCCCAACTCAAAATCCACCCCCTACCGAGTCACAGTGATATGCACCCACTGAGATCCTGCAGACTTCTAATGACATGGGAACCCCTTCCCCAAAGTAGGACCTCAAGGTGTTATCCCTTTTCTCCCAAGCACCTGCTTCCCAAAGGTGGATTGCGAGGACCATCCTGGACAAGCAGCGGGAGTTCTCTTCAATGCCAGCCCTGTGCCTGTTATTCTGAGATACTCTCTCGGGTTTTAATAAAACTGGTTGATCATCCAGCACAGCATCCCTTGGGTTGTGTTTTTGTGTCCTACTTTTCATTGCTTAGTTGGTTGACATCACTCAGCTGTCAAAATAATTTTTCCCACTCTGTTAAGAAATCTGGGTGTGGAGCCTCCAAGTTTGCAAATTCTGCTCATCAAAGAAGAGAGTGTCTACTGGAGGGACCAGGAAATGTGTGCTCCCCAGCCTGAGCTTAGGAAGGAGGAAGTTGGCAAAGTGGTTCTGAGGACAGAGATGCAAGCTCAGGAAAACTTCCTTCTATTTAGATTGACACAAACCACCGTATTTCCCAGAATTTATTGGAGGAAAGTGAGGAACAAAAATACATGCCTGAGATTTCTATCATCCCTCATTCCTGATAAAGGTGGCATTTAGGCTCAGAAATTGCAGCGGTCTAATTCCTCCCCTTCTGTGAGGTTTAAGGCGTTTATTCCGATCCACTGTGAAAGGCAGCTTTCATCACTATGTAATTCTCAGTTCTGATTCTGGCTCTGTCACTTACTTGTTGGGTAATTTTGAGCAAGGTATACAACCTAACTGTCTCTCACTTTTCTCATCTGTAAAAGTGAGAATAATATTTAACACTTGAGGGTTGTTGAGGACTAAATGAGGCCATAATTGTAAAATAACTACATGCTGCCCAAAACTTGAAAACTGTTGAATGCCTTCTGCTCATCCTCTGGCGCTTTATTCCAGGAAAGGAATTCAGCCCCAATGTATATACTTCTTAACCCATTGGGTTTATTATTATTATTATTATTTTGCCTAAGAAGATGCATATATCTACATCTATATCAATGTCTATATATCTATATCTATAATGAGTACATTTGGCTGCAGATAACAGAGACCCTGATTTTGTGTCTTAAGCAAATAGGGATTTAGTTTTCTCACATAATAATCTGTTTTTTTTTTTTTTTTTCTTTCTCTGGCATTGTCTCAGTAGCTTCATGAGTCAGGGATGTTGTCTCTGATTTCTGGGATCTTTCCTCCATGGAGCAAAACTGTTGTTGCATCCTCAAATACAGCATCCACATTCATCAGGACAAAGGCAGAGGTGGCAGCTATACCTGTCCTTTAATCAGGAGAACTAAAAGCCTTCTAGAGCTCCCAGAAGACTCATAGATGGAGAGCAGGATGGCAGCTAGTGCTGGTGGAGGTGTGGGTAGTGGTAGTAGGGGGTGGAAGGATTAAGCAAAAAGGAAAAAGGGCTCATGGACACAGACAACAATGTGGTGATTGCTGGGGGCGGGGGGTGTGGATATAAGGGGACTAAATGGTAATGGAAAAAATACAATAAAGATTAAATTAAAAAACACAAAGTTATACACCTTAACTATATGCTATTCATTCATATGCATCACTTATATCTTCATAGGGCTAAAAATCTAAAATAAAATAAAAATTTAAAATAAACACTGTTTTACATGCAAAAATTAAAAAGACAGAGCATATTGAAGCAAATCAGCCTTTTAAATAATTCAGTGCTGAGGGGAGAGAGATAAGACTATTGAATATGAAGTTAGACAGACATGGGTTATTATAATTTCAATTCTGCCATGTATTTCTATGGGCAAAACAGTTATTACTTATCCTCCCTGAACTTCTGTGTTCTCATCAATAAAATGGAAATAAGACTAATGCTTATGCCATAAGGTTTCTGTAAATACAAATAATAAAATATTTACATTTTATGTGCCACATTTCTAAATACTACATACACACCCATATTCACACACATGCGCACACATAGTCTCTATGAGGAGCTCTTACCCCCATTTACAAATGACAAACTGGCACAAGGACTGTAACGTCCAAGGAGTCGGGACCCACGTCTCACACAACGCAGCCACCATACCACGCTCATGCTGAAACATTGAACCTCTACAAAGGCTGCAGGTAAAGCCTTGGCATGCACAGCACTCAGTGTTGTTACTACCTTTTTCTTAATATCATCACTTTTCTTTTCTTCCAGTGATGTTTTAGATTCACGGTTCTCAATCAGAGATGACTTTCCCCCTGCCCCAGGCCGGGGTGGCATGTGCTGGGGTGGGGAGGAATTCAGAAGGTCTGGAGACATTTTTGACTATCACATATGGAGGTGAGGGGGTAGGATCTAGTTGCATATAATGAGCACAGACCAGAGATGCTGCTAAACATTCTCCAATGAACAAGACAGCCTACACAACACAATCTCATCAGACCCAAGATGTCAACAGCATCATGGGTGAGATACCGTTAAAAACTAAGAATGATCACCCAGTGCCCTCAGCAGTCCTGGGATTGGTCTCCTGCTTCAACAGGGTTTGGATGGAACAGACCTAGGGACGCCCCTTCTTTCCAAATACCCTCTGACCTCTTTTCTAGTCACCACCTTTGGAACTACCTCAGCCATCCTCAGCCTCCGAAACCAGTCAACAGCATTTTCTTTCACCTTAATTCTTCATTGCTAAACAACCATGAGCTCCCAAATTCATCAGAATTATTCCACCAAGGTGGAGCCTTCCATCAACCGCCTGGCCAGCCTGCATCTGTGGGCCTTCTACACCTACCTCTCTCCGGGCTTCTATTTTGACCAGGACTATGTGGCTCTGCAGGATGTGGGCCACTTTCGAGAGCTGGCCGAGGAGCAGTGTGAGGGCACCAAGTGTCTCTTAAAGTGGCAAAATCAGCACAGTGGCCACGTTCTCTTCTAGGACATGGCAAAGCCTTCCCAGGATGAGTGAGGTAAAACTCAGGATGCCGTGGAAGCTGCCTTGGCCTTGGAGAAGAACCTGAACCAGGCCCTTTTGGATCTGCATGCCTTGGGTTCTACTCACGCAGACCCTCACCTCTGTAACTTCCTGGAGAACCACGTCCTGGATAAGCAGGTGAAAGTCATCAAGAAGACAGGCGACCACCTGACTCACCTCCACAGGTGGGCCAGTCCCCAGGCTGGATGGGCCAGTATCTTTTCCAAAGGCTCACCCTTAAGCACAGCTAGGAAGTCTTGGGAGCACAGAGGCCTTTAAGGGGCCCCTCTGCATTTCCCTGGTATCTGGCTTTTGCCTGAGCCTCTTTCTGAAACCACTAGACACCCTTTTAACCACCCTGGAACACTCTCTCGTACATTGGACAAAATGGAAACAATAAAGCCTTTTGCAGGGAAATAAAGAAACCTAAAACTAACAACTATCTATGGAAGGTGATCAGGATGATGGCCTTAGGAAGTAAATGATGCAAGAAGACTATGGAATAATCTGGAAGATGCAGTCTAGACATGTCAGACAGAGTCTATTCTAAGTCAGGGCTAAGGATGTAGCTAGTAAGACAACTTGAAAATTGTTAGCAAAACCTCCTGTGAAATTTATGTTTGATAGTACTGGTTTATGTCTAAATGAAATTTTAAAAATATATTGTCTCTATAGCCCATATAATCTCATAAAATCTTTTTGCATGTGCTCATACAGCTCTAGGTAGTTTTAAAGGTAATTATCTAAAATGAGTTAATCCAACCTGACTCTCCAAATCAAGATTTTGGTGCCCAAATAAGACAAACTATGTAAACAGCAACATTTGTAGAACTCACTTTACCCAGCGCTTTCAGTCTGAGTTTTCCACAGGCTCCACAGGACTTAGAGGGATCCTAACAAGACAGGTTTGATAATAGAGGGAAAGGCAGAAACTGCGTTGGAGGGGCAACATCCGGATTTCTTTCTCCCTGCTTATCCCCGACTTCTAGAACCCAACTCAATCTTAACTGTAACAACCACGAGAATAACAACTGTCAGCACATAGAGATGATGGAATCTATTTCAATACATACTGGACCCTGTGATCGAGTTTCTCCACGAGACAGCCTTTTAATTTTCACAGCAAATCTATGAGGTGAGTACTGCCGTTACCCCTTCACACATGGCCAGAGTGAAGCAGAGAGGTTAGAGAACTTGCTCAAAATCATGCTTATGTTAATTAAGAGTTGGAGCCTTCACAGAAGCTAATGCGATCAGACTTAAGAAGCCCTGTTTTTAGACACTACCCCACACTGCCTCCCTCTGGACTTCCATACTGTCTTCTTGGATCAAATAGTGCTGGGAATGGCCTAGAAATGTGTGGTACACTTGCTCCTTCCTATGCCCATGATAAAAACCCTCCAAGATTGGATCTGGATCAGCCCTGAGACTCTGTCTGCAGGAACAATATCACGTGATTAAATATGAACCCTCTAAACCTCATCTCTTTTCACAATCCCAACGAGTCTCTCTCACCCTAGTTGAACTTTTAACACGTTTAACCTGTCCTATATTTCGTGGGAATGAAGTCTACAAGCTCGCTCTCAACCGTACACTAAATTCCCTTTGTACTATGAAATTGCCTCTTCGCTGCTTCAGAGGGGCCCTGGCTCTTCCACAGCAAAGCCTTGTCAACAGTTCCCATAAACCTGTTTCATGTATAACAAGTTTTTTTCTCCTTGTCAATCTTTCCACCTCCTTGATCACTGAAGTGGCCCTTTTCTGATTGTACTCAGTTCCATTTCAGAAAATGCCTGAAGACCCAAAGGAAGTACAGAGCACTCCTAGACATCAGCTGCCTCTACTTAATCAACTCTTCCCTCTTCAGGGCGTTTTTGCCAATGTGTGGTTTAGGGAAACGTAGTATCTGAAGCACTTGGAAGAATTGTATAGGCTTTTATATCTATTTCTATAATAATTAAATAGAGGAAGGTGGTGAAAGGCTATCTTTAAGGAGGCACTTCACTCTTAGTAGATTTAATAGTCACAACTCCAGAAAATGGGTAATACTAAGTTCACTCGATAGAGAAAGACATGGAGATTCAGAAAGATGAGTTGACGACCCAAGGGTACCCAGCTGAAGCTGGCTCAGGACCTGAGCTGGGCTGGTGCTCTCTCTGCTCCACTGCATTGGCTCAGACATGACTCTTGAGGACTGTGCCAACTAATTTTGTGTGTTGACTTAAACAGGCCAAGGGATGCCCAGGTGGCAGGTTGCACTTTATTTCTGGATGTGTCTGTGAGGTGGTTTCTGGAACAGATCAGCAGTGGAATTGGTGGACTGAGTAAAGCAAACAGCCCTCTGATGTCAGTGGGCATCATGCAACATGTTGATGGATGGAAAGGGACAAAAAGGTGGAGGGAAATGGAATTCACTCTCTGCCTGACTGTTGTGCTGGGACTTCAATCCTCTCCTCCCCTTGGCACTCTTGGTTCTCAGACCTTTGGATTTAGACAGGAACCTACACCATCAGCTCTCAGTCCCCCAGGACCTTCAAACCACACCACTGGTTTTACTGAGCCTCCAGATCACAAAGGGTAGATTAAAGGACTTCTCAACTTCCACCATGTATCGTGTGAGGCAATACGTTATGATAAATAAACACATGCATAAATATCTTGATAGATATAGATATAGATAACGTATAGATGATACAGATTTCCTATTGAATCTGTTTCCCTGGAGAACCCTCATATGAGGACTGTGAAACCATGAATGAAGAGGGGGAAAGACTTTTATAATTTTATTCTGTGCTAATCAATATTCAAGGATGATTGGAGGGGACTGTACCCCCTTTGCATGATCAAGAGCTGGGGTTATCCTCCAAGTCCCACTCTTCTCCACCCATCCATTAGTAGCTCCACATATTTGGCCTCCTTGGGCAGAATATCACTTGCCTGAGAACCTTTTAAAACACTGTGGTTAAGATTTTCTTGATTAAGTAAAATTAGAAAGAGAGGGCAGTGGTCAACCATTTTGAGTAAAGGAAGAAGATCCTGAGAGGAGATGGAGTTCAGAGAGCGGGCTGTTAATGGCAAGGAGTTTGCAAATACTCACCGCCATCTTCCTGGGATAGGAACTATTACTATTTCGCAAAGGAGGAAAGTGGAGTTTGGAGAGGTTGGGTAGCTGGCAAGACAGCACCCAACGGGTGATTGTAGAGCTGGGGTCTGAACCAGGAAAACCAGCTCCAGAGCCTGTGCTCTCAATTGCAACAGAATACTCCTGAAAAACCCTAGTTTATATGGGATGAAGGTATTGGCTCGGATTTTTCTTGAGTCCTATGATCAGGACGAAGGCTGAGAATGGGAGAGGTGGGGACTTGGGAAAATACGTGGATGTCTGTGGTGAGCTCTGCATTTTGGAGAATGGAATTCTTCCTTATTTTAAAAACTCATCCCCTTCTTTCCCTTTTCCCACACCTTGCATCTAGCTACCAAGGCCATTGCCTTTTTGCCTTCTTGGCACTATACCAGATTCTGTGTTACCATAACCTCCCTAATTCCCCTGTCCCTGTGGGTCTGACTCCTTACCATGATTTATTTCCATATCCACTTTTGGGGACTGAACTCCTAGAAACCACAGGCTGGCAGCTGGAAAGGTCAAGTAAAACAGTGCCTGATAACAGACTTTTGCATTGCCCAGTCCAGAATTGTCTGATTGCTGGTTGAGGCTCCCTGTTAGCCAGTCCTGAGCCTCCTTGACAACCCATTTCTGTGCTGGACTTGCTACCTGTGACCTGGACCAGAAAAAACTCCGTTCTGGTCTTAAGTTAGGGTGCAGTGCTCTGCGTACTGAACCGGCCCTCTGCCCCCGGCAGCTGTTTCACCAAGCGGGTGAATCTGGCTTTAGGTTTCAAACTATCTGTTAACTGTTTCCTCAACTGGACCAGTCTCACTTGTGTTCTAAAATTAGGTGGAATAAAGAAATTTGACACCCAAAATAATGAGAGGTACTTCTGGGAGGTTTTGCAGAAGTCTTTGTTTTTGTGGAGGGTTTGAGATATTCTGCTTTTTGGTGAATATGTTAAAAGCCTCTGTCAGAATCTACTTTTATTTCTGTGTCCATAGCTTTTATTTTCAGTAAGAATGCTTTCAGCTATAGAAATAACTTTATTTCTAGGGTCTGGAAAGCCCTAGGCCCTTGAGCACAGAAGACAATAGGTGGAGATCATGTTGTTACACTGACCCTAAACTCAAGGGGGATAATTATTAGCATGGGAATTATTTAATGCAGGAGGTATTGTTGCCTGAATCCTGAGGAAAGGCAAAGATTTTGAGCCATTTCTTTCTATTCATCACCAACTCTAAGTTTAAAAATCTTGTCTTTAATTAGTTGACATTCGCCTCTCTGTAATTCTTATTCATTGGCCCTAGATCTGCTGGCTGAAATAACACAAAATAAATATACTGCTAATTTCCATGACAAGTCTTCAAGTGTTTGAAGATAAATCTCTGATACACTTAATATGATATTTGTTTTCCTTTTTAAATGAGTATTATTTTTCTTGCCACATTCCATTCATTAATATTACCCAATTAAAAATCTCAGGGATGCATGTGAAATAGTCTCCTTTGTCTTCTGGGAAAACACCCCATTGATTTGTTTTTCCCGTGCTTGTGAGCTGACATACGAGAGGTAAGGAAGCAGAGCCAAGGAAGGTGCTGGGTGGAAGCAGAGACCCACTGATGAAATGCTGTGTGTCTCTCGGCCTGGTTCAAAAGCTTGGGTTGCAGCCTTCTGTGCAATGTTCAAACAGGAATGGAGCTAATGGATGGCAGTATTGAATGTCCCACATGGCAGAGAAGGCACCTGGTGAACAAATGTGAAGTGTCAAATCAATATCCCAGTTGGTGGGGCCTAGAGAAGCAACATGAGATCTATACCTAAGTGTCTGGGTTTCAGCATCAGACCAACCCTAGGGAAAGCTACCAGGCAGTATTTTGTGTTGATAATAATAATGAAAAAAATTACAATAAAATGAATAAGAGCTATTAAGTATCAGGTCATTACGATGAGTTAAGCACTGAACTAAGTCATTACATGTACTAACTTCTCTACGACTTCACAGTACACAACAATCCACATTTTGTCAATAACAATATTGACACAGAGAGTAGGTAGCATGAATTTTTCTAACCCCAAATCCTTTCATCTTAATATCTGCACTATACTAGTTTAGTCACTTTTGAGAGTTTAGGGCATGCCCCTGATTGTAAAAAGGTTGAAGTATTAGATGGCTCAACCAAATGATATTTAAAAGAAGGAAATCAAGATAGAAACTCAGATCAAAAAGGCAGGTCAGTCCAGGCAGAGCTGAGATCTATGCAGATGCCCAAATCTCACCCCATGGCACTTCTCGGCCTTATGGGTAGTGCAGGGAACCTGGAGCAGAGACACCTGGAAGCCTGGCGGTGGTGGCGAGCCTCGCAGGCGCAGCATGCCTTCAGTTCAGCGCTGACATGTCCTAGGCACATCGCTCCACTCTCCCTCCACCCCGATCAGAATTGAATCAGAAACCCAAACAGTCTGGGTCTGCAGCCAAAGCCCACAGACAAGTAGAGTTGCAGGGGGCTGACAAAGAGCAAACCCCGGGGAACAGGGCAGTGGCTGGCCTGTGCCGGAATATAGACATCTGGGGCCAGAGCATCTTGATCCTCTGCCCTCTTATTTTCTCCTGAAAATAACAGAGCGGAGCCCGCCTCATGATGTTTCTCGTGGTGTCATTTTTATCTTCAGGGGCATCCAGTTTTGCAGTTTTATCTGGGCATTTTTCACTTTCTTCTACAAAGTTCATTTTAAAGCTCTTTGGTCAGGTCAGCAACTCTCCTCCCACGTTCCCTGGGAGGTGAACATCATCTCTTGCTAAGGACTCTTTGTTCTGGAAAGCTCTCGTCCAGGAAAACAAATCCTGCTTTGACACCACTCATACAGACAGCTGTTCCCTACTCACACCTTATTTTCCTGCCAAATTTACAACCTGCAGTTGGAAGAAGAGTTGAGAAAGCAACACTCTTATTACCACTATTTTCTTTTTCTAATTTTGTAGTCAAAACTTCAAAATAATTAATGATGCATATCAGTTTTGCTCTCATTGTATTGTTTGTTCCCATGCTAGCCGGTGGCAAAGTAAAAGTCAGTGTGTTTTGAACAGTTTTCTGTTTCTGAGTGCCCTCCCATCGCATCTCCCAAAGATCGTCAGGAGCGGCCTCATCAGCCTTACGTTGAGTCTTCTGTCTCTCCTAAGGTAGGACGTAATTGTTATAATTATTTTTTTTTATTTTAGAAGATAATGAAGAATACCACCTTCTGTTAGTATTTGTATATAATTTAAATTGTCCTATAACAATTTCCCAAAGTCTCGACATTGCCACACTTGTAAAGTCTTCATAATTATTGTACTATAGGTGTTCTCTCTCATATGTGTATGACAGAGGGAGAGAGAGAGAGAGAGAGAGAGAGAGAGAGAGAGAGAGAGAGACAGTATGCTTGGGTGACAATAAAAATAAAAAATAAAATCTGGCCGTGCTGGAAAACCTTGTGTTCAGCTATAGTAGGAAATGAAAGATTGGTTGTGAAGTACACCCATACCTGATTTTCCAAGCTTGCATGCCAGGTTGCCACATCTGGACTTTGCGAATAACTGAACAATGAGTGTTTAAGAGCTTATAAGGAAGAGACTTGCTCAAGGGAAGTACTGTCTCTGAAGGGTTTTCTTAGGGGTTATACAGAGTTTAGGTTACACATCCAGGGAATGAATGAAGAGGAATAAAGCACTGGGAAGCCCCTTCAGTGAGATTTTGCATATAAAATGGGACCCGGATGCATGGTAGGTTACCAGCTGAAGGAGTAAGCTGATGAGGGTATGGACTGATGGTCATTACCTCATAGTCCCTAACATGAAGAGAGACAAAGGGGGTGGGAAGCGCTGCCTCCATTTTACTCAGGAGCTTCCCCTTTATTTTCCCAATGGGAGAATGAAGACATGTGGAGAATACCCTTTGTAACTCTAAGAGGATAAGCATATTATCCAGTTTCTGAGGTTCTGGGTCCAGCCCAGTCAAAGGAGCACTATTCAGAAGTCTTTTGGCAATGAAGCGTCATCATTCCAGGGCTTAGTTTCTGATCTGTGTTCCGCAGACCTCACTGATACCACGACTGAAGGAGGGGCCAGGTGCTCCTGGCTTCTCCCAAACAAGGCACCCAGCTCACATGTTTGCATATCAGCCCACCTGTGGTAGATGTTTGCTCTGAGCCATCACATCTGATGGGAAGCAAGTTGTATTTTACTGGGACATATAGTTCCCAAGAGGTGATTCTGAGAACCGGCTTCTTGTTCTGGTTTATTAGTTCACAGCACAGTGGTGCTGAACAAATGGACCAAAATCTTCTGGGGCTTAGTTGGATTTACATGCAATTACTGGAGTTCCCAAAGCAGCACGTGCTCTCAGAGAGCATCTTCCCGAAGAGTGGTGAGTGGCTGAAGGAGCTCCTGGAGAGTTGTTCTCCCGTGTGTGCACTCACAACCCATTGAAGAGGGTGGGAAGGGTGGTAATTTGCATCACCCTCTCACCTCTGGCTTCTCGCTCCCTCAGAACCACTGCGCTGAAATTGCATAATTTTTTGTGTAATTTTTTGTGTGCAATTTTTGACACTTTAACTTACCCAACAGTTCCCAGAAATTCCAAAATAAATGTGTTGGAAGTCAATTTCTTCCCTAGAAGCCACTGGGGTTTTATTTTGTTATTTTGTTCTTGGTTTTTCGTGTGTGTGTGTGTGTGTGTGTGTGTGTGTGTGTGTGTGTTAGTGGGAAGCAGCCTCTTGTACCAGGGAAGTAGTAACACTAATAGTTAGGAGCACAAGTCCTGAAGACAGTCAGACCTGAGGTCTAGTAGTCTCTCAGTTTCCCAGTTGGAGAACAGTAGATAAATAATGAATTGCTTCACCTCAATGTCTTCCATCTGCAAAAATGAAACAGTGAGTTATGCTGAATTTTTGTGAAGACTAAATGAGGTGATGTATGTACATCACTTAGCACATTTGAGCATAAACTTCGATAGATTTACCCACATAGGCAATGGTGGCCAGTTTCCCTTGGAAAACCCCTTTACATATAGAAAATCCAGAATGTGAGCTCCCCTAGTCAAAAACATATGAAAATAGAGAAATCAGAGGAAGAGATGAGTGTTCAAATTCACCCAGCTATTAAGTTTCTCCTTTCAGGGGTGGACTGCATGAGGGGCAAAGAAAGACCAGACATGTCCCTAACAGACATTTCTACTGTCTGTAAGGAGGACAGGTGGAAGGAATAAGCCCCAACCCCAAACAGTAATGTACAAAAAGGTATTAGGTGGTTTTTACTTCAATCATACATATTGTTCTATGATGTTATGTCTTTTGTAAAATTATGTCTAGTGGAAACATTCCAACATGTAAGTGATTTATGCAGTCATTCCCCTACTCTTGGACATTTAATTATTTGCCAGTGTTTGGCTATGATAAATAACACTTTGTTAAATATCTTTACATATAAATCTTTGTCTGAATTTCTGATCACTTCCTCAGGATAAGGTTATATGAGTGAAATTACTAAATCAAAAATGATTTTATAATTCTCATTACATTTTGCCACATGTGGCAGAAAAAGAAAATACAAGTTATTCAATACATTCTCAATAGCAGAAAATGAAGTTGCTGGTCTCAGGAGCTCCTGGCCAAAACTAAATATAATTTTTTAAAAAGCACTCTTATATTATTTGAAATAAGCAGGCATCTTTTTACATTTAAATCTATATGTGACTTAGTACATTTTTTATGTTTACTAGCCATGAGTAATCTATCTTTTCTGAATAGCTGCTCCTTTCCCTTTGCCCAAAGGTTTGAGTGCTGGCAGTTTAGTTTATTTTTAAATACTTTGCAAGAGTTTGGAGGTATCAACTAAAATTTTGACAAGTGGAGAAATCAGGATAAAACAGTGACATCAGGTTTGCTACAATTGTTAATTTCAGACAATAGATAATTTATGGGCAGAAATATACTTATATGAGATCTCAAGTAATGCACGAGTATTGCAGGTAGTTCAGCTGGGTAAGCATCCATATGAGAATAACCTAAGCATTGAGATTTTTAAAACTTTGGACCTATAGTGTGGACCTTTTTAAATGCCAGATTAAGAAATCAGGGCATCAGGTGAAAAAAGATGAAGGGATTACATACATACACACACACACACACACACACACCAAAACACCCCCTCATAGACACAGACTTGACTTGGTGTAGTAAAGACACAATACAATGTAAGGATGATGTATTATAGAATTGTACATCTGAAAACTGTGTCATTTTATTAATCAGTGTCACCCCCAATAAATTCAATTAAAAGATAATCTGGGAAAAAAAGATATTGAGAATTCATTCAATGATTGGTGAGAAAACAGTCATGTTTCTCATGTGAACTGAGTCAGTCTTTTTTAACCCTGGCTGCATATTCATACTAAAAATGGCAATGCTTACACCTCACCCTGGACCAATTAAATCATAATCTCTACATCATAACAAATTCTTTGAGGGATACTATAGATGAAACCAAATTTACCTAATGGCAGTAGTAGAAAGAAAAGATGACAGAAGGCAGTGGAAAGGGAGGAGAGAACAGGGGAGGGGAGGAGGAAAGGAATGGAACAGAACCTGAATGGAATAGAACAAACAGAGCAGAGCAGGGAGAGCTGAAGGAGGAGGAGGAAGAGGAGGAGAGGGATGGGGGGAGTGAAGGGGAAGGAGATGGGTATTAAGGGGAAGGGGGAGAGGGAGAAGGAGAAGGAGAAGAGGAGGAGGAGGAGAAACCGTTAAGAGATTATTGCAATAGTTTCTTTCGACAGTGAATAACCTAGGGTGATGGCGGTTGGAAGGAATGGAGGGAATACGTGCAAAAAATAATACATTCTATATATTAATTCAGCCATAAGTACAGAGTGATAAAGGTAGAAGGGATAGGGAAGGGAAATGCAAAAGCTGTTACAAAGATTTTCATGGTGAATTAACAAGGAATAATCATATACTGATTTCCCAGCAACAATGAACACTAAAATAAGGATGAAGGAATAGGGAAAAAAAGTAATCTAAGACAATAGATAAATGCAATACCTAGAATAATGTCTAGTATTATAAACAGAAAATGGTTAATACATATTTATCGAAAGAATCAATATAGAAAAGAGGATCTGAAGACAGAATTTTTTCTGGGACTCCCTTTTAATAAGCAGGAAAAAGGCAGCACAAAACGGGGGATAAAGATAGACTCATCGGAGGACAGAAATACATTGTTTTCAGCTTCAAAAAGACTGTGGAGGATAGGGTGTTATATGATGCAGCTGAGGAGAGAAAGACGATTATGTTTCACTAGGGTGGCAGCTGTACTCTGAAAGTAGGCTAAAACTTTGTAAGTGGTTGAAGAAAGATTAAGGAAACTGAAGGGGTCAGTATAAACTATAGCCGGTAGAGAATAGGAAGACAATTTAGGGTAGAGAGAAAGCTTGCCTTTGCTTTTGTTTCATCCCAGTAATCTAAGAAGGCAATAGAGGAGTTTGGTGAGCCTGACAGAGGTCACAACCTGTTGTTGCCTAGTCATGAAAGTGACATACCATCGAAGTTCTCTTGCTCTGTTGATTAGGAGGAGGTGCTTGGTCCAGCCCACACCCACTGACATGATTACACACACATGTAAACACCAGGAGTCAGGACTGAGTCAGGACTTACTTGGGGCCACCTTAATGTTTGGCTATTAGATTAGGATTATACTAATATGATTAATGAATACTTTAAAAATTACCCAAGTATATTTCTTTACATGCTTTCTCTTTTTTTTCTAAATTATGCTTCTGATAAAAAATTTAAAACAAATTAAGTCTCTGGAGATGAAATAATATTTAGCTTTGAAAGTTAACTGCTATACATATAAATATCAGGAAGGAAGAAAGATGGGTAAGTAAGAAGGAAAAAAGGAAGAAAGAAAGGAAAGAAAACTTTTCATCTGAGCCCCTATGAATAAAAATGAGACTTAGAGTCTGATGCTGCTGTTGCTGCAAGTCTCAGGTGGAGGTGAATGAGAATCCAGGAAGCTCTGAAAGTCGGAGTTCTTGGGGGTCATCTCGGTGACCAGGGGGCTCCAGCCAGCAGTGACTGTAACAAGAGCATGTATTTGTCCAGGCACTGTGCTAAGTGCTTCACACAACAATTATGATGATGATGATGATGATGATGATGATGATGATGATGATGTGGCTATTGTTGTTAGTGGCACTCATCAATCACAGTATTAGCTTGCTCCAGGTTCTGTACTAAATTGTGTGTGTGTGTGTGTGTGTGTGTGTGTGTGTGTGTGTGTATAAATTCATCTTCACCATACCTCTGTGGTAATACACCTATTTCACAAATGTGGAAGTTAAAAATTTGAGAGTTTAAGTAACATCCTCAAAGTCACAAAGCTAAAAAGTGTCACAGGAATGATGGTCATCTGGATCTTGATACAATGAAACCTATTTATGCTTTATTTGTCTTACTACAAGGCTAAACTGTTGGAAGACTGGGAAGGCTGAAGTCAGTAAAGAAGCAAGAGTTTAAACCTAGAAGTAAGAGCACACTTTTATAGAAAGGATTTTGAGAGATGAGTATATTTTAGAAGATAAGGAGAGACGATACTCAGGTGACCTAGTCAGTGATGATGTTAGTTTAAAAAAAAAAAGGAAAGATGATGGTGAATGGGAAACAAAGAACAATGGTGGCATGTTTATAACAAAGCGATCATACTTAATCTAATTTTAATAGTTTAAGAAGGATCATGATATACAAGTTTTCATTGGGAGAAAGAAAATAAACCTCATAGGCTACGGTAAATTAGGGAAAGAGACCACAGTATTACAACCTTCTAGAGATTTTTTTAAAACATTTTTATTTATTTATCTTTAGAGGGGAAGGGTAGGAGAGAGGGAGAGAAACATCAATGTACGGTTGCCTCTCGTGCGTCCCCTGCCAGGAACTGGCCCGCAACCCAGGCATGTGCCCTGACTGGGAATTGAACCGCAATACCTTGGTTCACAGGCCCACGCTCAATCCACTGAGCTACACCAGCCAGGGCTCTTTTGTGAGATTTTTGATAGTGATGATTTAATCATGAGATAGGGAGGTCCTCAAGAGGACTTTTCTTCTAGGAATTTAAAATGTGTCCGTGTATTTTTGAAAATAGCAACCTTAACACAACAAAACCTTGCTTCTGATGCTTATGATCCAAAGTTTATGACTTTAAGACTGGACATTTCTAGAGTGACCTTTAATAATTTGCTGGGATAACAAAAATAGACTAGGACAGTTGCAAACAAACTACAATTTATGTTCACACTACTAGTAAAGAAAATAGATAATAAATAAGCAAATTAATGTGCAATCATAAGTTTATGAGTTTATTTAAAGGAAATGAAATATATTTGCATAGGATGATCAGCATAGAATTCTCTGCAGAGGTGATATTAAATTAAGACCTAAAAAAATAAAAATGAAGGATTCAAAAAAAGAGGAAATAGCATCACAGTTTGATGAGACCTGAGCTGGGGAGGAGCCCTGCCTATCTACGGGATTGAAAGTGGGGCAGAGTCTCTGGAATGCCCCAGTGAGGGAAACAGCATGAGAAAAAGCTGAACATCGGAGACCCATGGGTCTCATTTGAGCCCATGGGTCAAATGAGATTTTATTCTAAGTGAAATTGGAAGCCATTGAAGATGCTTCAATAATCTAGCAAGATTATCCAATTTCTGTTTAAAGTGCATAGGGCCAAGGGACTGCTATGTGCAAATATTTTGTAGGATGGCAAGAGTGGCAATGAAGATTGAGACAAAGGAACAGAATCTATATATATAATCTGAAGATAAAATAATCAGATCTGCTGCTAGTTAAGTATAGGGAGTGACAGAGAAAAGAATCAAGAACGACTTCCATCCAGTGTAATGCAATAGATGGATAGTGGCGACAGTTTCTGAGATGGAGAAGACTTTCAGGCAGGAAGCCATCTAAACAATAAAGGTGAGCCCTGGCTGGTGTGCCTCAGTGGACTGAGTGCCAGCCTGCAAACCAAAGGGTCACTGGTTCGATTCCCTGTCATATCACATGCCTGGGTTGAGGGCCAGGTCCCCAGTAGGGGGCACATGAGCGGCAACCACACACTGATGTTTCTCTCCCTCTTTTTCTCCCTCCCTTCCCCTTTCTCTAAAAATATATAAATAAATAAATAAATAAAATCTTTTAAAAAATAAAATAAAAATGAGGTAAGAGCACGGATTCCTATACAGTATCTCTCTCCTTTAGTTTGAAAGCAGGAACTAAAATATTCACATTGTTGGTTAGAGTTCTTTGGTGGAAACAACAGAAATGGACTCAGGATAGCTGAGGCGAAGGTGATGTATGGGAAAGACAATGGGGATTCACAGAATCAAGAAACTAGACACCAATAGGAAATAGGCAGAAACCAATACACTCATAGAGACAGGAACCAGAATTGACTAGTTCAAGCCACTTCTGGAATGAAATGAAGCAACAACCACTTGCAGTGTTTTTGCATCTCAGTGCATTAGATGATGTTGAGGAAGAAAGCATCTGACTGGCTTAATTTGTGTAATGAATCCATCCCTTCCCCAGATTATAACTCCAAGGAGAAAAAGTTAATTTCTTATGTGAAGTGCAGAGAATAGTCACGGGGCAACCAAACCAACATCTGACATGTGCATAGGAAGCAGCTGAGAGCGGACTTAAAGTTGAAATATCTAATGATCCAGCAGCAATCTGCATCCACCTAGTCACTTGAGAAAATCTGAGATGTTCCATACTTGTGCTCAGAAGGGTCACAAATACAGGGACCAGCTCATGGTTTCCTGCTGCAAAGACAAGAGTCACGTTGCATACATTACTTTATTCCACCCTGGTATAAAAATAGAATAATTACTAGCATTTTTATCATATATTTAATTTTTTATTTGGTCTGCATTTGGTGATAATCCAAGGGAATTAGTGAACCTGCATCCTCTTCACTACACTGGACTGATTTAGCTAATGATCTGTTAATGAGTTGTTAATCACTTATTCAAATTGGGAGGGTTGGGTGACTGAGCAGGTGCTAAACCTGGAGGAAGGATCTGCTGCAATAAAACCTTCAGTTTCCTTCCCACTGGCAGCAGGCTCTTCCTTGCTCCTTCTTCACTTTCACTGCCTGTGTTATTTTTCTTCCCCACTATGGCAGGATCTTGAACAAACCTGGCTCGTGATATGTCCTGAAGTGCTGATAGCCAGTGGCTACTAGCCTTGAATGGTGTATCTTGGTTGCTGATGCAGTTGGAAATTATATAGCACAGCAGTATTTTGTCTACACCAAGTGGAATGATCACCAAACTTCAGAAAAGTAATAATGGATCGATCTATCATTCAGTCCTCTGGCAACAACAAACTGGAATTCTGAACAACTATGTAGAAGTACATGGTACATGAAAATATTTGCAGAGGCATGAACTTGTTTAATGAGAAACAGTAACCATGTGAAATGAGGTGATGGGGCATTTTCCAGATGATGTGATAGGGGGTAAAGGAAGTTAAGAAATTACTCCAAGGTCACTTGACTTGAAAGTAACAGAACTGGATTTTAATTCAGGTATGACTAACTCCACATTCCAGCTACTGAACCATGATGCCTTTCCTGGAATCGAGGAAACATTTTAAAAGAAATGAAATTGATGTCATATACTTCATGCCCGATGCATGTATTTTGCTCCTATATTAGTGTTTATGAAACAGACAGAAAAATACATGAGACATTGGCTGAAATTCCTGAGCTCCATTCCAGATCTACCAGATCCAAAGCTCTGAGAGTAGGTCCCATTAATCTGCATTTTATACACTCTCCAAGCAGCATTTATGCACATTGTTTGGGGATTTTAGCCCCTCACTGATCGTTTTACCCATCACCACGACCAACACATTTAATAAGATAAATGACCCAGTCTCTCTGCCGAGAGTGTATCAAAGGTGTAGCATCAGAAGATGAAATGAGAACGAAAAGGAAAGGCTCCTAGAGGCAAGCACACGTCACAAGAGGTCAGCTGCCAAACTCTCGTAGAGGAATAGGGAACAAAACTAAAGCATAGACATCGCCTATATTTACTACAGCAAAGTACAATAGTGAAAATTAATTAAGTCCATCCAGACTCAAGAGGAAACAGTTTTAAATTATATTCACTACCCTTGCTCTGTGAATACCAGGGAAGACTTAATAAATATTTGGGAATGTTTGTAAAACAGCTTGAACATAGAGCTTATTTTGGTACTTGTGGAGATGAATTTTGTCTTTAAGAATTCTCTGGAGTAAGAAGAATATGTGACTATAAATCAAAACACCTGGCTTCAAATCCCACCACTGATACCAACTACTCTATTTTGCCATGCATAATGTACACCCACATTTTCCGCCCAAACTTGCAGAAAAAAAATCTTTCATTTTAATTTCTTAATTCAATTTTTTATTTATATATAAAACTGATTATTGTATTCCAGGGTATTATTTTGTATACAGATATCATTATTGCTTTCTAGAGTTATACTTTTAACACATAAGCATAAATAAAGAATTAAAAACATTTATATAGATACAGAATTAGTACTACCAATGTTTAATGCATATCCTTATTTTTCCCTCAAAAATTTGGGCAAAAGCTACTCATTATACATGGCAAAATATGGTAATTTTGTAAACATGGACAAGTTTTTAAACTTATTTTCTTACCTTCAGTTTTCTCATAGCTGTAAAATAATCTAAGTTGTAAGGATGAAATGAAACAATAAGTGTGAAAGCCTTATGCATAGAGAAAAGCATTGTATGGATGTTTGATATTACAAGTGTCTTTAAAGTTTCCATACATTTTATTCTTTAATGGTTTTTGGGCTCATTTGGCATTATTATATTCTATTTACTAGCTAGCATAGGGATGGAAGACGAATCTATTAAGTAAATACTGGGTAGGGCAAAACTAGGTTTACATTTATGAGTATACAAAACAGAGTTTATTCTTATGTTATTATTTATTAATTATTGTGTTATTTTTTCCATAGGAACAACTGCAAACCTATTTTGCCTCACCCTGTCTAACTGTGAGTCCAATGAAATAAGTCAGCAGATTATCACGTTCCTGTCCTCTGTTTTTAGTTAAAACAAGGGACCTTTGGGTAAAAATCCCTTTGCTCATTACAAGCTTCCTTACCCTTCAGAATGGGATTAGAAAATATCTTGAAAAACTGAACTCTTTGGATGTTCCTATTTTCTAGATGTAAAGTGGTATCATAATCTGGAGGAAAATTATTTTCATTAAAGTGGTTGATCATCAGGGCTGGTGGGTGACCCAGATAACTTGTGTGATTGCTTTTCCTCACAACTGAATGGAGAAACTCTAAAGCAGCCGCTCCATCGACAAGTTCTGTGGAGTTGGGCTAATTTGAGGGAACTACGACAATGCATACTCGTTGTCATTGTCTGCTTGCCTTCCCCTTCGGTTTGTGCATTTGTGTGCATGCAAGGGTGCGTGTGTTTGTGTTTTTCCTGATTCAATACCATTCAAACCCATGGTATGAAAGGAATCTAACTAAGGCAGAGTTTTTAGAAGACGAGCAATATTTTTAAATCTGTTTTTTTTTTCTGCTGAGCCCTAAGTTTTCTTATTTTCTATAGAAAAAGTGCTACTTGAGTCCTACTGACCAGCAAGCTTTGTTCAAAAAGATAGAAAAAAAATTTTTAAACCAAGAAAAAGAAGATAAAAAGTATGACAGTAAAAAGACAGCAAACTCACAGATATTAACAACCACACCTAAAACAAAAGCAAACATCTAGAACAGGAACAGAAACACAGAAATGGAGATCACATAGAGGGTTAGCAACAGGGGAGTGGGAGGAGGAGAGAGGGGGAAAAGGTACAGAGAATAAGTAGCACAGATGGTGGGTAGAAAATAGACAGGGGGAGGGCAAGAATAGTGTGGGAAATGTAGAAGCTAAAGAACTTATGACACATGGACATGAACTAAAGGTGGGAATGTGGGTGGGAGGGGGTGTGCAGGGTGGAGGGGAATGAAGGGAGGAAATGGGACAACTGTAATAGCATAATCAATAAAATATATTTTAAAAAAAGGGAAAAAGAGGTAAGCCTATCACTTCAACAAAATATTCTAGTTTGTTCTTTTTCTTAACTCTTGATTGGCAGATAAAACTTAAGAAAATAAAAGATTCACATTTTCTAATACATACCTGGGGATTACAAATGCTTGTCTGATACATATTTGCCAGATTTTTTCACCTCATGGTTTTAAGATCACAACCAGTTGTGTTTTATTTTTTTCCCTGGAACAAGAAGAGAAATTTTATTTTATTCTGTAGTCATATCATTTAATAATACTTAACATAAATCATCTCAATAGCTTCTTTAATATACTACAAGCCTGAATATTTTATCCCAATCCAAGAATTAATATTTGCTTTCAAATTTTCTTTCAGGGACATTGACTTCTGCTAGAGAAGTAAGACCCGGAATTCCAAATAGTTAATCAAAACTCCCAAACAAGTGATATTTTAAAACAGGTAAAGGGGCTTGGCTAAGAGACATTTAGTTTTCCTGTTACAAAATTCTGCCAACTCCCATTCCTCAAAGATAAATGCATTCATTATCCTAATTGGAGAAAGGGATGTAGCAAAATAAATGAAAGTTATTAAAGAAAGGGAGATGAATGGCGATTGGAACAACCGTTTGTTTTGCCACAGCCAAATTTATTTCCAGAAGAAGGCCCTTATCAATTCCCAGGGAACGGCCTGCTGTGTCTCGGTGGGCGTGGCTCTCTCAGAGCCAAGGCTGCGAGAACAGTCCCAGTAAAGGAGAAGACGGGGTTTAATCAACCTGTCACTGACCAGTTATTAACATTTTCCAGCAAGAGCATTAGAGGAAAAATTTCAAGAGGTCAATTTGTATTTCAAGAGTGGAGTCAAAAGAGAGAAACTTACTTGAAAGCAACGTGCTTGTGACAAGGGCAGGGGTTGGGAGCCCACTTCACTTTGGCAAGCCTTTGTTAGCATCCTCCACGTTACTGGTGTCATCCTTCAAGGAGCTCGTTGTCCAGTAGAGAACATTGTTAAAAAAAAACCAAAAAACTCAGAAAAGTTTCATCAAAGCAAATTGATTAGACATGTACACAAGATACAAAGGATAAATTGATTAACCAGAGAGGGTTTGATTTGGAACCTGACAATATGGACACAAGGAAGGGCCGGGGTGCACCAGGCAGAGGACGTGTGTGGACAAAGGCGTGGACATGGAAAATACATGGATAATGCTCTGGAAATCACACTTCCATGGTGATGGAGAGTAACATTTCTGGAGAAGAAAAGAAGAGTTTCAGGAGACAAGCAGGACCCTGTAAAATAGAACCTTCTATTAGGAAAACACTGATGGGCATTTTGAAGAGCAGTTATGTGATAAAACTGCATTATATAAAGATTGTTCAGGCACTTTTGCAGAGAATTAATTAAATGGGATCAAGAGAGGAAACATGAAAACTGATTAGGAAACTATGGTAAGATCTAAAAGTCAGAGGTACAACAATCTAAATTAAGCTATTGGAGGTGAAATCAAGGATAAAAATGGTAACACAAGTTGGAGGAATTGTTTATAGAATTTCTAGGACTTGGTATAGTTTTGATATAGGACAAGTGATTGATCAGATATAGGACTGATACACACCTGTTTTAAAGTGAACACTGAGTTCAAATCTAGTGTGCTTTATGCTGTAGAGTGCAGGCCCTTCTGTCTGTTCTCTACTGCACTGCCATCCCATGATTTTGTGTAACCCCTTACTCCTCACTGAGTCCTGCTATGTGAGATAGATATAGATAGAGAGATAGACCTCAGAAGTAAGAGATATATATATATCTCAGAAGATATATATTTATATCTCAGAATATATATATGCATATATATGTATATATACACACATACAGAGACACAATGGCAGAAGTATGGCCTGCTTCAGTGTGGTTTAGGGTAATACTGGTAATATGGGTATAATAATTTATAGTTTTAATTTGAACATTTCACTTAAAATGTCCTATGGTGTGCTTGAGTGTGATATAGTTATGTTATAGAATGACATGCTTATGATTTTGTAATAAAACATTCTGTAATAAAAGGGGGTGTTATTTGTACTGGACTATATTATATATTTTTTTCCAGCACACTTTATTTTGGATTTATTTCATTTTGCCATTATTTATGCACTTACTTTTGTACTTGTTTCAAGTGGTAGCTAATTGCTTTCTCACATCTGCTTTAACCCTAGGTAGAGAAGTACGGGTGCTCTCCTTCTGGTCCCCTGTGGCTTCTTATTGCTCCTCCTGTTACAATTAAACTGTCTCCTTTGAGGTTTCTGCCCTTAGACTGACTATACCATTCTCTAAACACAATTAACTATTGACCTTCAATTTATTCCTCTTTAGCCATTAAACTGTCTGTCCCATGAATTTCCATCATGAAATATTCCACCCCACTCTCTTTACAGCCAACCTAAACTCTGTCACGACTCTAGTATCAACTCCCATGACCTCAGATTCCACAAGGACAATTGATTGAATACTTTGATTCACTTTTGTAGCCTCCTTCATCTCTAAATGACCTCTCTAATCCATTCAATTTTATTCTTTAAACTTGGTTATATGGTAGACTGCTTCACATTCCAAAACCCCTAAGTAAATCATCTGCTTCCCTAAACAAAACTTTTTTTTTCTTCCATCTTGCTTATCAAATTTTTCCTACTTTAATCTTATAGGCAACTCCACTCCACTCTTCCTTTCTTTTCTATGGAGCCCAGATCCATTACTGAAATAACAAACTCTGTAAAAGCTAACCTCATTTTCCTCTTATGTTTCACCTCATCCTTCTTTCAAACACCCAACACTGAATGAACCCAAGCAAGCGGGTCCTCCAAACCTGCCCCCGAATTGCTGAGCACAAACAGAGGGAAAGAAAGCAAACACCCAACACGGAGGGGACAGCTTGGTTTCATCGCAACTGCACGGTCTTCAGACGAAGATGAGTTGGCCACGCTGACCAGCAAGTCTCTTGTATCTCTATTCGTTTTCTCCCACTTCCCGAATATCTTCTACCGCTGTTTCAAAAAGAAAATGTAAGTTATCTGACAGAAATTGTTTTATATTCCCCTCCTCAGATGAAAAAAACAATTCATCATCTGCACCCCACTCTCTTCCTCTGCTGTTACAATAAAGGGCTTCTCTGGGTCTCTGCAGAGTGTGCTTTTCATTCCATTCATTTTGACATTCTGAAAATTTTAACACTATTTTTAACCCTTCTTTCTGTAACAGTTAACATCTCAACTAGATTCTTCCAACAACTTTTAATCAGCCTGAATTTTATATAAATAGCTAACAACAAAACAATGTACAACAAAGCCCTCCCTTGACTCCCAATAATTATCTTCATCTAAATTGGTATCGTTACCCTTCTCTTGACAAATAAGTCGAAGAGATGTCTATATATTCTCCATATCATTTCTCCAAGTCTCATTCGATCCTCAAGCTACTTCCATTTGATTCAAAGTCTTATACCCAACTTTAAAACAAACAAAAAGCTGTTTTTTTATTAAAACAGCTTTTACTAAGCAAACCAATAACCTTCAAGATTTCAATCCAAAGAATTACTGTCAGACTTCATCTTAATTAAAGGCAACTTACTATTTGAAATACTTTCTTCTTGAAATCCTATAACGTCTGTGCTGGGTTTTAGCTACAGCTGTTTGATTTCCCACCTTCGCCCACCCAGACTTCCCTCCTGGGACGGTAAATGTTGGTGTTGCCCAAGACTTGGCCACAGTCCTACTTCTCCTCATGAGCTGTTTTGTGTCTCTAGATGAGGGATCAACATACTTTTCTGTTGAAAGCTAGAGAGTAAATCTTTTAGGCTTTGTGGGACGTATATTTCTTGTGGCAATTACTGAATTCTGTCATTCTAAAGTGAAAGCAGCCACAGACAACACATCAATGGCAATATATAAATTAATAGGTGTAGTTGTGTTTCAATAAGACTGTACTTATTAAACTAGCCAGCAGGTTGGACTTGTTCTGTGGAATTTTCCAATCCCTGTTTTAGATCATCCCTTCCATATCTGTAGTTTTCATTGCTTCTTAGAGATGAATTGAAAACTTATATCCATCTATGACCTCCCCTAAGTTCCAAACTGACATTTGACATTGCACTGAAACAATGATAAGGAAACACAGACTTTAAAAATGTTCTTATGGTTAAAACTAAAGTCCCTACAGTGGCCCACAAGGCCCTATGTGCTATGCACCCCTGTCCCTTAATTTCAGACACAGCCCCTCTTATTCCACCCCATTCATTCCAGTCCAGTCTCATAGCCCCCTCACTGTTCCTTGGATATGAGCACGGCAAGCAGGCTTCTGCTCCAGGGTCTTTGCACTGACTTTTCCCTTCGACCAACTCTCCATTCATTACCAGATATCCACATGACTAGCTAGTCCACCTCTTTCAACCTCTGCTCAGATGTTAGTTTCTCAATGTAGACTACAGCTACTCTATTTCAATAGGCATCCTCCCCACCTCCATGGCCTCAATCCCCCTCACTCTGCTATATTCCTATTTCCATAACATCCACTTTCCAAAATGTTATATCATTGACTTATTTATTGTATTATTTTTACCTGCTCCTCTCACAAGAATATAAGCTCCAAGGGGGCAGCAATGGGGTTTTTTTCCCCCCTCTGCTATACCCAAGAGCTTTTGACAATGCTTGGCATCTAGTTTAATTCAATAAATATAAGAACAATAAATAAATAAAAATATCTAAAGCCAAACTCATGAGACTTAAAGTTAACTTCTGGGTGAAGCCCCAAATCCTGGCTTCCACACCCCACTCAGCCTCATTCAGCACCCCGTCTACCCTTGCTAAACCTGGCCTTCCTTCTGTGCCTGGGCTGCAACCTGACCACTCACTCCCTGGGGCCTTTGCACGTGCTATTCCCTCTGGCTGGAAGGCCATTCATTTTGCCTGGCTAACTCCTACACCTCTTTTAGCCCCAACTCAGTCAACACTTTCTTAATAAAAACTTCCATAACCTTCTTAAGTCAATAACCAATATTCAATATTTTCACAGTGTGCATTTATTTTTGTGATTTCTATATCATTGTGTGTTTTCTCCACAGGATTGCAAACTTCATGAGGCTAGATGTGTGTTCTCTCTCTCTTTCCCTCTCTCTCTCTCTGACACACACACACACACACACACACACACACACACACACACACCATGGACCCCAATCAATTCAGGCAGTTAGCACATGTGGGCACATAGTGGGCACTCATGTAAGGAAAAAAGGACAGAAAAAAAACAGGTTTTACTTAAGAATGAGATAAATGGTGTCACCTCTAACTAAATTAAGGAAAACAGATAAGATAACGTATTTGGGTTTCAATTTGCTGAGATAGACATGCTTATATATTGGATTATATGTTAATTGGCTGTATAGCACTAGAAGTTATGAGGGGTCAAGGCCAGAGTAGAGATTTCAGCATCACCATTATGTTGGATTGGATGAGATTCCCTAATCAGGGTGGGCTGAATGAGCAAAAGGCCTCTGGTGAATGCCCCTCTTTGGGATGGCAGATATAAATACCCCAGCCAATAGAACTGACAGGTGGTTAGAGGAGGAAGAGAAATAGCAGAGATATTAGCAAGGGGACAGTGAAAGGAAATTATATTAGATTGGAAGATGTGTCAGTATTGTCAAATGCTACAAATAAATGATTTTTAATAAAGCCTGAAAAGTATAAGAGATAGCTCAGGAAAATGATAAGGGTAGAAACTAGATTGCAGTAGGCTAAGAGGTGAATAAAGGTAGAATAAATGGGAGAAAACTATATACAAAACATTGTAAGGGGCTTGAATAAAGAAAGAGGGAAAGGCGTGGTAAAATGAGGGTATGCATGAATTGGCTTAAGTTATTATACTATCCTTCTCAAAAATACTTGCATTTATAAAGGATGGTAAAACTAATACTGACCATTTATTGAAAATGTCACCTGGGGCATGTACCAAGCTAAACACGTTGTTCTTACCCTTGTGAGGAAGGTGTTGTTCTTTTACTTTTTCAGATGAGGACAATGAAAGATTGAAAGTATCGGTAATTGTCTTTCAAATCACACAGCTAATGAATGGTGTACCAGGGACCCAAATGCACATCTTGACAACATCAATAAATGTTTTTAAGGCTGAAAACAGGTTTTCACAAACATCACTTATCTCCATGTCTCCTTCATTATTTTTGTCTTAAACCCTTAACCGAGGAACATCTTTATTACTATTTAACATTTTTCTTTGAATCACTCATTTTTACTGTTGATTAGATCATGGTCAGGGGTTTATTTTTCATAAAGAAAAATGCTCACCATTTGCCTTTATTAAATACCCAGTTTATTACATGTATATTTCATAAACTTTAAACAAGTTTATTTAGGCATGGATGGACACATAACATTAATAAAATTTTATTAAACAATTTAAACCACCTTTAAAAGTCAGTATAGCTGATTCTTTTAAATGCTCCAAATACCTTAAATATCAAATAAAATATACATAAATGTAGTTATTGTCTGTATTTTCTGGGGAAAATCACTGTGCTCTCTCTAAATCTGTTCTAAATTATAGGTACCATGGATTTAGTTCATTTTATTATTATTAATGCTCAGTTCTTATACTTATCTACAGTTAGATGATAACTAAGGTTTTTTTAAACTTATTTAGATATTTCCCCACTGTTGTAGTAATTTTACCAGATGGAAAGGATGAATGGTACCACCTCAGACCAGTCAAGTCTACAGGACCTGCCTTATAAATTGATGTATTCTTGGTTTGGGTGCAACGTGAAGCTGCTTTGTTCCAATGTGACTCAAATTTGAGCCACGTAACTTCAAATTGAGCTTCATTTTCAGGTCTTAACTTCACCTGTTATGAGGGTAATGCTTTGGGGCCCATGTCTTTCCTTTATCTTTGAGTATTTTGCCAATCAGAACCTGTTTTTAGGATAACATTCACTTGAAATCTTGTTTTCTTAGCATTTTCTGGCTGTTTTGCTACTGTATCATGTTTACCTGCCATTATTCTATGTCCTAACATATTTACTAATTTTGTTTTCATTACTAAAAACAATGTGGTCCTCACAAGAATCTTATTCTAATTAGAAGTGTCAGTTGGAGGTCCCTCTGTCCTTGGAGATGCAAAACCAATTGCACATTTAGACTTTTTAGGGGCATAGGTCAATTGACACATAATATCTTGAAACAAACTAAACTTTGGTAGTAAGTGGTAATTTGTGGTGATGGACCACAGGCCCCTTTCTAACTAATAAGCCACCAGGAAATGTATGATGAGTTTTACAGATGAGTTTTTAATGAACCATTGGTACAGCTCCCAATTTGCCTAAACCTATCCATCCTATAATTACTAGATTCTATTTACACAGATACATGAAAGCAAATATCTCTGCTTTACAAGTAAGTACTTAAAAGAATAGATAAAATGCTTGCATATAATAACGTTTCTCCACTAATTAAACCAGTGAAATTAATTTTTTCTATTTTATCATTCTTTTGTATGAGACCTTTCTAATCTTTAAAAACTTTTATAATTAATCATAACCATTATCCCCTTTAATATTCAAATGATAACTTTCGTAGCAGAGTTCCTTTAAGCAAACTTCTTTGTTTTTTTATTACTGCCCTTGACAGTCTTAAAAATGGCCTTGCCTTCTGCCAATAATAGTCTTTTCTAGAACTACACTGATTTTTTTTTTCTTACCTCAAACCATTTTCTTGGGAGTCCTGGTTCTTTTTCAGCATGGAATATTAGAAGCCGAACCCGGGGGCTGGGAGAGAACAGGAATGCTGGTGATGAGGAAAAGTGCGGTGGCTACTCTTCCTCCATGTTTAGAGTCAGAGCTGAAAAGGTGGTTCCTTTCAGGACCATTCATCTGCTTTCCTATCTTTCTTATTTCCCCAGTTTAGCATAGTATGTTGGTGTTCTCTGCTCTGGTAAAGGCTATGATTTTCATTAGTACTAAGATATTTTGTTATAAAAACATAGTTTAAATTAATTTCTTTTTAAAAGGAAACATTACATCAGCACTTTAAATCACTACCAGTATCAGTTGCCATATTAAAAAAGAAATCCTAGAAATAATAGCGGCCAACAGCACACCCTGCAACACGCACACTCACACACACACTCATACTCAATGAAAAGTACAGTGTCAACATAGTGGTTTGAGGAGCTTTGAAGGTGTACCCCCTGGTGAAACAGATATTATTACTAAAATAATTTCAAAACAACATTTAAAGTCTCTGAAAATTATTGTAGTGTCATGCAGCAAATACAGAAACATTTATTTTAAGAAAGTCTACTAAATATGGCAAGAACGGTGACAATTTGGGGCACTTCAGCTGTAGCACATTCACTCTCTCCCAGCTCGGCACCATGGAAGCCCCACTCTACGTGGAAGTGGCCAAGAAGATGGAGCCTACCAGCCTCCAATTCCAGCCCAGGGCTACAGTATCTTCCCAGGAAGGGCAGGCCACAGCTATTTCTCCATGACCACAGCTTCGCATTGCAGAGGCTAACTTCCTGGCAAGTGTGGCTGAGAGGTCAGTAGCTCCCTTTCACAGCCCAGCCCCATTGACCCGGCTAGCTGAAAATAATGCGGCCCTAATTATCCAAATTCCTGCTTGCTTGTAAGGAGGAGATCGTATGCAGGAGAGAGAAGCTTTCTCCTCTCCTGTGGAAGCTACTGCCTGTGTGCAGCACCCTGACTGTACAGTAGAGTATCTGTGTGAGACATGCAAACCAGTCCCTGCCCCCGTTCCAAATCAGTCCCTGAAACATTTTGCCCTGGGGTAGAACTGAGAAATTTGAAACTTCTCAAAGGAGCAACCTTATTTGAAACAGAGTATAGGGAAGGATGAGCCTTGAAAACAATGGAGATTTTAGTATTAAAACCATGGTCGCTCCATGACAGTGGTAAGATAAACTATACTCCATCTAGATTACCAGAGAGAACCATGGAAAGAAACAGCTAAGAG
The DNA here is from genome assembly GCA_004027475.1 of Anoura caudifer. NCBI lineage: Eukaryota > Metazoa > Chordata > Mammalia > Chiroptera > Phyllostomidae > Anoura > Anoura caudifer. The sequence continues at coordinate 67,103 of PVKU01002939.1, read as the reverse complement.
ACCTCCTGAGGTTAGAGCTAACCTCACAAAGATTGGCTTCAAAAACTATCCCTGCACAGAGTCCCAAATTTAATTGGCTAAGGAGCACATTATGCCTGTTGGGCATTGTCAAAAACAATACAACAATTAACCAGCAATTAGTGCAGTTTAAACTTGGATGTAACCCCAACAAAGACAGAAAGCTCCAAAGAGAATGAGACAGTCAGAGGAGCACCGCTAAAGCCACCGCCCTCCCCAGGACGGCAGGGGTCCGGGCTGAGCCCTCTGTGCAGTGACATCAGAGGCCTCCCACCCTGTAACTATTCCAGCCGTGTCACTGACAACAGTAAACAGGCTGGCGACACCAGCAGAAAGCCCTGGAATGGGGGACAAGTACCAGAAGTTTTTTAATTATCCACAATGTCCATTTTTACACAAAATAATTATGAGACAGGCGAACAGATATGTGACTATACATTTTTTAAAAATGCAGGCAGCAGAAGCTGCCTTTTATACAGAACGAGACTCAGAAGTCGTACTTGACAAAAAAGCAATAAACTTGAAGATAGATTAACAGAGAGTGTATAATATGAAGAAGAAAAAAAAGAAAAATTTAGAGAGCCTCAGAGAAATGTAAGTGCATGCACAACATTTATAATGGCATTAGCAGAAGTAGAGGAGAATGATGCAGAAAACAAATCAAAATATATTTTTAAAGAACAATGGTAGATATCTCAAATAAAAGGCATTCATCTACAAATCCAGGAAGTTCAAGAAAGTCTAGGTCAATTAAATGCAAAGATATCCACACCCCAAGACATAATACTAAAAATACTGAAATAAAAGGCAAAAAACTTAAAGCAGCAAGAAAAAATAATTCGCCATGCATACAAGACAGCAAGTAATATTAAAGTCTTATTTCCCACTAGAACCAATGGAGACTAGGAAGCAGTTCATGACGTATTCAGCATGCTAACAACTAAGAATCTTATATCCAGAAAAACAATCCTTAAAAATTAAGGCAAAATAAAGGCATTTCCAGATAAACAAGGTTTGGGAGAATTTGCTAAGCAGACCTATGTCACAAGAAATACTAATGCTTTTACATGCTGAAAGCACAATTTTGCTAATCAGGACAAACCTTAGAAAGGAATTTGTATCTACACAAAACCCCACAAATTTGACCACAAATTTACCTATGCCCACAAATTTGATAACCTAGATGAATGGACCAACTCTGTATGAGACACAACCTGTTAAAACTCACACAAGAAGAAACAGATCATCTGAATAGGCCTACATCTATTTAAAACTTTGAATCAATAATTCATAATTTTTCAAAACATGAAGCGGAAGTCCCAGATGAATTAACAGTGTATTTTACCACACATTTAAGGAAGAAACTATACCAACTGTCTACAATCTCTGTCAGAGAATAGAGGCAGAGGGAACACTTCCTAACTCATTCTCAGAAGCCAGATTTATTTAACACCAAAACCAAACTACGACATTACAAGACTAGGAAACCATAGACTAACAACTCTCATAAACATAGATGCAAAATCCTCAACAAAACATTAGCATATCGAAACATATAATGCATAGAAAGAATTATACACTGTGATTAAGTGGGATTTATCCCAGGTATACAAGGCTGGTTCAACATTTAAAATTAATTAATGTAATCTATTATATCAATGGACTACAGAGAAAAAGTATATATGCATATTTCTGCATCAACAGAAGTTTCCAGCTTCTTTAGGTAAATATCAAGTGTGATTACTGAAATATGGTAAGAGTTTGGTTAGTTTTTTAAGGAATTGCCACGGTGTCTCTCAAAGCGGTGGACCATTTTGCATTCACACCAGCAATGAACGACACTTCCTGGTGCACCTCATCCTCACCAGCATTTAGCGCGTTCAGTGTTCTGGGTTTAGGGCATGTGTGTGGTGGTATTTCATAGCTGTTTTAATTTCCATTTCCCTGATGGCATGTGATATAGAACATTGTTTCACATGTTTATTTGCCACTTGTATGTATATCTTCTTTGATGGGGTATCGGTTAATATTTTGCTTTGCTTTTTAATTTGGGTTGTTTATTTTCTTATTGTTGAGTTTTAAGAGTTCTTTGTATATTTTGGGTAACAGTTCTATATTGGATGTGTCTTTTGCAAATATTTTCTTTCAGTCTGTGGCTTATTTTCTTATTCTTATTTTTTTAAAGATTTTATTTATTTATTTTTAGACACAGGAGAAGGAAAGGTGAAAGGGAGGGAAAGACAGACATGTGCCCTGACTGGGAATTGAACCAGCAATGTTTTGGTTCACAGGCCCGTGCTCAATCCACTGAGCTATACCAGCCAGGGCCTTATTTTCTTATTCTTTTAACATTGTCTTTCATAGAACAGAAGCTTTTAATTTAAATGGAGTCTAGGTGATCATAATTTCTTTTTTGGATCATACCTTTTGTGTTGCATCCAAAACGGCATCACTATATCCAAAGTCATCTAGGTTTTCTCCCATTATCTTCCCAGCTATGTGTTTTACATGTAGGTCTGTAATCCATTTTGAATTGTATTTTTAAAATCCTCACCTGAAGATACATTTATTGATTTTAGAAAGAGAGGAAGGTAGAGAGACAGACAGGGGAGTGGGGAGAGAGAGAGAGAGACATCGGTGTGAGAGAGAAACATCAATTGGTTGTCTCCCGTGTGCGCCCCGACTGGGGATGAAACCCGCAGCCTAGGTATGTGCCCTGACCAAGGGTAGGACCCCCAACATTTTTGGTGCATAGGGCAATGCTCCAACCAACTGAGCCACCCAGCCAGGCCATTTTGAATCAATTTTTGTGACAAGTGTAAGGTCTATGTTTAGATTTTTTTTTGCAAGTGGATGTCTACTTTTCCAGTACCATTAATTGAAAAGACTATCTCACTCTATTGTATTTCCTTTGCTCTGTGGTCAAAGAGAAGTTGACTATATTTATGGGAGTTGATTTCCGAGCTCTCTAGTCTGTTCATTGATTTATTTGTTTACTCTTTCACCAATACTACACTGCGTTGATGGCTGTAGTTTTATAATAAGTCCTAAAGTCAGGGAATGTCAGTCTTTTAACTCTGTTTTTCTTTTTTTTTTTTTTAGTTCAATAATGTATTGGCTATCCTGCATCTTTTGCCTCTCCAAAACCTTTAAAATCAATTTGTCAGTATTTATAAAATAACTCGTTGGAATTGAACCCTAAGGTAAACTATAAACTTTAGATGATTATGATATGTCAATATAGGTTCATCCTTAAAAAAAAAAGTACCCTTCTGGTGAATGATGTGGATTATGGGGGAGGCTATGCATGTGTGGGGCACGATGTATCTAGAAACTTTCTGTACCCTTCTCTCAATATTGCTAAATGCAAAATGTCTCTAAAATAAGTCTTTAAAAAGAGCACTAGAAAAGTTTATAATTCTGTAATTATAAAAGATATTATAAATAAATATTTCTTTTTCTTATTAAAATTTATGTTTTAAAATTTAATTTTTAATTATGGTTGACATACAATATTATGTTAGTTTCAGGTGTGCAACATAGCAATGAGATATTTATATACATTGCAAAGTATTTACCCTGATAAGTCTAGTCCCCATCTGATACCATACATAGTTACTATAATATCTTCTTTTTTCTTAATTTATAGCTATAAGCATCTATATTAAAAATACAGATCTCAAAATCAATAACCTAACTTTCCACCTTAAGGTGCTGGAAACTAAACAGTAAGCAAATCAGATTAAGTAAATTTTAAAAATTAACATAGTAGTTAATAAAATAGGAGGAAAAAGTACTTTAAACCAAGAAAGCCAAAAGTTTGTTCTTTTAAAAGATCAACAAAATTGACAAGCCTTTAGCTAGAATGAGCAAGATAAGAGAAAAAAATGAATAAAAAATGAGAGACATCACTAGAAACTTTACAGAAGAAAATTTACTTTTCCTACAAAATCTTTAAAAAGAAATTAGAACAACATGAACAACTGTATCCTAACAAATTATATAGTCTCAATGAAATTGACAAAATCTTAGAAAGACATAAACAACCAAAGTTGTCTGAAGTAGAGCTAGATAATAAAAGGATTCTTTAGGGAAGTCAGGGAATGAAGCCTAAGAAAAAATGGGGGGTATTCATGATTTTAGAGATCTCACCTATGACCAAGAAAAGCAAAGTTTATTAACACATGGATATTAAGTAATGTAACATACCATATCAAAAAAGGATAAAGGATTATTTAAAGAGACCCAGAAAAATTACTTGATGAAATTATGTTCATGATAAAAACACTCAACAAACAAGGATTAGAAGGAAATTCTCTCAAGATGACAAAAGGTATCTATATCTTTATCTGCATAATCCACAGCTAACATCATATTTCATAGTGAAGAGGCAGAATATTTTTTCCCTAAGTTCAGAAATAAGACAAGGATGCCTGCTCTTGCCCTCTATCCACTACTGCACTGAGGTTCCAGTCAGGACAATGAGACAAAAAAAAAAAAGACAGATGTTAAAGAAAGAAGTAAAACTATATCTGTTTTTAAATATGATCTTATATACAGAAAACCCTAAGGAAATCACTAAACACTATTAGAACTAATAAACAAGTGCAGGATAGTTGCAGGGTATAAGGTCAATATATAAAAATCAATGAAATTTTTATATGCTTTCCATGTACAATCTAAAAATAAAATTTAGGGAACAATTTTACTTACAATAACAATAAAAAGACTTAAACGTGTAAGAATGAATTTAACAAAATAATTGAAAAACATACACTTTGAAAACTAAAAAACACTGGGATAAATTAAAATGTATGTGAATGGAAAGGCATTACATATTCATGCATGGGAAAACTTACTTCGGTGAGAATGCTGATACTTCCACAACTGATCTTCAAAATGCATACAATCTCTATCAAAACCATGGCAGGCTTCTTTACCAAAATTGATAAGCTGATTCTAAAAGTCACATGAGCCCTAGCAGGCATGGCTCGGTTGGAGTGCTGTCCCGTAACTGGAAGGTAACTGGTTCAAATACCAGTGCAGCCACATGCCGGGTTGAGGGCTCAGTCCCCCACTGGGGCTCATGCAGGAGGTGGCTGATTGGTGTTTCTCTCTCACATCAATGTTTCCCTCTCTCTCTCTCCTTTCCCCTCTCTCTTGAATGAGAATAAAATAAACCTTTAAAAAATTAAAAGTTCAAAATTCATATGAAAATGCAAGGGACAAAGAATAGCCAACATAATCTTGAAAAAGAACAAATCTGGAGGGTTCACCCTTCCCAATTTCAAAAGTTACTGCAAACTACAACAATCAAGATGGTGTGGTGCTGGTACAAGGTGAGACATAACTTTGTGGAACAGCATTGAGAACTCAGAAATAAAACCTCATATTCATGATGAATTAATTTTCAACAAGGTATCAATTTAATTACATTAGGGTGGTCATGCTGGGCTACTGAACAACCACACAGAAAACAACCAGGATGGATCCCTACCTAATACAGTACACAGAAAGTACCTAAAAATAGACCAAAGGCCTATGAGTAAGAGATAAAACTCTAACACTCCAAATAAGCATAGGAGTAAATCTTTGTGACCTTGAAATAGTCAATGGCTTCTTAGATATGACACTAAAAATACAAGCAACAAAATAAAAGATTATACCCTGGCTGGTGTAGCTCAGTGCATTGAGTGTGGGCCTGTGAACCAAAGGGTTGCTGGTTCAATTCTCAGTCAGGGCACATGTCTGGGTTGCAGGCCAGATCCCCAGTAGAGGGCACGCAAGAGGCAACCACACATTGATATTTCTCTCCTTCTTTCTTCTTCCCTTCCCATCTCTCTAAAAATAAATAAATAAATTCTTTAATTTTTTAAAATAAAAGATTAAGTAAATAAGACTTCATCACAATTAAAAGGAACTTAAAAGGATATTAACAAGAAAGCAAAGACAACCCAAAAATGGAAGAAAATACTTGTGAATCATAAATCTGATAAGGGTCTAGTATCTAGAATAAATGAAGAACTCTTCCAATCCAATAATAAAAAAGGCAACTCAACTGAAAAAGGGCAAAAGACATGAATAGAATTTTCTACAAAGGTATACAAATAGCCAATAAGCACCTGAAGGGATCAACATCATTTGCCACCAGGGAAAAGCAAGTTAAAGCCATCATAAAACACCACTTGGCCACTTGTTTTGTAAGGGATATAAACAAAGGAGTTGTCGGGTGTGGAAAAATCAAAACCCTTGTACTCTGCTGGTGGAAGTATGAGGTGGTGCAGACGCTGGAAAACGGTCTGGCGGTTCCTCAAAAGATTAAACACAGAACTGGCATAGGGCCCCCAATCCCACTTCCAGGTATTCACCCAAGAGAACTGAAAACCTATGTTCCCACAAAAATGTATATAGGAATGTTTATGGAAGAATTATTCATAATATCCAAAAATTGAAAACAACTGTAATAACCAACTGATGAATGGATAAACCAAATGATGTATGCCAATTCAGTATAATATTTAAAATTTAAAGAAATCAGAAGAAATGAGGCATGGCATATGCTTCAACATGAATGAGCCTTGAAAACTGCATGTGAAGTAAAAGAAGTCAGTCACAAAAAGCCATATATTGTATGACTCTATTTACATAGAAAGTCTAGAATAGGCAACTCTAATGAGATAAAAAATAGAATGGCACATGGTTGCCTAGAGCTGGGAGCTTGGTAGGAAATGCTAAGTGGCCACTAAAAAGCACTGGGTTTCCTTGAGATGGATAAAGATGTTCTTAAACTGATTGTGGTGATGATCACGCAGCTCTGTGTGAACACTGGAAAAAAAAAACACTGTATTGTACACTTTAAATAAATAAATTATGTAAATTAAATTTCAATAAAGCTTAAAAAACACCTGTGGGGTATGGTTTTTATGAGGTTGTAGTTTTACAGAAGCATAGATGAGGGTTCCCCAACTCAGCCTGGATGTCCAGGGGTTCAGTGAGACTTCCTCTAAGTTTTAAAGGAATCATCTGGCCAGCCAGCATGTGCACATGTGTGCGTGTGTGTGTCTGCGTCTGCCTTGGTGTGGGCATGTGTGTATAGTGTAAAAGAAAGAAAGGCAGAGAGAGACCATGTTATGGTGGAGTATTCCATAGAAAAACCTCATCTATTTCAGAGGAAACATGAAATCAGATAAAGCTTGGAAAAGCAAGCAAAGGGCTTTTTAATGCCAAGTTAAGATGTTCAGACTTAATTCTATGCCCACCATAAAAACAATGGATGGAATTTTGGTAAAAGACATAATACCAGGAGGTTGCATTTTACTTTTGATTTGTGGTACCTGGATTCTGATAAGCAGAAGGGGGAGGATGAGACTGAAGGCAGTGAGACCAGTTAGGAAATCAATGAAGTGACATAGGCAACAACCATGGCCGTACCTGCTGTAGATGGAGGATGATGAAGGTGAAGAACAGCAGAGGAGAGAGCAGATTAAGAAATATTGAGGAGCTTAATGATAGGTGGTATGATGAGTCTGGTCGGGCAGTGAAATTGCTTTCAGGAGGAGGGTGAGAAGAAAGGGGAATCAAGGACAGGCTGAGATCCAGTAGCATTTGAAGCGATGAGTGAGCTAAAGAATACAGGAGGAAGGCCAAGTTTAGAAAAAGCAGCCAACATTTTGCTCTTGAGGATCAGGGATGTGTCTTTTTCATCTAGTAACTCCACCACAGGGGCAGAGCACACATCAAATAAAGTGCTAGATTCTCAAATAGAGTGTCCAGAGGCAGAAGTTCCCGTTGAACCAATTTCCCAAAAGCCAGTAAGGAAAAGGCCAGTGTTTGAGGCCAATGCAGGAAGTAGTAGCCAAGCATTCTACTGGTCTAAGAGCCCACCTGGCATTCCATGAAATGGGGCGCCTGCCAAAGTTCGTGGTAACAGAACTGTGGAGAAGAGGATGCTATTGGAGTGGAAAAACAGGAGAGCTTTGCAGAATTTTGATTTACTGCCTCAGCTGTAAATGCCAGTTGTTCCACTAACTTCATTTTGCTAATGCAAGAACAGCTTTTGCAGTAATAACATATTTCATCGTGAATGTCTTTTTAATAATCCTTAATTTGAGTCCTAATTCCCTTGATAGCCACTTTGAGAAGACAAGTGCATTCCAAAGTAACACTGAATGAACACATTGAGAAAAGACTACCCGTACGCGCGTGCGCACGCACACACACAGTGCTACATATATTTTAACACATCATCATATTTCTTAAATGTCATCGAAGGAAGACCCTGAAGGCTTTAATAAGCAATCACTCAGAATTTCATAGGCATCAGCAATTAACAGCCCCTCGCTCATCATCCATCAGTATCTGAGCAGGATGGAGAAGAAAGACAAAGCTACTGAGATAAAAAGAGCAAAAATAGAGAAAGACAAAAGAGATGAATAGAGAACAAAAGCACAACTCATAATGTAACCACAGAAGCCGAGGCAAGCTTGCTGTGATGGGAATAGCTGAATATATTTTATCATGGGAGCTGATACTGTAGCAACAATTTTTTTTTTTTTTTAATCTAGTGAAGAGAGCCAACAAGCTAAGTCGGGATCAATGAGTTGACATTGATGGGTCCAGAGTAACAAAGCTGCCAAGAAAACATAAATGCCAGCAAAGAAATACACGTGTGACCTCACCTTTCCCCTCCTGAGCTCTTGGTAGAACAAATTTATCTTTGTGTTACAGATGACTGTTCGCAGCAGCCCCCCATACCCCTCACCCGTTCCCGACTGTCCTCCACTCTTCTCACCTGCAGTAACCCTTAACTCTTGCCCCGGGAACAGCTTCATGAAACCAGCCTTGAAGTTTTGGCCCGAAGGTTCAGAGAGGTTTAGTCTCCATGAAAGAAACGTCATGTTTATACAGCACATATTACCCAGCCTGCCGCACAGGAAGAATTAATTAATAAAGGGTGAATAGAATGTCAGTGTTCATTATTCCTCTATCTCTTACCTTCCAGCCAGGTCAAGTCTCATGTTGGTAAGCCTTTCTGTTTGCTTACCATCCTGCCTTCCTCCTTTATTGCACTTATCAAAAGGGTCTTGAATAATTAATTTTGTAATCTGTTTTCCTGACTGTAAGCTCCGCTTTCTCTAATCTCACAAGCACTCAGTAAATGTATGTTTAGAAGTGGAAGGAGAAGACAAGGATGGAAGAAGGGAGGAAGGAAAGAAAGGAAAGGGAAACAGGAAAGAAAAAAGGGGCATCAACTCTCGCTTATGCAGCAGCTGATGCTACAGCGAAACCCTTGTCAGGCATTTGGGTTCTGCACAGGTGCTTGGCCACAGGACCCCAGGAGCATTTTACTCACACGTAAGAGAAATCACAATTGATGATCCCAGTCCCACTCGTCCCTGTCCATGCCTGCTGTGACCTGCCATTTCTGCATCTATGATAGCGGACAGCAAAGGGAAGGTCAGTTCCACATTCTAGGCAATTTCAGTCTCAAGGCCAAACAACGCAAATGCTTGAACAGAAGGAAGGGGTAAAAAGCAGGGCGATCTGAGAGAAAAAAATAGTAAGTATGATTTTGTTTGATGACAGTTCTCTACCCCTTGTATTGGATATGTCTCTCACTTTTGCACCATTCCAAAAGTAGCCCCATTCATAAGAAGAGGTCTCAAACATCATGAAACATCACCTACACATAGCAAAATAATCAAAATTATTGCTTCTTATTTCCAAGTGCAACACACACACACACACACACACACACACACTCAACTTATGTGGCCTGCCTGCCAAAGGCACTTTCTGGCAAATTTTCTGAGTGATGCAAGTTCTACAGTGCTATGTAATAAGACTTTCTGAAATGACAAGGATAGTCTTTGTGCTATCTCCAATATAGTAGCCACTACCCATGTGACTATCAATTATTTAAAATGCTGTTAATGTGACTAAAAAGTTAACATTTTAATTTGATTGAATTTGCATTTATGTACACTTAAATTTTAGTAGTCATACATGATTAGTGGTTACTGTGTTGGACAACTCATGATAAAACCAAACAAACTTGGCTAATGAGGAGGGTTGACCTCATGCTCTTTGACATTCCAATTCTAAGAACAGTGCAAGCAGGTACTTGTGGCAATATCTAACTATGTGCAATGGATAAGCCAGTAACCACAGATACATTAAACTACAGGAATAGATCTCAATCCTTCCTTTTCACAACCTGGATTGAAACGTCCCTTACTGAAGTCACGTCTTTGGTTTACACGGTAGAGAATGGAGGCATTTTCTCTGAATGTCCACTAAAATAGGAATTCTACATTCTAGAATTCATGCCTTATTTGGAAGGAGACATGAACCTATATATCCTGGTGGGCCAATGTGGTGCAAAAGGTGGAAGAAAGATCAGTGGAAATTTAAAATTTAAAATGAAGAAAAGGAAGATGGTTCGTTCACATTCTGAATCTTGCAAAGCTAGGAGTTGGGAGTGCAGTGGGTGGTCATTCTCACAAGGGCTCAGCAAAGACTATATATACACTAGTACAAGTCAGGCTGAATGCCACACTAGCCCCGTAGGTGGTCAGCACTTGTCCTGGATCATGTAGCGATGGAGGAATAAATTTCCACCAGATACTGTTCCTAAGAGTGCAAATAAGCTTCAGGAATTATCAGAAGATTTAGGTTATTGATGTTTCCTCTCTTTTTCTCTCTCTCCAATCCCATGATCTTTTATTTAATCCGTAATCATTTATTGGTGATCTACCATGCACCAGACTCTGTAAGGAGTGTTAGGGATGTACCACCACTGTAATCCTAGACCTTAACCTTTAAAAATCTACATTATGTTGAGGTAACAAATATGTAAACAGTATTAAGTTGCTGTATAAAATTCATGGAATATGAATCTTGAAATCTTGAGCTTCTGCTAACTAAAAGCTGGAATAAAAGCTGGTACATGATTCTGGGCTCAGATGCTACTCCCACCAAGCCCACTGTCCTTCACACACAGGCACACACACACACACACACACACACACACACACACACATACATACACAATGGCTTGGTCATACTCCAGTGGGAAAAGCCCAGAAAAATGACACAGTGGGTGTGTTTGTTCTTTTGTTGTTTTATTTTTTATAATATAAACAAAATAATTTTTGCCTGTCTTTGCTTTTTCAGTCTTTCCAAGATAACACTATCCAAAATACCTAGAACTTTTCATTAATTCATTTTGGTCTTATATTGATCTATGGGATGAGGTGGGAACCAGGCCAAAAGTCTGGTGCCCCTGGCTGGTCTGGTGAGCTCTGCAGCCACACAGGGCTGACAAGAGCTCTAGCTTGGGCACTGGTATTGGATTGTTGATACTAATTTGGAGAAGGGAATTGTGGTCTCGACACAGTTCTATTCTAGAGGGACCCGTAGATTTTATAATTGAGTTGAGTTTAAAATGTGAAACAGATTGGCTTTGCTGGCAAACTCAGAGCACAGGTGTGTTTATTTCTTCATAAAACAATGGCACTTCTATACAAAGCCCCACAACCCCAGACAGATCCCTTATTTCTCTCCACACAGCCTCATCACCTGAATCATAGATGATGGACACCACTTAACTCATTCCTTTCCCCTGCTGCTCTCTTAGGCTCACTTAATGACCCATAGCTCTTTCCAAGTTATTTCTCAAGGACATATTTTTTTACAGTATCTCTTCATTTCTCAATGGGATGGGGAAGTTTTTTGTTTTTAGTTCACTAATCTGATGACTCTTGTGAATGAATAGGTTCTTTAAAGTGGTAGAAATGCCACCAGTTCACGGGAGTTTCAGTCGAGCGACAGCGCTGCCTTTGGTGGGGCTGCCCTCCGTCCCGACGGCCATGTAATCATTTTATGGTGCACCCCCTCCAAGATACCATTTAGTATGCCCCCAAAGTATTCTACCTTCCCAAATTTTCTCATTTGAATTAAACCATCAGAACACAGAGTTGCCGCCTGTTTATGACCCAGAGCACTCATAATCCAACCTTTGCTATTTACCTAAGCTCACCTAGAGAAGAGTATGAAAAGAGGCTCTTATTTCAAAGAATACACTAGAAATAAAGCCAGATATGAATACTTTTAATACATGGGGATGCATATACTAATTTAAGTATGATCACGAAGCTGAGTATAGACCTGAAGAAGGAGAGCAATTCAGTTTGGAAGGCCAAGAAATCTTCAGAGAGGAGACTCCTCCTTCTCAGGGTTTGATGGGAGCCAATTGTACATAAAAGCAGTAAGAGAGCACTCCAGATATAATGGACATGAAATCATACATTTAAAACGTTTAAAACTTTATGTGATATAGGAAACTAAATATGTATTATTTATTATGTGGTACGCATTTACTATGAGTCTGCATAAATCATTTCATTTATTCCTACTGCACCTCAGTGACAAAGGTCATGTTTTTTCATTAAGCAAGTGAGGGAATTGAAACTTGGAGAGTATCAATAATTTGCTTAAAGCCCCAAAAGTAGGGTGGCATTTTAAAGCATGTCCAAAGGCTATCTAACATTTCCACTACATTTTACAGGATTTTCTCAGCTGATCCTGCTCCACGGGACACTGAATTGGCTGAAGTGGTAAGAAGATGCCTTCCTTTGCTCCCCGCTCCCCACCCGCGACACCACACACACTTCTGGACTTGTCATTAGATAAGAGAACACGTACGGATTCTTTCAGGGAGTAACTACTCCGCAGATCTCCACAGGTAAGCTCTGGAGGCAGAACGCCCAGGCTTCCTTCCGGTGCGATGCCATCTCCTACTGAAGTCTCTGTGTCCCCTGACCATTATCTCTAACTTTTAGGGGAAATGCCGGCCAAGTTATGCTGAAGATCAAGTGAAACTCTGCCTGACTTTCCTCAGGCTCTGGAAGTCAGTCCAAAGTCAAGAAATCCAATAGCGCTTTTCCTGGCCATTAGGTTTATCAACTCTCTGCACAGAGTGCACGCCCCATTAAGGGAGCCGTGTGATGTCTGCGAGAGAAACAAAACAACAGTTAGGATGACGGCGAAGGCGGCTCTGCAATAATAAAACCGCTTCCGTAGGTTGGGGGCGGGGGCGAATCTTTAAAAGGTAAGTCACTTTCTCATTAATTATCTCTAATTCTTAGTCACACCAAAGTACACTTACAAAGGACGCACAAGGCAGCACTGTAGTGAAGCGTGTGGATTCTCGCTTTGTACAGAATGCCAGTGCTGATGTTGGTGGTGTCGCTTTGGGAACCTCTTCTCGAGAATTAGATGGGTGTCTCCTGGCCATGGCTGGTTAGCTGTGATTATCAGGGCCCTAGGACGACAACGCCAGGATCGTGGGTTCGATGCCAGGGACGTGCAGTCGGCCCTGCCTTGTCCCTCTCCATTCATTCCACAGCCATTTATTCAATGTTTACTAGGTACCAGATCATGTGCCAGTTAGTAAACAAAATAAAAATGGGCCTGTTTAACTCAGAAGGAACTCAGAGTTTAATGGAACATTGACAGTGACAGTAGAATAGCAGACAGCATAAGTGATCGGTGGACAAATGGTCAAAATGCTGTGACCCAAAGGGAAGCCACTGCAGGGCCTCTTCAGTTTCAGGAGAGGGAAGCCTCCTCAGAGGATAAAGTACCCACCTGTCCAGTGAAGATGGGATGGGCCTCCCTTCCCTGCCAGGTCACACATGCATGCACAGAGATGTTTGCTGCTAGGTGTGACACAGCCTGCCTCTGAGAAAGTGGGAATGACATCCTGGAAGCGCTGTGGTTAGTTTCACCATGTCTTCTTATTAGAGTCACAGAACAACCCAGGAATCACAACTAAAATCAGCACCGGGTAAGCACGCAGCATCTGAAGTGAAAAGTCCCGCAGTAAACTCCAGCCTAGGCCAGCGGCTCACCTTCCAAAGACCTCCTGGAGTTGGTGACTTTAGCAAGGGCCAGGGAAGCCCCCAATATGATCCCCAGGGCCACCATAGCCATAGCAAACTGTGTCCTGCCACTACCCATAACCACAGAGGAAGATAGCCAGCATCCATCTGACCACTGTCTATAAGAAGAGAAAGTGTAACTAGATGAATTCAAGTATCCCATTCCTGAAAAAAAAAAAATCACATTTTGTGTCACCCAGCATTAGACACGCAGTGTGATGCAGTGGTGTAGTATCGCTCTCACCACAGTGCTCTGAACAAATCCCCCACTGAATTTCTGATATTTGAAATAAGGGTGTTCTTCACATTTATCCAAGAAGCACACTGAGTCAAATAGCATAGGAATGACTTCTACGGGGGTTTGTCATTGTCCAGAAATGAGGGCAGAATTATTGCCAGTGAACAGGGTGGCCCAAGGGGAAGGACACAATCACCTGTCCTTAGTGGCTGGGCAGGATCCTTTAGAATGGGAGGGTGAGAGGATCCCGGGGCCCCCTTGCCTCAGTCCTTTATCTGTAAACTAGCTGTGATGATTCTGCCACCACAGGGTGGTTGCCAGGGTTAAATAGGAGATTGTATGTAAAGTATCTCAGATGACACATGGTAGAAATCAAAATATTCCAGAGACCTTTCCTCATTTTGTTTGCATCTGAAAAAGGTTTACCACCTCCTTCCCTTGCACTCTATGAAAAACTTTGAGGTCCTGAGTGAGAGACAGCTCTGCTAGGAATCCAAAGTGATCATTGGAGCTGGCACTCTATTCTGATCTTCAGAAGATCTTAGAAGAACCCCAGCAGGTGACTGGGATGGCATTAGAGGTCTGCCTGGCTTCGCTCCTGCTCACTTCCGGCCCCCCAGAACACAGCAGGAGGGGTAAGCTGGCTGGCACACCAGTGTTACAGAAACAAGCGGCTCACATTCAGGCTGAAACTTAAAGGGGGCCCCCTGTACCGGAGCCTGTTTACAACCCCTGCATTCCGGCTGTGCTGCCATTTAGCAAGGTTGGGTGCTGTCATTATTACCTGAAGTAAATAATATGGTCAGCACTTTATAAAAAATGCGAACTCCGCAGCCTTCCGTTGGTTGTCTGAGCAATCCCATTAATTATGATAAACTCTGATATTTGGGTGACTGTGGTAGGTTATTTCTTAGATATTCCTCCACCATTTGACATCCATCATTGTCCACTTAACATCAATTAGGGCCAAGACTCCATGGCTGAATTTAACCACTTCTTATGCCTCATTCAGGGAAGTTAATTCCCTTCTTAAATGTGTATTAAATAGATTTTGAAGAGGTATTTTTTAGCAGTGGATGTTGTAGGGCTTCAGTTTTGCTGTTCTCGATGCACAGAATTCCTGCAGGGAATTTTAGCACCCTTTCAGCCCCTCGAAAAGGAAAAATTACCTGGCAAGCCCTGGGACTGACTTCTGGATTTAGTGTCTTTAAGCTTTCTCATACAACGCTCAATTAACATATTCCCCCACTTTGTCTTATGAGGATGGCTTATTGCCTTGCTCTTATTCACAACTTATTTAATGAATTGACGAGGCTGACTCTCATTAACAAAATCTGCAAAAGTACTGGAGTGTTGATCGCTTTTATTCAGTGGGCCTGGATTTGCAGAAGAGAAACATCCCAGGAGGAGGGTCCGAGTGACAGCAAAGTCACAACATTAGAATACCAGGGAGAACTTCCTGAGGAAATTCATCCATTCCCTTTTTTTTCTTCCTCCTCTCCCAAAGACAGGAACATTTCCAGCTGTAAAGGAACCTCCTCGCGTATCCAGGTCTGCGCTTACAGTTGGAGGACTTACAGGTTCTATGGTATGATGATTCATCAGTAAGCATCGATAGAGTGATGCTCTAGAACCACATAATAAGGCACAGTGGACACTTAGCAAGTATGAGGCATAGCCCACTGAGGAGCATGCAGGCTGCTAGGCAAGGGGACCTGTGCTCCTGGAATGCAATATAAGAATGACAGTTCCCACAGCTCAGTTGTCCAGGTCTGTGAATAGCTTCTCCATGTGATCAGAGATCGTTGGTATGGAGGCACAAGTGAGGGTTCACACAGAAGATAAAATCTGAGCTGAAGCCTGAAGAATTCCTACTTGGGCAAGGCAGGGGGTAGGGGAGGGACGATCATCACACCAGCAGGTGAACTGGCAGGGAGTGGCCAAGAAGAGTGGCTCATGAATGCTTCACAGACCCATGAGGGGGTCAGTCTGCTCTAGGGTAATAATGTGTTAACTGCAGAGTGTCATTTGGATGGGTTTGCTGAGAACGCACTTACAATGCTTGTGGCCTTTCAAACCTGTGACCTTAGACAAGATGGATATTATGATGTGAAGGAGAAGGGGTATGAATTTTCCATTACTAAATAGAGAAGATATTCTAACAGCCACTGTATAGAACTCTTTCATACCTAGAGGACAAGCACAAAGTATACTGCTATTTGATGAGAAAACAAAGAAGACCATCAGACTTTGAAGACTATGAAACCCGCACTTTTCATTTCATATATAAGGCTGGGGGCCTTCAGTGACTTATGAAGGTCACTTAGTCTGTTAGTGGCTAAGAGCTGTTCTCTAACTCTCAACCAGATCTCTCTATTTTTTTCTCTCCTCATCCCTCTCCATTCACTCCAACTTGCTCTTCTTTCCCTAAAGATCATTTACCAAGGCTGCCCATCACTTAAAGTGCTCTTTCATCTCAGGTTAAAATCTCACCGATTTCCAAGGCCCAGCTCCAATGTCACCTTCTTGAAAAGGCTTTGCTGGTTTTGAGAACCAGTCAGGGTGTCTCCCCTGCACTGAACTCAGAGCTGCCACCTGTCATCCTGATGGCTGGTTCCAGTCAAGTCTTATTCTTAGTCAGTTGCAGGCTTGTCTCATCTCTGAGATTATCAATCTCTCAGGATGAGAACATTGTGTTGGTCATCTCTGCACCACCTTTTGGCTTAGCACATGTCTTCACATAATAGGCTCCCTAAATACTTAATGAATTTGTTGAACTATTGCAGTGAACACATTTACATCAACCAGTAGCTGCCAAGACAAGGTGCCTGAGCCACAAGTTAAATGGCAAAGTATAAACTATAGCTAAGGAGGACCACTCTAAAACCTACTTCAGAGCATTTCCAAGCATGGATAGCCCAAAATATAATAGCAATAATAATAATAGTCATTGTGACTTGGAACATTACAAATGGATGGGCATGCTGCCTAGAAAGGAGCTACCAGTTGAGACAGATACTCTCCCCTCTGATCTCACTCGGAAATGCTGGCAGGTCTGATGGATTTGCCAAGCTAAGCTGGCTCTGGTGTGAGCTGAAACAATTTGTCAAATTCTAAGGGGTTGTGAGCATGGACATGTATGAAAGGGGAAGTTTAATGTTGCCTAGAGTGTCACTCCAGAACTTTTAGCCAAGGCCAGACAAACCAGAAAGGAAATAGCCCAAGGACACCAACATGGATGACACAGGCCCCTGGCTCTGGTTAAAGGGTGACGGTGGGGAAGACTGACAGCCTTGATTTATAGGCAGTGAGAGCGCCAGGTTCCCACAGAGGTGAGCCCCCACCTGGAATTAAAGCAGCCATTTATGGAAATGAAGGGGGGATTAAATCCCCACACTTCCACTGTAGCCTTTGGCCTCTCGCTGAAGCTTCAGGTGTTTGGGGATTCAAGCGTGCTGACTCAGCACGTACTGTCGTCGAGAAGGGCGAGCAGCAGCGCAGCAGTCACCTAGACACCTGGTGGTCAGCGGGGTCCCGGTGTCTTGGTCCTAAGGAAACTGCCATCTGAAATAGGCTGAGGTCATCAATAGAAGCCTAAATTCTGAACAAATGTAAAAATACATGGGGAGGGGAGGGGAACTGGAATGGAGCCCTGTGATCCGGAGGAGGGTTTGAGAGTGGAGATGGGCTGATCGGAAAAGGTAAGGATACCGGAGCCTCGGAACTGCTGCCATCTGACTGCCATCTGCCCACTGTAGGCACCTAGGAAATGTGGTCTATTCCCAGACTGGCCCCTAACTCCGTACTATCCAGCAGCAGTAGCAGAACCTCTGCCTGCTCCTCCCTGGGTTATTACTGTGGCCAGAAATGCCATGATGATTTCACATGTCTCTGTCAAACTGAGTCAGCAAAAACAGCAATAATAGGTAATGTTTATCAGCTAATTACTCCTTAATGTGCATTGATATACACTTTTTATGTATATAAATTAGTTTACTCCTCATAAAAATGCCAAAAGGCAGGAAATAGTATTATCCCCCATTTTACTGATGAAAAACTGGGACACAGAGAGGCTGGTAACCTGACTGAGGCCACACTGCGGGTAAGTGAGAGAGCCGGGATCCAGTCTACTCCAGAGTCGACGCCTGTAAGTTGTACAGCACACAGCTGGTAGAGCCAGGACTGCCAGGGGCTCCCACGGTCCCTGAGGAAGGCATGTCATGGCAGGCTCTCCTGGAAACCTTAGGACTGGTCAGCTTATTTGCAAAAGTCTAATCTAGTAGAATAATCAATCTTTGGGCTATTGTCAGACTTCTCTCCTCCTTGACTGTACAGCACTTGATCTGCCTGCCATTTGGGAAGGTGGAGTTGTCCACAGCTTCTCTCCTTTAGCTCATGGGAAGTTCTTATGTTGCTGAACTAAGATAGCAGATCGTGAGGCTGATTCTCTACTTGGGTGTTTTCCTGGGCTCTGAGAGTCTCTCCTGCTGGACCCCACATTGCAATTCCCAGAATGTGGTCTATGCATTCTTCTCTTCCAGCAGCTGCTTCCTCCCGAGCCTGGGTATATTTGTGAGCACACTCCAGGAATTCTTCTTGGAATTTAAACTTCTTCGGGCTGCCCTGAGACTAACTCTCCACCTGAGGGGTCTGCAGTCCGGTTCCTGACCCCAGTGCAGCAGCTGCAGCTCTCCTTAATCCAAGGCAGCCCTCCAGCCCTTCTCTCTTTCCCTCTAGATTTTCTCACTGTGAGTCAGATATCAGTCCACTGCATCCCATAACTGCCAAGAATGTTCTGGAGCTTTTTCAAGGAGTCCTCTGGGTATGGGCTGCCAGGAGGTACCATTGCACTCCTGTGGCTCTCTCCAAAATTCTCCTCACCAGTAGCTCCCAAATATTGGAGTCCTTTGAAATGGCTCAAGAGTTATAACACCTCTTCAGAGAAATGTTATGTGGCCCATGGTCCACTGTGCATTGGTATCTCTTTAAAATTTCTATTGTTTCTTGGGGCTTCATTCAAATGTTCCAACTCAAAATCATTTAGTAAACACATCATCTTTCAGACACTATTATATGTGTTATAGATATATTACCTAAATTAAATAGCGAAATAATTATATAAAGTAGTACCAAAGTCCATACTTTAAAGACAAAGAGACTGAGACCCACATTCCAAATGCAGTTCAGGACATAGTATAAGCCTACTAATAATCACTTTAAATAAAAATGTATTAAATATTCCAACCAAAAAACAATA
Organism: Anoura caudifer; assembly: GCA_004027475.1. NCBI lineage: Eukaryota > Metazoa > Chordata > Mammalia > Chiroptera > Phyllostomidae > Anoura > Anoura caudifer. The sequence goes on along the minus strand of PVKU01002939.1, from coordinate 47,647 downwards.
GTTAGCTGAATGGATGAGGAAACAAGACCCATACATATTCATACCCTCTCTACAAAAGACCTGCCTCAGAAATAAAAGACAAACAGACTGAAAGTAAAGGGGTAGAAAAAGATATTTCAGGCAAATGGAAACAAAAATGGCTGGGGTACCAATACTTATATCAGACAAAATAGATATTAAAACAAAGGCTATAATAAGAGAAAAAGGACGGTACATAATGCTAAAGGGGTCAACCCAATAAGAGGATATAACTCTTCTAAATATTTATGTACCCATTGTAGGAGCACTTAAATACATAAAGCAAATGCCGATGAGCATAAAATAAGAGACTAACAGTAATGCAATCATAGTAGGGAATTTTAACACCCCAATGACATCAATGGATAAATATTTCAGACAAAAAATCAATAAGGAAACAACGGCCTAAGACAACAAACTAGACCAGATGGATTTTTTATATTTCCAGAACATTTCACACCAAAGCAGCAGAATATACAATTTTTTCTAGTGCCCACAGAACATTCTCTGGGATTGACCACATGTTAGGACACAAAACGAGTCTCAATAAATTCAAGAGGATTGAAATATTATCAAGCATCCTCTCTGACCACAACAGTATTAAACTAGAAATTAATTAGCAGAAAATAAATGAAAACCACAAACACATGAAGACTAAGTAGCATGTTACTAAGCAATGCATGGGTTAACAATAAGATAAAGGGAGAAATCAAGCATATCTTGAACAAATGAAATTAAAAACACAGCACAAATTTTATGGGACACAGCAAAAGCAGTCCTAACAGGGAAATTCATAGCAATACAAGCCTACCTCAACAATAAGAAATAATTCAAATAAATAATCTAAATTTAGTCCTAAGGGAACTAGGGGGGAAAAACAACAAACAAAGCCTAAATGAGTAGAAGGAAGCAAATCACAATCAGAGCAGAAATAAATAAAAGTCTAAAAAACCAATATAAAAGATAAATGAAATAAAGAGCTGGTTCTTTGAAAAGATAAACAAGATTGATAAGCCTTTAGCCAGACTCATCAAGAAACAGAAAGGACCCACACCCTGGCTGGTGTGGCTCAGTGCACTGAGTGTCAGCCTGCGAAACAAAGGGTCGCCTATTCGATTCCAAGTCCAGGTCGCACATCAGGTCCCCAGTTGGGAGTATGTGAGAGGCAACCATGCACTGATGTTTCTCTCCCCCTCCCTCTCTCCTCCCTTCTGTCTAAAAATAAATAAATAAAACCTTAAAAAAAAGAAAGAAACACAGAGGATCCAAATAAATAAAATAAAAAATGGAAGGATAAGTGAACACAACAGACATCACAGAAATACAAAGGATTATAAGAAAATATTATGAACAACTCTATGCCAACAAATTGGGCAATCTCAAAAAAAGGATAAATTCCTAGATACATACAATCTTCCAAAACTAAATCAAGAAGAAACAAAATATGAACAGACCATTTACAACTAATGAAATCAAAACAGTAATCAAACAAATCCCAGTAAACAAAAGTCCTGGACCAGATAGCTTCACAGGTGAATTTTACCAAGCATTCAAAGAACTAACACCTTCCCTTCTCAAACTATTCCAAAAACTTCAACAGGAGAAAAGACCGGCAAACTCATTTTACAAGGCCAGCATTATGCTAATTCCAAAACCAGATAAAGGCTCTACAAAGAAAGAAAAGTATAGCCCAAAATCCCTAATGTACATAAAAGCAAAAATCCTAAACAAATATTAACAAACCAAATTCAGAAATACATTGAAAACATCATACACCCCAAATGAGTGGAATTTACTCCTGGGATGCAGAGTAAATATTTGAAAATCAATTAACAAGATAACATCACATAAACAAAATGAAGGACAAAAATCATACAATTATATAAATAGAGGCAGAAAAGGCATTTTGTGAAATCCAGCCTTTTTATGATAAAAACTCTCAGCAAAGTAGAAATAGAGGGAATACACCTCAATATAGTAATGACCATATATAACAATCCCACAGCCCAAATCATGTTTAATGGGGAAAAACTAAAAGTGTTTTCCTCAAGATTAGAAATAGGACTGGAATGTATTATTTCACCATTCTTATTAAACATAGTATTGGAAGTCTTAGCCACAGCAATTAGACAAGAAGGCAAAATAAGAGGCACCCAAATTGGAAAGAAAGCAGTAAAATGGTCATTATTTGCAGATGACATGATCCTGTATGTAGAGGACACTGAAGATTGCACTAAAAAAACAAACAAACAAACAAAAAAAAAAACTACTTGAACTGATGAATGAATTCATTAAAGTAACAGGCTACAAAATTAATATTCAGAAATCAGTTGCATTTTTATATACCAATAATGATCTATCAGAAAAGGAAACTAAGAAAACAATCCCATTTGAAATTGCATGTAAAAAATAAACTACCTAGAAATAAATTTAACCAAGGAGGTAAGAGAACTGTACTCAAAAAGTTATAAGATACTGAAAAATCTGAGGAATAGGCAAATAAATGGAAGCATATATCCTGTTAATGAAGAGGAAGAATTAACATCATTAAAATGTCCATACTACTCAAAGCAATCTATAGATTTAAAACAATTCTTATCAAAATATTAATGGCATATTTCACAGAACTAGAACAAATAATCCAAAACTTTATATGAAACCACAAAGGATCCCAAATAGCCACAGCAATCTTGAGAAAGAAGAAAAATGTGGGAGGAATCACGCTACCTAATATCATACTATACTACAACACTGTAATAATCAAAACGGCATTGCACTGGCATTAAAACAGACATATAGATCAATGGAGCAGAATAGAGAGCCCAGAAATAAACCCAAGACTTTATGGTAAATTAATAATTGACAAAGAAGGCAAGAACATACTGTGTAGTAAACACAGACAATTCAATGAATGTTGTTGAAAAAAATGGACATATACTTGCAAAAAAATGAAGCTAGACTACCTTCTTATACCATATACAGTAATAACCTTTAAATGTACTAAAAACTTAAAGTAAGATTTGAAACCATAAAAATCCTAGAAGAAAACATAAACAGTAAAATCTTGGACATTTGTTGTAGCAATATTTTTTCTGATATATTGCCTTAAGCAAGGGAAGCAAAAGAAAAAATAGACAAACGGGACTACATCAAATTGAAAAGGTTTTGCATAGCAAAGGAAATCATAAACCAAACAAAAAGACAGCCTTCTGAATGGAAGAAGAGATTTGCTAATTATCCATCCGATAAAGGGTTCAAATCCAAAATTTATAAACAACTCAGATATCTTACTACCAGGAAAAAAAAACCTCAATTAAAAAGTGGGCCAAAGACCTAGATAGACAATTCTCCAAGGAAAATATACAGATGGCCAATAGACATATGAAAAGTTGCTCAACAGCACTAATTGTCAGAGAAATACAAATTAAAACAACAATGAGGTATCACCTCACAACTGTCAGAATGGCCATCTTCAATACATCAACAAACAAGTATTGGTGAGAATGTGGAGAAAAGGGAGCCCGCATGCATTGTTGATGGGAAAGCAGATTGGTGCAAACAGTACAGAAAAGGGTAAAGGTTTCTCAAAAATAAAACTGGAATTGCCTTGTGACCTAGCAATTCCACTTCTGGGAATATATCCCAAAAAACCCAAAATACTAATTCAAAATACACCCCTATGTTCTCTGCAACTTTATTTACAATAGCCATGATATGGAAGCAACCCAAGTGCCCATCGATAGATAAGTAATAAAAAAAAAGTGGTGGTACATATACACAATGGAACAGTACTCAGCCATAAGAAGAAAATGAAATCTTACCTTTTGTGACTTCATGGATGGAACGAAAGGGTAGTATGCCAAGTGAAATAATTCAGACAAAGACAAATACTATATGATTTCAATTCTATGTGGAATCTGAAGAACAAAATAAATAAATAACATAGAAACAGATTCATAGATACAGAGAACAAACTGACAGTTATCAGAGGGGAGGGGTTGGGGGCTGGGTACAAAAGGTGAAGAGATTAAGCAATACAAACTGGTAATTACAAAATACAGAGATATAGGGGAATATAGTCAACAATACCGTGATAGTTACATATGGGGCCAGGTGGGTCCTTGAAGTATAGGGGGACCACTTCGTAAAGTAGATTATCTAAACACTTTGTTGTACACCTGAATAATGCTGGATGTAAACTACAACTTAAAAATTAAAACAGAAATAAAAGAAAATAAAGATGGCATATTTTCCAACTCATTCTGGTGTCAGAGCCTTAAAAAAACATACATAGAGGACTTCCGGCCAAGATGGAAGCATAGGTAGACATACTGTGCCTCCTTGCACAACCAAAAGAAGGACAATTTAAAAACAAAAAATAACTGGAACTGACAGAAAAACCAAACTTTATGGAAGTCCAACAACCAAGGAGTTAGACAAGACACATTCTTCCAGACTGGCAGTAGGGTTGGAGGAGGGTAGCCAAGGCAGAAAGGGCTCTCGGCAAGGTGGCGGCTGGCAGACCCAGTGAGGTGGCAGATTGTGGAGGGGTGTGTTGCTTAAGGCAACTGGTAGATCAAGTATCCCACTTTCATGTGCAGATAAACCAGGCGAAACTGGGAAGTGAGACAGTCCGTGCAACCCAGGGCACCAGCACGGGGAAATAAAGCCTCAAAACACCAATTGAAAACACCTGTGGGGGTTGAGGTGCCAAGAGAGACTCCCAGCCTCACAGGAGAGTTCAGTGGAGAGACCCACAGGGTCCTAGAATATACACAAACCCACCCACACAGGAATCAGCACCAGAAGGGCCCAGTTTGCTTGTGGGAAATGGGGGAAGTAACTGAAATCCGACGAAGAGTGGAGCAAGTGCCATTGTTCCCTGTAGGACCCTGCCCCCACAAACAGCATTACAATGCAGTGATGTGAGTTGCCTGGCCCTGGGGAACACCTAAGGCTCTGCCCCTCACTACGTAAAGGTGCATCAAGACAAAAAAAAATCACCCAAATGAAAGAACAGATCAAAGCTCCAGAAAAAATACAACTAAGAGACGAAGAGATAGCCAACCTATCAGATGCACAGTTCAAAGCCCTGGTGATCAGGATGCTTACAGAATTGGTTGAGTATGGTCGCAAATTGGATGAAAAAAATGAAGGCTACAATAAGTGGAATAAAGGAAAATGTACAGGGAACCAATAGTGATGGGAAGGAAACTGGGACTCAAATCAATGGTGTGGACCAGAAGGAAGAAAGAAACATCTAATCATAAAAGAATAAAGAAATAAGAATTCAAAAAAATGAGGAGAGGCTTAGGAACCTCCGGGACATCTTTAAACATTCCAACATCCGAATTATAGGGGTATCAGAAGGAGAAGAGGAAGAGCAACAAGTGGAAAAGTTATTTGAACAAATAATAAAGGAGAACTTCCCCAAGCTGTCAAAGGAAATAGATTTTCAGGAAGTCCAGAAAGCTCAGAGTGTCCCAAAGAAGGTAGACCCAAGGAGGAATACACCAAGGCACATCATAATTACATTACCCAAGATTAAAGAGAAGGAGAGGATCTTAAAAGCAGCAAGAGAAAAGGAGAGAGTTACCTATAAAGGAGTGCCCATCAGACTGTCAGCTGATTTCTCAAAAGAGACCTTGCAAGCAAGAAGCTGGAAAGAAGTATTCCAAGTCATGAAAGGCAAGGACCTACATCCAAGATTGCTCTATTCAGCAAAGCTTTCATTTAGAATGGAAGGTCAGATAAAGTGCTTCTCAGATAAGGTCAAGTTAAAGGAGTTCATCATCACCAAGCCCTTATTATATGAAATGTTAAAGGGACTTCTCTAAGAAAAGGAAGATTAAAAAAATGTACAGTAAAATGACAGCAAACTCACAATTATTAATGACCACATCTAAAACAAAAACAAAAACAAACTAAGTAAACATCTAGAATATGAACAGAACCACAGAAATGGAGATCACATGGAAGGTTATCAACAGGGGAGTGGGAGGGGAGAGAGGGGAAAAATGTACAGAGAATAAGTAGCATAGATGGTAGGTAGAAAATAGACAGGGGAGGGTAAGAATAGTGTGGGAAATGTAGAAGTCAAAGAATTTACATGTGTGACACACAAACATGAACTAAAGGTGGGGAAGGAATGTGGGTGGGAGGGGGTGTGCAGGGTGGAGGGGAGTGAAGGGGGAAAATGGGACAACTGTAGTAGCATAATCAATAAAATATATTACAAAACCCATAAATATACAAATGTAGCCTCTAAATATTTAGCACAAATGTAAAAATAAATCATGTAATTTGAAGTTATTTAGATAAAAGTATTATAGAGTTCAGGGATTCTCCAGAAAGTTTCCTCAGGAATCAATCCTCATTTTACAGTGATTTATATGATCAAATCAGAGGTAGGCTCCTGTGGGAGGTAAAACATATTAAATGAAAAAGTTAATCTTGTTTTAATTGACCCCCACCTTTTCCACAGATAGCCAAGCCCCTTTGGCAGCTGAAGCCACAACACTCTTTCTCAAGCAAGGGTTGAGAGGGAAGGCACAGAGAGAGACACTGGCCATCTGATGGGCCCTAGCGCGCCCAGAAGAATGGAAGTTGGAGGAAGACTGACGTTCCCATCAAAACAAAAGTCTCCAGAAAGCCTCAGAATCCTGAATGATCGATCACAGCACCGGAGGCTTCACTTGGTAGATTCTAATCTTAGAAAAAGGGTTTAATACATTTCATGCTGTGGGGATATTAGTTTTGGAGCAGATTGAACTTAAGTCAACTACCCTGCATTTACAAAGCCAACTGATTAATCAACAGCCACCAAATTTTGCTCTTTCTCTACAATGCACTCAGGAAAATAGATGGATGTTATTACTCTACTTATTATTTTTTATCAAAAGTAAAAAAAAAAAGTGTTTTTTCTCAACCCTCCTAAGCTTTAAAATGAGAGAAGCAATATGATTATATATTGCTGGAAAGAGATGCAGTTGTAGAGAATTATAAATTACATTCTTTTGTTTGGTTGGCATTTTTTGTTTATTTGTGTCTAATGCAAAGAACAGGAGAATTTCCATAATTTGCATTCTATAACCTGCAGTACGTGTGACAGGAGAGAAAATCTAATCACAAAAATGTGCTTTGCCTTCCTGGGCCAAAAGCAAAATAGCACCAGGTTGAAATATTCATCTCTTTCTCCTGCCAGGGTTTATTCCTTTCAGTGACAGTCCCCTACCCTTAAAAACAAACAAACAAAAACTCTTAGGGATTTTCTCACAAAGATATTGGTCAAAATACAAGTCTGTATCTGTGATCTTTTAGATCGTATTAACTGGAGTGATGCACTTTTTCTGGGGAGGAAAAAGATTACTGCTCTGGCATTTTATTTGTAAAACAAAATGTGATGCCAAGTGTATTTTGCCCGGGTTCTGAGAGGGGAGAAATATGACTGGCAAATCCATCGGCAGCATTATATGCATGCAAGGCAGGAAAACTATGTAAAGGAGAGCTCTCTAAGTGGGCTCGCGTATGCTCTGCATTCAGAAACCACATATCACGACAGTATTCGAGGCTGTAAAGGAATAATGCTGAGTGTGTGAGCAGATTTTATCTTTTTCTCTGTATCCATTCAGGGCGAGCCAAGAGGATATATATTTAAATGTTAGTATGAAATGTTTAAGCTAGACAGTTTCAAAGTCGTTGAGTCTCTGAGGGCAATAAGATATGTGACTGTGTTCCAGGGGAGTGTGGTATTATAGCTTATTTCAAAGAGCTTTAGTTTTGGGCTGCGTATCCAATGACATACCTCAGGGCAGATACAGAATGAGTTCATCCACCCGTCTCTTTGTGTATGATCTATACATTTACAGACAAAGATGCACTGAGACATATACACGTACATGGTAAAGATATAATAAATAACTGTTCAAATGAGATTAAGATATCTGACTTTTAAAGACTTTTTTTTACAACAATTTCAGGTTCCCAGAAAAATTAAGGAGAAGGCACAGAGACTCCACATACACTCCCAGTCCCTACACATGTATAGCCTCCCCTGTCATCAACATCTTCCACCAGCGTGGTACATCTGTTATGACTGATAAATGCACATTAACGCGTCGCAATCACCCAAAGTCCATAGTTCACATTCCGGTTCCCCCTTGGTGTTGCGCATCCCATGGTTGGAGAAATGTACAACACTGTGTATCCACCATTACAGTACCACACAGAGTATTTTCACTGGCCTGAAATCCTCTGTGCTCTGCCTGTCTACCCATCCCCCACCCCAACCCTTGGCAACCACTGATCTTTTCACGGTCTCCATAGTTTTGCATTTTCCAGCATGTCATGTGGTTGAAATCATACAGTATGTACACTCAGACTGGTTTCTTTCACTTACTAATATGCATTTAAGTTTCTTCCATGGCTTCTCATGGCCTAGTAGCTCATTCCTTTTTAGTGCTGAATAATAGTCTATTTTCTGGACACACCAGTTTATTTATTCATTCACCTATTGAAGGATATCTTGGTTGCTTCCAAGTTTTGGCAATTATGAATAAAGCTGCTGTAAACATCTATGTGCAAGTGTTTGTGTGAATACAGGGTTTCAAATAATTTAGGTAAATATCAAGGAACATGATTGCTAGACCACACAGAAAACTGCTAAGCTCTCTTTCAAAGTAGCTGCACCCTTATTCATTTAAACCACAATAAATGGGCATTTCTGTGGCTCCACATCTTTGTCATACTTTGCTGTTGTCAGTGTTCCAGGTTTTGGCTATTCTAAGGTGTAGCTAGTGGTATCTCATTGCAGTTTTAAATTTCATTTTCTGGATGACATGTAGTAGGGAGCATCTTTTCATAGGCTTTTTTGCCATCTATATATCTTCTCTGGTGAGGTGTCTGTTAAAGTTTTTGGCCATTTTTTATTTGGGTTGTTTATCTTCTTATTGTTAAGTTTTAAGAGTTTGGATAACAATCTTTTATCAGATGTGCCTTGCAAATACTTTCTCTTGATCTAGTTTCTATTTTGTATTCTGACATTATCTTTCACAGAGGAGGTTTTTAAAAAAATTCGATGAACTCCATATTATCAATTATTTCTTTTGTGGGCCATGCTTTTGGTGCTGGTTAATTTTTGTGAATGATACAAGGTCTCTCTCTTGAGTCATTTTTCTTTTGCATGTGAATTATTTGTTTCAGGAACTATCTTTGCTTCACTGTTTTGCCTGTGTTCCTTTGTCAAAGATCAATTAATTATACTTATGTGGGTTTATTTCTGGGTTTTCTATTTTGTTCTACTAATCTATTTGTTTATTACTTGTCAGCATCACAGTCTTGGTTACTATTGTTTTATATCAAGCCTTAAAGTCAGGTAGTGTCACACCTCCAAATATGTTCTTACATATTGTGCTGGCTATTCTGGGTCATTTGCACTCCAAATAAACTATAGGAGCAGTTTGTTGATATCCATGAAATAATTGGCTGGGATTTTGCCTGAGGTTGCATTGAATCTCTAGAGCAAGCTGGGAAGAACTGACATCCTGACATTGATAAGTCTTATTACCCATGGATATAAAATATCTCTTTGTTTAATTTAGCTCTTTGATTTTGTTCATCATGGTTTCATAGTTTTTCTCATATAAATTTTGTATGCATTTTATTACATGTACACCTAAGTATTTCATTTGGAGGGTGTTAATGTAGATAATTTCTTTTCAATTTCAAATTCTGCTTCCTTATTTCTGATATAAAGGAAAGCAGTGGACTTGTGATCAATCTTGAATCCTTCACTCTTGCTATCATGGCTTATTAGTTTTATTTTTATTGTCAATTCTCATTTTTTCCATATGTAGACAATCACGTAATCTATGAACAAAAACAGTTCTAGGTCTTCCTTTCCCAAACTGTATACTTATTTTCTTTTCTTGCCTTATTGTATTAACTTGAACTTCCAGTGCAGTGTTGGAAAGTAATGGCAAGGGGAGAACATCTTTAGGTTGTACCTGATCTTAGTGTGAAAGCTTCAAGTTTCTTACCATTAAATATAATGTGAGTTATAGGCTTTTTATAGATACTCTTTATCAAGTTGAGGGAGTTCCTCTGTATTCCTAGGTTAGTGAGAGTTTTTATCATGAATGGCTATTGAATTTTTTCAACTGCTTTTTTTTAACATCTATTAATATTATCATGAGATTTTTACATGTATAACCTGTTAGGGAGATAAATTATTTTCAAATGTTGATCCAGTCTTTGATCCCTGGGTAAATTCTACTAAGTTATAGTACATAATACTTTTTATACATTTTTTGATTAAGTTTTCTAATATTTCGTTAAGGATTTTTGTAACTATGGTGTGAGAGATATTAGTCTGGTCTGTAATTTTCTTTTCTTGTAATATCTCTGTCTTTGTTTGGTTTGGGGATTAGGGTGTGGTTGTCCTCATAGAATGAGTTAGGATATATACTCTGTGGTCCTAGCCTCTGTAAGTGATTACAGAGACTTAGTTTAATTTCTTCCTTAAATGTTCGGTAGAATTCACCAGAGAACCCATTCAGGTCTGGTGCAATATTTTAGATTTTCATGGCAAAATGAGCTTCAGCCATGTGTGATGTGACACAGAAATTTAACAGGACAAAATCCAGGAAGAGTCAGAGCTTTGTTGGTTCTGACAAAGCCAATATTAAACATGATGTCCAACCTGTGACCCAAAAGCAGAGGTAGGAAGGAGGGTTGGGAGAAGAAGCCAAAGGCTGCAAGCTCCCTAGGAGACAGACATGAGTCAAGCATGAGGTCTTTTGCTACAAAAAGGAACCGAGGGTAAATAAAAGAATCCAAAGAGGAATAGAAAATAATATTTTGATTGAATTCAGCATAATCTTTCTGAGTTTTATTTTCTGTCTTAGAACTGCACTCATGTTGCCTCTGGCATCCTAATGAAACCGCCTACACTTCGGCAGTTTTGAAGATTGACAGGTTAATTGCTGGGCTGGTATGAGTTTGGTTAAATCAGGAGGAGGCTTCCTTTTTAGTGAACACCACATACACACACACACTGACTCCCAAGTACTTCAGTAATTTTTGTTAGTTCTCTGTTGTTCTGATAATCTAGTGCAGGGGTGTCAAACTCATATTCACTGGGGCCACATCAGCCTCACAGTTGCCTTCAAAGGGCCAAAATAATTTTAGGGCTGTATAAATGTAACTACTCCTTAACTGTTAAGGAGTTGAAATTATATTCAGCCCTTTGAAGAAAACTGTGAAACTGATGTGGCCCCCAGTGAATATGAGTTTGACACCCCTGATTTAGTGCTATATAACAAGCCAACTGAAAACTTCTTCATCATACTGTAAATGTTAAGGGTAAGGGAATTTGAATCTGGCATAGTAGAGATGGTCTGTCCTACTGCATAATATCTGGGACCTCAATTTTAAAAATTTAAAGACTTGGAATGACTTGTTGACTGGGGCTTGGAATAGTCACGTGTCTGGCAGTGGATGCTGGCTGCTTGCTGGGACCTCAGGTAAACTGTCAGCCAAAACACCTGCACATGGCCTCTCCATGTAGTCTCTGCACATGGGTAGATTAGGCTCCTTCATAACCTGGATGCTGGGTTCCAAGAGCAAGTGCTCCAAGAGAACAAGGTGCAAGTGCAAATCATGTAGTGCCACCTTATAAAGTATTCTATTCATTGTGGTGGTTGCAGCCGTCAGAAAGCACTTCTCAGGTTCAAATGTAGGGACACAGACACCACCACCCCGTGGGAAGAAAGCCAATGTCCTCTTGGAAGAAAAGCACGTGGGACACAACATGTTGCCATGGGAATCTTTGGAAAACACAAACTGCCACACCAGTAAATCAGTAGAAATAATAATGACAATTTACTAAAAGTAGAGCAGCAGAAAAGAAGTTTGACCTTTAAAGAACCACCAATATCAAGCTAATATTAAGATAGATTGAAAAATCACTCACCTAACAGAATTTGAGGGAATAGTTCAGTAAATAAGAGTGACCATCGTGACTCCCTACTTTGGAGAACCCCGTCTTACTACATTGATGGGCTGTCATTGAAAACCAAGTTACTTAAAGACAGGGGTGCTCTACAGCTTGTTGCTTTAAAAGGCTTAGAATTATTATGTGTAATCTTGAGATCATGGAGACAGGGTGTGCTGTTTTCAAAGCAGCCTGAAGCCATGATGAAAATTGATGGAGTTTTAAATCGCCAGGTCTCTCACAGAGACTAGACGTATTGGTACAGCATGCACTAATCCTCTCGCTCCTCCCCCAGTCACTGAAGCATATGGAACCTGGCTGATGGTCTCCATATCTACCTTGGGCAATATCAGTATCCTCAGAGACATGAACGCCCGTGTAGCCACCTCTTCAACATCATAGTCTTTCAGTCCCTCAAACTCATCATCTCCAGAGATGTTTTCCATTCCACTATACAACCCATTCCCGTAGTTACACTCCAGACCTTTTCAGTACACATTGCTCTATCTCAAAGTCCCCTATCCTGCTCTTAGCATTCTGCTATTCAAACTAACTGAGAATTTCAGTCTATTAACCATTTACTTTCACCTTATCCATCATCCCTCTCTTCTCTTTTAATTCACCTTGGATTATTCCTCTATTATCCGTGTCAGTTTGCAATATTCCACCTTTTAAATAATATTCCTATTAATGCCCTTAAAACTTATTTTTCCCTTTTTTTAACCATGCATTCTTTTGAAGGTCTTTTGAAAATCAAACCCAGGAAGACATTTTTATTCCTACTCTCATATGCATGTCTCAAGGCAAAGCTGGAATGCAGAGAACAGAGAAATGTCTAGAAGGATAAACAACGTTGGCTAATATTTAAAAATATATCTGGCCACAAAAATATTTTAAAAATTAATTTGCTAATTACTGTGAGGGTGCAGTTCAGTGCACTATCCGAACAGGTAACAGAGATTCTAACCCTTCAAGGGCCCAGGAATAGGGTTAGTAAGGTTTCTGATTAGTAAGACCGTGGTGCCCATCCTCCTCCTGGTGTTTGCGCTTCAGGTTGGCAAACCTGAATCCCATCACCAGGGAAATGTATTGGGCTGGCCAAAAAGTCTGTTTAGTTTTTTCTGTAAAATAAAAGGCACATTTTTCATTTTCACCAATAACTTTATTGATTTGGATATTTGGAGTATGTCGGCTGTCTCCTGCTATTGGCTTCTAGTGGCTAGAGGCCAGGGCTGCTGCTAAACATCTTCCAAAGCATAAGAGAGCCCCACAGCAAAGAATTATTTGGCCAAAATGTCAATAGGGCCAAGAAACTTCACAAACCACTTTTGACATGTTCGATCAGTCCCAGCACCTCCTCCCTACACTGCACGAATCTTTTTGTGTGTGTTTCAGTTGCATTTTTACCTTCATTGAAATAATAAAGCATAATATGCCAAAAATGTTGCATATTTTCTTCCATCTTCAATATAAAAATGGCTACACAGAAATCTCCAATTTTGATAATTTTTTAAAATGCAAGCTGATATGACAGCTGTCACAATATAATCTGACAAAATTGTTTCAAATGAAGTTAACAACAACTTAAGCACCACAAGAGCCGTCATCCAGAAAATACTAAACGAACTTCTTGGCCAGCCCAATAGATGGCTTAGCCTTTACTCTTCCCATATAAACATCTCAGCATTCTACCACTTATAACTTGTTGTTTTAAGGATAAGGACTTTCCTAAACAATTGTTTACTTCCCTCTAATTTTTTTTCTGAAAAAGAATGACAGGTGCAAGTAAAGATGGGATGAAGTGAAAGAGGGAAGTGAAAAACTCCACAAACTCAGCCTCCTTGTAGGCTGAAATTCGCCTCTGATTTGTACCCTGGGGCCACTCAGGAGGCCGCAGGAATAACCTTGAATGCTGGCGATGGTGTTGAACAAACCTGACTTTCATCCTCTGTTAAGCTTTCAGAAAGAACATTTATTTCTAAGCAGAAATAATCTTTCTCTGGAAGTTAAGAGAGATGCTTAGTATCTTCAAAAATGGAAAAAATGACAAGGGCAATATCCCAGGTTACCATTAAAAATCAACAGCCAATCCTGAGTCCTGACTTTAAATCCCTTTTTGCTTTTCCACCAAATGATCTGATCCATCCACACTTGCTGCCCATCAGCCACAGATCATTGCCTTGTCTTATAGTGAAGTCAGTATGCACCGGAACCTCATCCCCTCATCTGAGCACCTGAAGAAAGTCAACCACCTTCTCACTTTCAATCTGCTTTCTTCCTAATTTATGCCCCTGCACTGAACCTGCTGGTCTCCAGGAGCTGGGAGGAGCAAGATAACTATCAGGCCACATCAGTGTGCATGGTCGGTTCACTGCCAACATGGGTTTGCAGTGGTTGGCCCTTCTATCTGTATTAAAAATCATAGCAATCCATTTAGGTGCCACTGTTCCTTCCAGGCAACAGCATGATAATGCAGTTGGCCCATTAACTCTGCAGCTGTGTAGGAGATTAGTCACTTTGTGCTGATTAAAGCAGCCCTGGCCACGTATGAAATGAGGGGGCTGGCACTGCTGCAGTGAGCTGGGGCCTATGTACAGTGATCTCCCAATGCAGACAACACAGTCTTAGTTTTTTGGGTCAGTTGGGTGGCTAGAAACATCCCCCACCCCCGTGGTACTTTCTGTCTGGCTTGTAGAGTGGTCAAGAGAGGCTCGCTCCTGCTCATTCTGCTGTCCGATGGGGCTCTCTGTTCATTAAAAATTATGATGGCCTCCATCAACCATCCCAAGAACCCAGGCTAATAACTTCCTCAAATAACCCATGGTTTCATAAATACAGGGCTTTTGATTGGCTATAATGGATCTTGAAACCTCTCCAGGACAAAACTTTTGCGTGACTCCCTTCTGGAGCATTGTACATGATCACATATGCTATTAGGCTCTGGGAGTGCAAATTATCCTGAGAAACACATTCTCCTTTCATACAAATATTTCACAGCTATCTATGTATAAATGTTTTAAAGATTTTAGCATAAATGGAATACAAACGTGCAGAAGCTACTTCCATTTTCACTACATGCCTGAAATATAAGGAAGAATGTTCTTGGCACAGAGACTGAAAATATTTCCCAACCTTCTCTGGAGCTGGCTTCTGAGGCCTCCTCAAAGATGTGCAAGGCATGACGTGATGCAGCTTCCAGCGCAAAAATAACTCATCGCAGCTGAAGGAGTTAGGCCAGAGATGGCAAACACCTTCGCATTTAAACTGAAAGCTAGTCAAGAGTTCTCACATTTCTAGTTGGGAACAAAATGAGATACAGCATATTAGTCAGAGAGATGGAGGGAAAAAAGTGAGGTTTGTTATGCTGAAACATGTTGAAGAGCTCTCCTTAAATGCCCCTCCACCACTGGGTCTGCCAGGACCTTCCCTGCAGTGACAGACTCACCCTTGTTCCCACAGCACATCACAGAGAGCACCTGAATTAGTTTGCTAGGGCTGCCATGATGAAGTACCGCAGACCGGGTGGCTTGAACCACAGAGGATTATTTTTTCACAGTTCTGGAGGCTGGAAGTCCAGGATCCAGGTGTCTGAATGGCGGGTTCCTTCTGAGGCCTCTCTCTCTGCATCCTCACAGCATCTTCCCTCTGTGGGTGCCTGTGTCCTCCTCTCCCCTCCTTATAAGGGCACCAGTTAGATCAAATCAGGCCCACCCTAAAATCCTCATGCTAACATCATCATCTTTTTAAGGGCCTTATCTCCAAGTACTGTCACATTTTGCAGTACGGAGGTCAGGTACATACAAATTTTGAGAGGACAAAATGCAGCCCATAACAGCCCTCTGCCAGTTACTAAAGGAGGAGCAGAGGAGGAGTCTTTTTTTGGAAAGAGCTTAGCTCATTGTTTCTCAGTACTGGCTGCAGATCAGAACAAGCTGGGGAACTTCTAAAACTATCAACTGTCAGAGCTCCACCCAGAAGACCTAAGACTTTATTTCTGGGGTTGTGGCTGGGACTTAAGCATCTTTAGAAGATCCCTAGGTGATACCGGTGTACACAGAGCATTGAGATCCACGAGATTTACTCAAAAGAGGAAGAGAGGGAGGTGTTGAGGGGCACGTCCTCAATTCCCTCCCTCCATCTCACCAACCATGAGTTGCTCCTCTTCTCTGGAAGATTGGTGAGTAAGGAAAGAGACCAAGCCCCTCTATGTATCTCTTGCAGATGTTAGGATGCTGTGCACCTGGCTTGGCAGAAACACAGAGACCATGCTTGGTTGGGTGAAGGAGCATCTTTTCCTCCTCACTTCTCCTGACACCTGCAAGAGAGTTTGTGGCCCATTTCTAATATTCAGGTCTTATTTCTAATATTTCAGGGAATAGGCACAACCCTCTTAAACCTTCATTTCAGACCATGCCACGGGGGCAGCACATTTATCCACTACCTTTGCACCAGACAGTTATGGACCATGGAGAGCTGAGATTTAGTTTATTGCCCGCACCCCTCTGGCTACCGGACCTCAGTTCTGGGCAGCCAGTCAACGCATCAGGAATCCACTAAAGCAAATCATGTTGTTTCTGCACAGCAGGCTGACTTTAGTAACCACCAAAAATTCATTACTGCTCTGATTTGTTTGCAATCGCTAAAAACAGAGAGCATTGTCAATTATTTGGAGACACTGATTCCCTCTAAATTAGTTTCAATATATGCTTGAAACAGATAAGTCAGATCCAAGAGTTTCCTCTTTTTTATTCTTTCCTCCTTTTGGCAAATGGGTATTAAGGACCCCTCTTAACAGACCATATCTAGTCAGGAAAAAATAATGATGACTTACTAAATAAATATACACACTCGACCTCAGCTGCAGGATGCATGGGCTTCTCCCATGCTCCTCCATCTACCATTTATATGAAATTTGGAAAAGCCACTTAATTCCTCTCTAAAAAATGGACATATTGAATGCCATGATTTGCATGATGTGAAATCTCTATATGAATAACATACAGAAATTTCTAAATGACAAAAGAAGACAAAAAGAGGTGCCAGGCATTTTTCACTTACTTCCGTGAACTAACATTGTACTGGTCACCTGCCATGAGCCAGGGTCAGCGCTGACATGAGCCAGGGTCAGCGCTGACATATGAAGATCAGAGACAAAGGTGGGCCAAATGTGACTCTGCCATAGAGAAGTTCGCCTGAAACACAGACTTCAGTTAGCACAGCAGTGAGGGGGAGTAGAATATGCCACCCCAAAATATGCTACTTCGGCATATTGATTATTATGAATTAAAGTTTCTTAAGAAACAGCCTGGGAGAGAAAGACACCCCGATCCCCTTTCATCCCCCCACCCCTGAAAGCAGGAAATAAGTCTCCCGTGGGAAAGGGACCCTCCCTGTACCTGGAGGTAAACCTGTTTCTTCATCTAAAAGCTATACAAGCTGCCTGCTTTGGTCACTTCTTTGAATCTCATATATCCATGATCTCCCGTACACACAAAATTAGTTTTGTTTTCTCTCTGTCTTAGGTCAACTTAATTATTAGGCCCACCAAGAAACTAGAGGGGAAGAAAGGAAAAGGTTTCCTCTCCCACAGCAGAGAATAAGGGGTGACAGTTACAAGGATGTCTTAATTTCTTTAAAAGAACAAAATATTAGGGGTCTGGCTTCATTTACGTAAACTCGTTGGAGAATGTAAGGAGCACCCTTTCCCCAGAGACAACACAAAAGGTAGCAGAGGTAATAAGGGTGAGACGGAAGCCCAAGCTGAATGAGCGGCATCAGTGTGTAATCACAGCAGACTAGGGGTTGTTGAAGCAAAAGGTAAAAAATGTGATGGACAGAGTATCCTGATTCCACTGTGGGGTGGGAACCCAGGGAGGGGATCTTTCTCTGCTGTCTCTGTCCCAAAGCCTGCTGGAGAAGTGCCTAAGTGGGTCACACTGTTAGGGGCACATGAAATCGGTATCCTAGGAAGGGTTAGTGTGGGTGGGGCAGAAGCATACCTTAGGTCAGTGATTTTCAAACGGTGTACCGCTAGACACTTTAAAGTATGCAGTGCCTGACTATTTAGTCAGGGGCACTGACTTCTTTTCCCTTAGACTGTCAAATAAAAAAAATGACAACAGCCAATATAGTAGCCATCTGGTGTGAATGAATCAAAATTATTCCTGCTTTTGTTTTGTCAGATCAGCAAAATATACATTTTTGGTGTGCCGCAGAATTTTAGTAATTACTTTATGTGTGCCATGAAATGAAAGGGGTTGAAAGGCACCACCTTGGGTGATTTTACCTCACTGGAACCAATCCATCCTTCAGCCATACAATTCAGAAGTATCATCTTTCTACAAAACAGCCAGACAAAAAAAAAAAAAAAAAAAAGCCATCCAGCTAGCATACTAATAAAGCAGAATAAAGGTGTCCAGGAAAATTCTTTTAAACCCTGAATGGCTAACTTGGGAATTCCGGACTCTGTGTCCTGGAGAGGCACAG
Source organism: Anoura caudifer (assembly GCA_004027475.1). NCBI lineage: Eukaryota > Metazoa > Chordata > Mammalia > Chiroptera > Phyllostomidae > Anoura > Anoura caudifer. The sequence continues at coordinate 29,151 of PVKU01002939.1, read as the reverse complement.
TCAAGACGCCATTAAACACCTCTAACATATGAGATGCATCACATCGAGGCTGCACTATTATTTTAGTAAATGCTGCTTATCTCAGTCCTTTCATTCATGATCTCAGAGGACACTTCCAAAGCTAATGCTGTCACTCTGGCCTGAACAGGTTACAGGAGGCTTTCCTTTTCTCATAGAAGGGTCACCTCCCTGGTCGCTGCTCCCAAACACTCCCATTTAATAACTGTCTTTTCCGGGGACAGTTGGTAACCTGGGGTTTATGATGCCCGCTCCTGCACTTTGATTTAACAATACTGCCTCCACAAGCTGGGGACAATGGCATGTATTACTTCCTTTCTTGGATGACAACACTGATTATAGTCCTAACTTTGGTTGTGGTGGTATGTGTACGTGTGCATGAGAGAGAGGTGGGTGGGGAGAGAGAGAAAATAAAGTCTCAGATTCAGAATTACCGGAACAGAGTCTGTTCCCTGTTTTTAAAGGTCAATGTCTATGGCCATGTCCTTGGCCCATAATCAGAAGTTCACCACTCTAGGTACAAATTGTTTAAGCCTCCTCAGGCTGCCATCGCACATTTGGCAGAATGAGATACAGGGCCAATAGAGAGAGATTTTGAGGGTAAAGGGTGGTGATGTAGCGACCTCAGGCTCAGGGACAGCCATGTGGTACATGGTCCCTATTAGACACAGAGGCCCTTAAACACAGGAGGAGGTGGGGAGGCCCGAGGACCCTGTGACATACAGCTCAAGCACCATCAAGTCAATCAGGACCAAAATTTTGTCTCCACATAACTTTTCTCTTTACCAGAATTGTATTCTGATGTAATATTCAAAATATGCAGCCAAAAACATGTTTTGCAATCTGCTGGACCGAAGTTATTTAAGGATTGTTTTTCCCGAGAAAGAGAAAAAATCTAAGGGAAGAATGCATACCCGTTAGTTAGCATAGTTCATTTTAATAAATTTAAATGTTCTCTCTAGCCTAACAAACACTGAGACTCCAGGCAAGACACAAAACTTCTCTGTGCCTCTGTTTTCCCATCTGGAAAGTCAAACAGAGATGGCCACTTGAGGGAAAGATCAGCTGTGCACTTTCTCTATGGTGTCAAACAACCTGCACATTGAGTTGGAAATACATGCTGTGTTCATTTTTAAAGGTGTTTTTTAAATAAGAAAAATAACAATACATTTTATTAATGTGGATGTATAAGTTTTCCTTCTTCCATTAATTATGGGAGGGAATCAAACTCTGCTAAGTCCCTAGTGTATGTCAGTTTTGACATTGATACGTGGGGATCAAAGAGTTTAGAAGATTTCTTTGAGGAAGACAGAGAGGGTATTCAGGTGACCATAATACCCGAGTCACCTACAGCAGACTTGGTGACGGTGAGGTCTACAGACTTTCTATCTGCTCTTCCTCAGGCTCAGGCCAACACAGTTCAGGTCCTGGCTCTTCTCCACCAGCAAAGAGCCCACCTGGAACTCAGAGGTGAGCACAGCCTCTCCCTGGGATGGAATGGTTGGGTGGGGAGAACAGTGCTCCAGGACTATCAGGCAAAATAGGAGCAATGCCTTTGTAGAACAAGATTAGGCTAGAATCTGCAATGTAGAGTTGAGCTCAGAGCAGAACTTTCCAGAGAAGGATCAGACATTCATTTGATAATTATTTCATTAATTAATTCAATAATTTGGATTTTGTAGAGACGTTTGGGATGATGTAAGCCAAACCCACATCATTGCAGATTAGGTTACTAGGGTCCAGGGAAGCTAATTTACTTGCCAACCCACTATTGCCTATAAAGGAATAAGGAGGAATTGATACCAAAATTTCTGGCTCAAAATCCTCACCATATCTTTCCTCACCATGATGTGCTTGCTGCCTGTGGGCACCTGAATTCACTGCCTGGGTCTGTCTTCATGAATGATTGTGCAGTCTGCTCCACATGGTTTGTTCAAGCACAGCCAAGCCACCTCAACAGAAATATCATGTTGCACATTGTTCTGTTAACCTGCCTGGGCTCAGTTTTGATGACATCTTGATTCATGTGCTGATCTGCTCAACAAATATTTCTGGGGTATATGCTTTGCAATATTGTGATTCCTGGGAAATACATATTTGATCATTCAAATGACCAAGCTATATTTTTCATTATATATTAATTCTTTATCCATGATTCATTGCTCACTGCTCTCCAAACCCTTGGAATTTCCTGAGTGATACAAGCAATAGGAACATCATTTGTTATAATATTTGGTCTCTTGTCCTCAGTTTCTAAAAACTTTCAGAGCCATAAAGGTGAAATGAGTATCATGTTATTCAGAACAAGCCCACACCTGGGGTGATGAGGTGATTTTGAGAAAAGACCTAAGGATGAGGGCTGGTTGCCAGGAGAACCAACCCTGAGCAGAGGGGTGAAACTTTTAGTCCCATCCCCTGATTTCTAGGGAAGGAAGACAGGCAAGAAGTTGAATCAATCTCAACAGTAAATGATTTAATCAATCGTGTCTATGTAATAAAATGTCCACAGAGAGGATTCAGAAAACTTCCAGGTTGGGGAGGTTGGGGAACCAGAACTTTTCCACTTGCCACCATTTATAGCTGGCCAGTCAGAACTAAGGTAACTTCCTGGAATTGTAACTAGCATCTCAAATCCAAAGAGAGGGTTGTGGGAACTGCCGATCCGTAGCCAGCTGGCAGTTGGTCACAAATACAGGTAGCAATCTGGGTTTGCAATTGACATATGAAGTGGGAGGCTCTGTGAGCCTTTTAAGACTGAGCCCTCAGCCCGTATGCTAATGCTATCTCCAAGTACACGGGGTCAGGATCGAGCTGAACCGTAGGGTGCCCTGGTGTCCAGGGAATTGTTGGATGGGTTGCAGAAACCCCTCACATACCCACGTTGTAATCGCTGACCGAAACCTTTATTTATAGTTATTGCACCAGGCTTGAGGATACCAAGTTCAAAAAGATTTTGCCCCTGGACCTGAGAAGACTTCATTGTTCCATAGGAATCAGAAAATGGGGGCAAAAACAACACTGTGACAGGTGCTATGAAAGGGGTAGTGACCGAGGGCCATGGAGCACAGCGGGGAGCATTTGCTCAGGTGAGGAAGTTAGGTAAGACTTACCAGGGGAGATGATTTGCTGGCCAAATTTTAGAAGAGAAAGAGAAGACAGGCAGGTGAAAAGGAGGAGATCATTAGCACCAGGGACAACAGAAAGTTGAAATGCACGGAGATGTGAAAAATAGTGCCCCATTCAGGAAAGCAAAAAGCATTTGCACATGGCTGGGATGTGGATGTGGTGAAGACTGAGGCTTGTGAGGTACGTAAATGACAAAATAAGAGGGAGCCCAAAACACTCTCCAGTAACCTGCACACTAATTGCTAATCTCTATCTCAGGGCCTCCGTCTCCAGGAAATCAGCCTTGACAGTAAGGATGAAGGCCTGTGCCAGGGTACTGGTATTATTAAGAAGAGGGAAGAGGCACAGAACTCATTATGGATACATGGATGTGGAGGGATAAGGCTTTCACCATTATATATGGTGAAAATCCATATATATGATTGACAGGATTAAGGACCAATGAAGTTCAAACAAGAGAGACATTTTTATGTAAATTAATGATTGAATAATACTAATACGAGATACCTGTAAGATAATGAGGGACTACATCACATAGATAATTAAATATTTGAGTTGAACTACATAAGATACTACATGTTATAGATAATATCTTAGATCATTTTTGTTTATTATACCTTATATGATATTTTATATAATTACACATGTATTAGTTCCTTTGCAGCTATCTAGATGAGATGAAAAGATATTTAAATGCATGAAGTCACCACGAAAGAGAGGAGAGTCTCCAAACTGAACGCTGAAGTCCCGCTAGGGGCAGAGTAGCAGGCAGAACTGACTGAGAAGAAGCCACCAGACTCATAGGGAAATAAGGACCTCATGCTGTCACAAAAGATAAAAAAAATAGGGAGGTTACTGTTGATGGAGTTAAAGTTTGTGGAGGAATCTAATGAGATGAGAGCTGACTGAGATGGGACCATACTGAAATCGGCAAGAGAGTGAATGTGGAAGGTATTTTTGAATGAAGATGTTGAATGGGGAAAAGATGCTGGCATGAGAGGTAAGCTACAGGCTGGTTTGTTTGTTTGTTTGTTTTATCACAAATCCATAGAAATTATAGAAAAGATTTATATAAAATATTTCTGAAAAGATCTGTAGTAGTAATGGAAAATGGGAAGAGGTGCCACTGAGGGACCAGATATGATGAAGAATCTCTCTGACAGGAATGCAGATGGAATTAGACTGAATGCGGATGTCAAGGGCAAAACTCACTGGAAGAGGACTAATGGGCAGGTGGGACTAGATATAAAGCTATTGCTCTGAGGCGGTGGGTGCAGAAAGCAGAGGTCGGAATGGAGAACAACAGAAAGAACAATTAGGGTGTTTGGCTCCACTCTCCACGCTCTACCTGCACCTGCACCCGGGCACCACCTAAGCCTGAGGCTGGAGAGGAGGAGAAGTGCTGTGCCAGGTGACACAGAAGAGCAAAGGAGCATTATCTCACCATTACCAGAGTAGCTGCTAGAACATTCACCCAGTAGCAGTACTTTCCCACCACCAGCACAGAAGACCAACTTTTTAAGACAGATGAAAAGAGAAATTCAAGAAGAAACATCGATATCTGAAGAAGAGCAATGCTAGGCAGAGAGGCAATTCAGAAATCAATACAGGGAGGTATTTTCCCTGCATTGGTACAATAAAGCAGGATTCACAACAGGAGGTTTGAAGGACCAGGCAGGGTACCCGGATGAGGAGGCAATGCTAACACGTTAAGGAATGAAGACAGAGGACATTGCTGTAGGTCCCCCTAGTGAGGTCAAACTTCCATAAGAGAAATGACCCTCCAAATGCAGGAACAGTTAGGAGACATGGGGGATGGATTCAGAAGTTTTAGTATGCATTTAATGGCAAACTGAGAAATTTCAGAAAGTAAAAAATAAAGAAAACCGCAATAGCTGACAGAGGTTTTGAGATGACCTACCCAGGAATGAGAATGAGATGGAAATAAGATTTATCACTGGCACCTTTTGTTTCATCAAGACAATAGAGATTATCTCTAAAGTAATGAGGAGAAGTAGTTTTTGAACCACAACAAAAAAGCTATTTCCAGCCCATCATCATTCAAGTGTGAGAACCAGACAAAGGGATCTTCTGAATTGAAGAGTCTCAGAAATGGTGCCGCTCTGTGATCATGGACGAACGATCCAGGTGAATAAGGAATCCAAGAGGTTGGGCTAAGAGGGTAACAAGGCCACCTACAGTGCCTTCGATTTCTTCCTGAAATCTCCCTCAAATCACTGAAGCTATTTGAAAAGCGAAACCCTTCAAAAATAGGGCAAGTGGGAGAAAACAATAGCAGAATTGTGAAGGATGTTAATCAAATGGACAAGGAAGAAACTAAACTATTTTTGAGACTTGAGATAACCGAATCCCAAACAAGCAGAAGGGAAAGCCAAGAGCAAGCCCAGTTGATATCAAGATCTCCAACAGAGTCAATAATTGCAGAAACTCGGTGTGCAGAAGCCAGTTCGAAGGGAAGAAACTAAATGAATGAGCCTTGATTTAAATTTGATTTAAGAAGCAGTCAGATCCCTGCACCAGCCGGGTAGCTTGCTGCCAATCCTTCCCTCATGCTGGCACAACACTGGAGATCTGCATTTTGAGAGAACAGAGCCCAGCTCTGTGTACCCGTGGGTGTGGGGCACAGTGAGGACAGGAGTCAGAATACTAAAATCAGGGAGCTTAAGTGCGTGGCTGGGTCCTGGCTATGGATAACCACTATCCTATTTTTCTATTCACCTCCAGGAATGATGGCAATTAGTTTTTCACCTACTAAGCAAGAGACTAGTAGAGTTTTCTCAGGAAATTGGCTATGCAGTATAGGAAAGACCTAAGGAAATCAGTAAGAGCAGCAGGCTCCCCACTAACTGGCCCAGCCAGATCCTGCAGCCTACGTGAGGCACTGCACCATGCTCAGAGCTTCTGGTGAGCCTTGTGAGGGTGACTCTGATATAAGAGCTGCAAATCAAAGTTCCCCAAACAGTACAGGATAGCTTATAATGCAAAATACAGAAACCAAAGCGGATATAAAAAAAAAAAAAAATACAACCCAGAAAACAAGCAGAGACCATGCTGGGAGAAAAATGCATTCTTATTTCTCCACTTTCAAATAAGGGAACATTGCAAACATGCAATAGAAATAGGATGCCGATGAAGAAACCCTGGGCATTCCAAAAGGAGGCCCGGACATTATTAAAAAATAAATAAATAAATAATACAGCAGAAAAGGAAAACTAAAGAGTTTAGAAAATAGCATTGAGAGACTCTCACACAATACGTAGCAAAACAATTAGAAAGAGAAAGAAAGAGATAGAACACAGAAAAGCAAAGATGAAGTCAGGGACCAGTCGAGGATGTGCGAAGTAGATACACGTAGCCACGTAACCGGGCTGTAGATCCTCATGGCGTCAAAGGACGGTAACTGCGAGGCTCCTTGAGCCAGCCTGCGGAGAGGGTGGGGGCCAAGAGAAGGAAAGTAGCAAAGAGTTGTCAGAGATGAAAACAAGGGAGAACCCTTCCCTTTAGTATCCTCCCAGGCTGCAGCAAAGCCATATAAAATAAAAATGAAAAAGGCCATCCTGAAAGTGAACAATTAACAAGCCATTGGTCATTTGGGCCTTGGCATGCTCGGTGCCATCGCAGTTACAGGGACAGCATCCAGATGGCAGAGACTGGGCCCTGGCTGATAAACAAGAAAGTGAGAAAGTGGCGGGTGGCTACTCCATGGCGCTCCGCTTTGAAGGCCGCAGGTGTGAACAGGGCTGGGCTGTGCCGCCGGATCTGTGCGGCGTCATGTCCGCCGTAGAGAGCCGCGGCTGGGAAAGTTCAGCCTAGATGAATGGTTACTGAAACCCATCTCCCACGCTGCTCGTGAATGAAAGTTTCCTCAAAAACAAAACAAAGACACTGGGAGGAACAGCCATATCGCACCAGGGGAGGGCGTCTCGGAGCTTTCATTGTCAGAACCACCGGAGCCTTCCTCCTCCCAGGCTCAACCTCAGACATAGCTGTGTCCCCACCATCCGCCAGCAGAGCATCTCTGAGCCCCTTCGTAGGTCAAAATGGCATAAAGTGAAGAAGTGATTACCTTAGGATGCATCTTGCTTACGGATGCATAAAATTAACCGAGATAAAGCACAGATGTTCACAGACCTAGTTCCAAGCTCTGGCGGCTGGGTGCTGAGGTGCTGAGGTGCTGAGTGTGAAAGGGGGCACTTCTGCTGCAAAATAAAGGCTCCATGCCATGTTCGCTTATTTTTTTGTAAAAGTGAAAATCCACTTTGGAATTCTTTAGGTTAATAGACATAGGGACATTAATAAACGTGAAGTGGTATAATGTGAACTTTGGAAAAGCAGGGGAGATACCTGTACCAGAAATAGCCATGTGCCCTGAATAAAGTTAGCTCTGGAACATTTCTAGGGTCCCCCCCACCCCGCTAAATTCCCTTTGGGCCATCTTTCCAGTTGCGTACCACAGCCTTTTGAACCTGAGACCTGGTTCTTCTTACACTTTCAGACCTTGCCAGCTTCTTGACTCACCTGCACTGATACCTGGGACATCAGCAGCCTTGTGCCTTCTACCCAATGACTGAGAAGCACAGCCCTCAGTTAACCCAGCAGTTAGAATCCAGGCTCAGTGCAAGTTCAAGACCTGACCTGCCTGAGCAAGAAGCCAAGGGACAAGAATGGCAGGCAGCAAATGGTAGAAAGAGTGTGCCCATGAAGAGGGGCACTCCTCTACCTTGTCTCAGCCACTAAGAGGGTGCTATGTGATGGTCCACACTCAGCAGGGTGCCTGGCATATGGTAAGCAGAAAAGTCATTTCATTAGGTGGTTGAAGTTGTTGCTCAGACAGACCCACCAGCTCGCCTGCCATCAGTCACAGCAAAAAAGAAGCAGCCAAGAAGAGGTGAAGGCAAGGCCCCTGAAGTCCTCATTGTGTGCCCAGCTACTTGCATGCATTTGTTATTTCCCTAATCTTCCTGATAATGCTGTGAGTCTCCAATTCACCCCACATTTTCTGATGATGAAAATGAGGCTTAGAGAAGCAAGAGACTTGCCGGGAGCTATTAAGTGCCTGAGCCAGGATGTGAACCAGCCAATCCACTTCCATACCTTGAGGGAAGCATTTCACAGTTGATGGAGATGCAACCCGCAGTACCTCATTTTTAAGACATTTGCTTTTCCCATTAAGGTAACCTTCTAGAACCAGATGCACCATCCACAGGCTGAATTGGAACGAACTGACTAGTCTTCAGGCGTTGAATGAGCAGAAGGTATTCCAGGGGCACTTGGTCCTCCCCTCTCCTCCTGGGAAGGAACTATCAGATTACAGAATTTGGCCTGCGTTCCCCTCCCCTCTTCCATTTCTCCCTAAATTAGTTTTCATTTCAGAACAGTCATTAGCTGAGCTCTGGGAATAAAGTGTAAAAAATCCCCCCTCACCTTAGAGTCCTCATTGGCAGCAGTTCCTTGAAACTCTGGCAATCAGAGTGCCATTTAAGCATCAAAACCTCATCAATTAGGCCTCAATGTACCAGCATCACGTGGCCACAGGTCACACTGAGCGGGACGTGGAAGAGCACCGGAGGCCTCATTACAGGCCTTGAGCTTTTGTGAAATTCCTGAATAAGCAGCACATGGAGTGTCTGCCGAAGGACTGCATTTTATTTTTCTGGCTTTAACAACCGCTTTTACGGACAATTTAACACCGTGGGTTGCCAGCTGTGTTAATGTCTGACCCCCTTCTTTCAGATGTCAGCCTTGTGAAATGGCCTCGGATGCAGAGTCTGTGGTGGCCGCCTCTTCCCGAGGAAACGACGCCTTTCTTGCCATCAGGACCCAGACTCCACAGCAAGAACAAAGAGTCTCACTCACCCAGTTGAGACTGCCTGCGCACACACACTCTGGTATACATTCTTGCACGCACACCCTTGCACACACTGCTACCTAAGCCCCTGGCGGAAGTGCTAATTCTTAAGGGTAGAGCAACTAAATGCTTCAAATCTGCATTCCCATCACTGTTCCTGGATTACCGAGGAAAGGTTGCTACTTGTGTATGTGTGTGTGTGGCAGGGGGTGCACTATATGCCCAGAGCCTAGGCTGCCTGTTGGGGTGGAAGAGGCCGCAGATGGGGAGGGAGGGGGTAGTTTTGGTCTCAGTAACTCTATGCCACCTCTACACTGAAGGGCTGTTTCAGCAGGTTTATCTCACTTGATCCGGCTCCAGCTGAGTGAAATCCATGTCCAGGGCATTGCCTGGCTGCTCAGGATGAGCCTCGTGTCATGGCACCAACTCTGGTCTCAGGCTTGCTTCTCCATGTTAGATGTCCAGGGACTGAGTTGTAGCAGTTTGCTCAGTGCTGCTTAGGTTCTAGGAGCAGCGAATACACTAACCAAGTTCCTGTGGACCTTCTCGAGGCAGTAAGTTAGGATGGGGAGCCTGAAGCTTAACCTTCCCCTTTTCAGCCTTGGCTGGAACATCACAGCCTCACAACTGTGACCTTCACTGATCACCTGTTCCCTGCTTCCCCTTTCACAATTTCCTGTAATAAAGACAAACAAAACTGGCTCTACTAGATTTGGGCGACACACTGACCTAAGAGTGACCAATAGGATCATCATAATATCTTTATAATAAATGTGCATTAATGGTTTGGGGACCACCCCCCACCTCACCCCAGTTGCCATGACAGTTCAGGAGAACCAAAAAAGAAATCTCAGGAGGGAAAAGGATGAGCCCCATCTCCAGTCACCCCCAGGGTCAGCAGCTGAGAACCACCCTGTCCCCACACCTTGCTCACGATTAGTTCACAACTTTCCACCCAGACCCTATAGGGGCATCTCCTTCTCTGAGGTCGCAGACTCTTACTTCCTGAGTGCAGACTCTTGCTGTAATAAATTCACTGTACTTCACTCAATCTTTCTGTCAAGCTCTCGAATCTTTCCTTGAGTCCTGACAAGAACCAAGGACCCCTGTATCGGGTAGAGGCCCCCCGTGGCCTCACTGGGTGCCACCGGGCATCATGCTGATACTCCAGGCTGCCCAAACATTAATTTACAATGAAAAATATGGTATGCGTCTTCTCTACTCTCTACCCTTAAGTAAAACAGGAGAGGAAAAAAGGCGGAAATAGGCTTGACGTCTATTTCAAAGCCATTAACATACTGTAATCAGAAAACTGGAAACTGCAATTCCATCTAGAGAAACTTCAAGAAAATCATCAGGGTTATATACAAGGAGTTAGTTAGAAGAAGTATTGCTTACACAAAGCTAATATTTTGGAAAAAATCTAAATGTTCATAAATAGAAAACTGACTTTAAAAATTGATTTCGCCCTGCGCATTATGCTTTAGCTTCCTATTGATGCCGTGGGAGCATCATTGACATGACTCCCTAAGTCAAACAGTGGCACGGGGCTTCATTCTCTTGTGATAAGTCAGAATAAACTGAAAATCTCTGCTGCAGGAAAAAAAATCTGGATAAAATGTATGTTGAATAGCTCTTAAAGGCCTATAAAAATGAACCACCAAATAAAATGAGCATTTATACTGCTCCAATTGTAGTTTAAATTATGAATTCCCACTAAAAGAAAGCAGGACTTCTTGAAAAAAAAAAAAAAAAAAGGCTGATTCTAAGTCTGGGGCATGTACACAATGAGCCTGGAACATCTCGGGCCCTGCTGAAAGGGCTTTGGAGGCAACTTGAAGAGGCTCCCAATAGCCAATGATGGGGCAAGCGATTTTTGCCTCATTAAGAACAATATTTTCAATTTAAATTTATCGAATCTGTTTAAATCTACGAGTTTCTGCTTCTGTACATACTAACTACTCATGTGTATATATTTAAACTGCATATCTCATATATAAAATATAATAAATACAAAATCATTTATATATACCCCCAAACTAATTAGTTACTTTTGGGACAATGGGAAATTAATTCACTATAGTAGAAACTAGTATGTAAACAAATCAAGCATTTTTATGCCTTTCCCTTGGGAACCATACCACTAAATAACCAGCAAAGTGATGAAAAGTATCTCTTTATAAAAGATTCCAATTAATAAATGCAAAATAAGTGGTAAAATGAGAACATCATCAACACCCCCAATCAATGAGTAGATCAATGCACTGAGTGTAAACAGATGTTAATATCAGATAAAGAAAGATGACCAGACATTACATGGCACCTGAGAAAGAATGCACCACAACCTAAAGACCTGCCAAAGACAGGGAACCTGCACCTGAAGTCGCCTCTGGGTCCAGCTAACAACTTGCAGGAAATATGGAGAACAGAGGAATGTGTTGACATTCCCATGAGTACATAATCAGCAAAATCCATTCTGTGGATTTTCATGTTCAATATTGGAATTCTAAGGACAAGAAAGGGCTGTAGGAGCAAACCAGTAAATTATAAAGACATTCAAAGAAATAGCAAATGAAAAATGGGCCCCAACTGGATGGCTCAGTTGGCTGGAGTGTTGTTATGTACTCCAAAATGTTGTGAGTTTGATCCTCACTCAGGGCTTTTACCTACAATGCAGGTTTGATCCCTGGCTGGGGCATATATGGAAGGTAGCTGATCGATGTTTCTCTCTCAACTCACATTGATATCTCTCTCTCTCTTTTCCTTCCTCTCTCTAAAATCAATGAACATATACTCAGGTGAGGAATAAAAAACTGGTCATGATTAAATTTTAATGTCTACAAATGCAGCTTTGGGTGATTATGTTATATAGAGATGCAAGAAGTGATTAATATAACAATTAGGACTTTTTGGCAAGACCATCAAGATTTGTGATTGATAGGAAGCAGATGGAGACAGTGGTAAAGTCTTATTTCTTGACCTAAGTACATGTTTATGCAGCATTCTGTATTTGCTTTCAACTTTACTATAAAAGGTTCAAATATACTAATTGTATCACTAAGTTCGCAATAAACAAGGAAAATCCTAAAAGTCCAAAACTTGATTTAAAAAGAGAACTTGCAGAGGTCGATGAGCTAGCTAGCTTTCAGCCTGAGGGCAAATCATGAATCTTAATGTCTTTTAGCCTCTCTGTTTGGAGGGCAACATGAGGCACTGATTGGTGCTATCCCAGGGCCCCTGTCAGAAGCAAATTAAAATCCTCTCTGAAAGAGCAGCTCAGATCAGGCACCAGAAAGTTCCCACAGGTAAAGGTCCAAAGAGCAAAACTACCAAAACCCACAAGAAACAAGGAGCTGTGACTAGGAGACAGCAGACTCAAACTGCAAAGAATTGAGAAAAGGCATCTATAAGAAAATAACAGATAATAAGTATGCTTTATATGTTTTAAGAAAGCAAAGTACTGAACATCTTACCTAGTAGATTTTTTAACATTGACTAAAAGACGCACCCCACCCCCCCCAAAATTTGGGAGGAATAATGGTTGTTACTGCTGCTGTTGAGTTCTGTTTACATTTACATTGGTGAAATATTATATTATTTATGTTAGTAAATATTTTACCACATTTTTTGCTTCAAAAATTTTTTTCTATTTCCTCTTCTAAAACCTGGGTGTGTCTTATGGTCTGAAAAATACGGTATATTTCTAGATGTAAAAGATAAATAAACCAAGATGGATGACATGGAGGCAGGACATCCAGGTTCAAGCATGATGACATACCCTCTGGCAGGGCAATGTTCTTGCCAAAATCAATCGGAAAAGCAGAAAAAAAAGATACATACCTGTTTGAGGAAATCTTAGAATTAGTCACGTGATCAGTTTTGGAGAGCAAAATAATTTTAGAAAGAATGAAACCTTGGGAAGAATTGAACCAACTTTCTTTTTTTAGGTTATGAGGATTAATTTTTTTTAAATTGTTTTATGTTCACCTGAGGATATTTTTTATTGCTTTTTGAGAGAGAGGAAGGGAGAGAGAGAAACACGGATGCAAAAGAGAAGCATCGATACTTGCTTCTGGCTGTGCCCAGATCGGGAATTGAACCCACAACCTAGGTATGTGCCCTAAATGGGAACCACACTCACAACCCTCACAGTTAGGGGATGATGATCCAACTGACTGAGCCACCATGGCTAGGGCTGAAACAACATTCTGCAGCAAATATTTTTTTTCATTTTTTAAAAATTTACTGATTTGAGAGAGAGAGAGAGGGAAGGAGCGAGAGAGAGAAACATCAATATATTGTTCCATTTATTGATGCTTTCATTGGTTGATCCCTGTATGTGCCCTGACCAGGATCGAACCTGCAATCTTGGTGTGTGAGTATGATACTCCAACCAACTGAGCTACCCTGCCAGGGCTTTGCAGCAGATTTTAACTTCATTGTGTTTGGTAACTTGTGGTGCAGAGCAACAGTCTGATGGCCAACAAAGAGTTAAGGTAGAGGGATACCACCGGTTTACAGAGAAAACCGAGCAGCTTTTGACAGGCTAGTGGGCAACAGAAAGAAAAAGCACAAACTTGAGAGGCCAGATGCTTTAAGTGAGAAGGGAGGGGTAAAGATCTGAACCTAACACTACCATTTTTTTCTTTAAGACATAAAACAAATTCTGGAGCTGCTTAGGGCAGGAGGCTAAGAGGCCAACTAGTAGTAGTTTCAGGTTGCTGAGAACGAGACTAGATTTGGGGACCTACTACTGGGTAGAAACACTAGTGAACATCAGAGATGGCCCCTTGGGAAACCCTTAAAGGGCAAGACGGCAAATACTTTAGACCTGCCAGCCATGTAATCTCTATTGCGAGTACTCAGCTCTGCTATTAAACATGAAAGCATCTGTAGACAGGGTGTGCAATAAGTGAATGGACATGACTGTGTTTTAATAAAACTTTATTTATATAAACAGGTGGACAACGTAATTGAGAGTCATCCTTTGCCAACCCTTGAACTAGAATATATATTTCTTTCAAATTTGTGTGGTAAAATTTCCTCAATATTGGCCAAATGCTGTGTCATAACACAAGTCCCAACAAATTTCAAATAATTTAGATCATTCAGAATACATTGGCTGACCACAGTGAATTTAAGCTACAAATAAACAAGACAGGTAGAAAATTCTTAGTATGAAATTAAGCACTGCACTTTAAAATAAACTTTATGTCAAAAAATCACAAACTAAATTAAAAGTTTTTAAATAAATAATAATAAAAATATTGCATATTATAATTTATGGTATATCCTAAAGCTGCACTTAAAGGGATAATTATAGCAAAAAAATAAGAATCTGTGGCAAGAAATTAGAAAACCAGCAACAAATTAAACCTTTTCAACAAGTTGAAAAGTAAACTAATAAAAATAAATGCATAAATCAATCAAATATTTAAAAAGGCATACAGCAGAGAAAATAAACTAAAAGTTGGCATTTGAAAATAATAATAAAATTGAGAAAACTTTTTCAAGACTAAAATTGTAAATAAAGACATAAGAAGGGCACAGATTGGCAAGATCAAAAATGAAAGAGGAGCTACCACTAACAAATTGAAGACGGCAAATGCTATGTGGTAATAAATTTGAACTCTCTGTTGCAGAGAATGATGTTTAGGTGGTAGACAGCCCTTCTTTTATTACCTCTCTTAACACAGTCTGACGCCATGGTAGCTGCAACCTACACATGAGTTTTGGGTTTGGCCTTGTGCCTTCATTTGGCCAATGAAATGTGAGCTGACAATGAGTGAGCAAAAGTTTTAAATGCGTTTGCATGGTTTAATTTTGTTACTTGTCCTTTTTCCAACCACTAAAAGAGGAACAGGTCTAGTGGAAACTCTGAACAAGGCTGCGTAGCTGACCTGAACTTTACCTACAGCCTGGAGTCCAGCCCGGCTGACTTCAGCAGAACCGCATCTGACCTACAGATCTCAGAGAATCAACAACAAAGCAAAAGTTTGTGGCAAGCCACTCATTTCAGAGTGGCTCAGCATTACTGTAGTAAGTTTTGACTAATATACCCTAGGAAAAAAAATAAAATTTACCAGTTTTGAAAAAGAAGAAATAGAAAATCTAAATATTCTCTCTTTTTAAAGATGTTATTTATTTTTTTTTTAGACAGAGGGGAGAGAGGAAGACAGAGAGGGAGAGAAACATCATGTGTGGCTGCCTTTCTTGCGCCTCACACCAGGGAACCTGGCCTGCAACCCAGGCATGTGCCCTGACTAGGAATTGTACCAGCGGCCCTTTGCCTCACAGTCTGGTGCTCAAAACACTGAGCTACACCAGCCCAGGCTAAATATTCTTCTTATACTAAATAAGAATAATTTAAATACAAAATAAATATTTAAAAACAAACATTTTTCAGGCCTTGATAACTTTATCAGTAATCAGACCTAAATTATTTAAGAAGCACTATCAATATTGCCAAAATTCTTCCACAGAATAGAAAGAGTGAACATTTCATATCTCCTTTTAAAAAATGTGGATTACAAATCATGATAAAAACATTCAACAGAAATTAAAACTAATCTCTGCTTAAAGAGGGGTCTTAAAATCACTTGACAAAAATCAACTACCCTTATGATTAAAAAAAAACAAACAGCAAATTAAGAGTCGAAGAAAGTTTCTCTATTCTAATCAATAATATATTTGAAAAAAATTAAAAGCAAATATCATTTTCTTTGTCAAGTATTATAAGCTTTCCCCCTGAATTTGGGAAGAAAACAGCATGCACACCACAACAAGTTCCACTCAGAGCTATTCAGTCTGTGCAAGCACAATAAGTAAGGGAAAGAAAGGAAAAGGATGAAAGTTAGAAAGAAGATATAAAACTGTAATAATCCAGATATTAAAAAAGTAATAGCATATGGATTATTTACTAAAATTAATAGTAAATTTAGCAAGATACTTGGATAAAAGGTCAACCAAAAGTCAATTTTTATACAAATATAAGCAAAACATTTAAAATAAACTATGCTGTTTGTAATAACATAAGCATTCAAATTAGTCTAATGTTAATGAAATGTGCCCAAGATTCTACAATAAAAGCTGCAAAACCTTACTGAGAGCAATGCAAGAGGACCTGAATGAATGGGGAAATAAGCCAAGTTCAAAAACTGAAAGACTCAAATGAAGATATTCATTCTCAAATTGATCTATAAAATTTTATGGAATTCCAATAAAAACTTCAGCAGAATATTTCTTTTGTAAATGGACAAGTTACCTTTAAAACATATATGGAAATACAATAAAAATTTTAAATAAAAGTGTGTTAAGTCTATTGACTAGCCAGATGAAAAAAAAATGAACTTTTACCCCTACCTCCAGCTACATATGGAAAACAATTCAAAATGGAACATAACTCTAAATGCGAAAAATAGAATAAAACTTTTAGAAGAAAGCATAAAGGGATATTTTTTATTATATTGTGGTAGACAAAGATTTCTTCACTGCATACAACCACCAACCATGAGGAACAAAATTGATACATTATGCTACATTAAAAGTAAGAAATTTTGTTTATCAAAAGACACTGTTCAGATTGTGAAAAGAGGAGGAAAATAACATGTGTATTATCCAATAAAGGACCTGCATCCACAATATTTCAATGACTCCTCTTTGTCAATACAAATAGTCACTACTCCAAAGGGATATGAGTCAAAGTCTTGAACCGGCATTTCCCAAAGCAGTACATCCATATGGATAATGAAGACATGAAAGTGGACTTAATTAGCCAAAGACATGCTCAATAAAACCACAAGGTGAGCACACACTTTCCAGAATGGATAAAATACAAAAGGCAGACAAGTCCAAAGCCAATGATCCAGAACAACTGACACTTTGATACCTGTGGAACTACTCATTGATACAAGAACTTTGGAAAAGTATTAGCAGTGACTATGAAAGCTGAATATATGAATACCCACGAATCAGAAATTCTATTGGATTACAAAGAAACACATTCTTATGTGAACCAAAGACATACAGGAAAACTTCATAGCAACACTCTTTGTAATAGACCAATATTGAAATTAACCCACTATCTACTGCTGGTCAAGTGGATAAAAGTGATGGAATATTCTACACTCATGAAAATGAAGTACATTTACATGCAACAACGTGATAACATCACGAACATGTCTTTGAACAAAAGAAGCCAGACATAAACAATTACATTCTGCACAATTCTGTTGTATAAAGTGCACAGAAAGTACAGCTAGTCTGCACTTTCAGAATGCATCCTAGTTAACCGGCGGGGGGCGGGGCGCGAGTTTAGAGGAAGGGTCATGTGGAAGGCCATTATAGCGCTATAATGTCTTATTTTTTGCTTTAGGAGCTGGCTACAAGGATGTTTTTACTGTTTAAAATTTCTTCAAACTGGGCACTTCTGATTTCTGCACTTTTCTCTAAGTATAGTACATTGCATTAAAATATGTTCAAAGCAATTTTGAAATAAAAGTATTTTTAGATAAGTCAAACTGAGAACACTTTACCAAATAAACCATACATAGAGGCATTTCCAAGGGTTTTGATAGAGAAGTTAACTGATTCCAGAGAGAACATCTGGAATGAGGAAAGTAGGGGTTAGCAAAGAAATGAGTAAATAGGTGCTTAAGCTAAACAAATATTGATTTAAGATGGCATTAATAATTTTTAATTTGTCAGATAACCAACTTTCAGTTTAAAGATAAATAAGTTCTGAGGACCCAATCTATAACATGGTGACTATAGTTGACACCGCATATATAATTGAAATTTGCTAACAGACTGGAACTTAAATGTTCTCACACACACAAAGCAGGTAAATATTTGAGGTGATGGATGTGTTAATTAACTTCATGGGGGAATCCTTAAAAACAAATTAGAAAAAATATATTGATGAGAGAAGGAGAAGGTTTTCAAAGCTCCTTTTATTGATCAAATAGAGAGTTATACATTTAATTAGTAATGTTAATAATTATATGTGATATAATTTATTGAGTAATCACTAAAAGAGTAGCAATAGTTTATATAATTTCCAAACTTGTAGATAAGGTTAAAAAATCTGGAAATAAAATATAAGTTGTGACACCATAAAAGTACTAGAGGAGAACACAGGCAGGAAAATCTCAAATATTCCATGCAGCAATATTTTCACCAATATGTCCCCTAGAGCAAGGGAGGTAAAGGAAAGAATAAATAAATAAGTGGGACTTCATCAAAATAAAAAGGTTCTGCACGGCTAAAGAAAACATCAGCAAATGAAAAGGGAACCATCCATATGGGAAAATATATTTGCCAGTGATACCTTGAGCAAGGGTTTGATCTCCAAAATATATAAAGAATTTACACGACTCCACTCCAGGAAAACAAACAATCCAATTAAAAATTGTGCAAAGGACCTGAACAGACATTTCTCCAAGGAGGACATACAGAGGGCCCAGAGACATATGAAAGGATGCTCAGCATCACTAGCCATCAGAGAGAAGCAAATGAAAACCACAATGAGATACCACTTCACATTGGTCAGAATGGCCATCATAAACAAATAAAAAAAAACAACAACAACAAGTGCTGGCAAGGCTGTGGGGAAAAGGGAACCCTAGTGCACTGTTGGTGGGAATGCAGACTGGTGTAGCCACTGTGGAAAACAGTATGGAATTTCCTCAAGAAAATAAAAATGGAACTGTCTTTTGACCTGGCAATTCTCCTGCTGGGATTATACCCTAAGAATATTGAAACACAAATTCAAAAGGACCTATGTACCCCAGTGTTCATATAGAAGTACAATTTACAATAGCCAAATGCTGGAAGCAACCTAAGTGTCCACCAGTAAATGAGTGGATCAAAAAACTATGGTACATTTACACAATGAAATACTATGCAGCAGAAAGAAAGAAGGATCTCCTTTGCAACAGCATGGATGGAACTGGCGAGTATTAGGCTAAGTGAAATAAGCCAGGTGGTGAAAGACAAATACCATATGATCTCACCTATAAGTAGAATCCAATCAACAAAACAAGCAAGCAACCATAGTATAACCAGAGGCACTGATATAAAGAACAAACTAACAGTAGCAAGAGGGGAGGAGGTAGGACAGTAATGGGGAAAAGAAGGGGAAGGGCCATCAAGGAATATGTATAAAGGACCCATGGACAAAGTCAAAAGAGGGTAGGATAGAGGGTAGGAGGTGGGGATGGATGGGGTGGAGGAGAGTGATGGGGGGGAAATGGAAGCAACTGTACTTGAACAACAATAAAAAATAAAATTAAAAAAATCTTGAAATAAAAAGAAAAAATATATTTATAATATACATATATGGGCACACAGTGTTACTTATCTATTATTGTAGATCAAATTATTCTCAAAACTAAGCTTAAAAAGCAAATCATTTATTATTTGACAGTTTCAACGGGCCAGGAATTCAGCAGAGGCTGAGCTGAGGTAGTTGGAGCTCCATATCTTGAATTAGATCCCAGGGCAAGATGCTCTGCAGGGTTTCGCACTCTGCAGGCTCCATGGGGACTGAGAGACCTGCCTGAAGTGTCACTCATCACTCGTGTGGCTGTTGCAGATGGCCTCAGGTCCTTGCTGGCCGCGGACGGAGGCCTCAGGTCCTTGCCACTGTGGCCTTTCTAGCAGCTGCTCCAAACATAGCAGTTGGCTTTCCCAAAGTGACACTTTAGGGGAGGAAGGGGGAAAAAAAAGAACAAGACAGATCTCGGAGTCTTTAAAATGAAACCTCCAAAGTGACACAAGCACCGGCAATAACACTGAGTGGCACACAGTGACTAAAATGCTTGCAAATTGATACACTCACAGTTTTCATGTTAGAGGAGAGAAAATTACTTTTCAATGACTCAATATTCAAATGAAGGAATCAGACAGTGAGTAGCATAATTAAAGGAGAAAGAATAAATGTAAGAGAAATGAATAAACTAGAGGAAAAATATACAAGAGCGAAAGTGAGTTTACTTAGAAGACTAAAGAGACGTCAATCATGGCTAGATGACCAAGAGAAAAAGATATGGCACAAATAAAAAATAAGAAAAAAAGAGAGCAACTGTAACCAGGAATAAAGTAGAACTACAAAATATTTTCAAATACATTTTTATCTTTATGTTAATAAATTTTAAAAACTTACATGAACTGGAGAAATACCTGTGGGGAGAAAATTACATCATTCACTCATTAAAAAACACAACCCAGAATAATTCTAAAATAATTTAAATTGAATCAATAGTTCAAAATTTTCTCCCGAAGAAATACCAAGGTCAGATAGTTTGAGTGGGTTCTATCAAAACACTAGAAAAAATTATTCCGATTTTACTCAATTTCTACCAAAAAGAAAAAGAGACAAAGAGACAGAACCCCAGCATACTTTTATAATTTTTTAATGTGCTGGACACATTTTATATTTTCTGTCCCAGACCTGGAAACAGCCATTTCTCCAGAGAGTCTTTATCAGCTGCTGGGGGCACCTTGCCCAGACACCCCTGCCTGGCCAGTGCTCTCCCAGCCACGAGTACTGACTGCTAATGTTTCCCAACTGACCCGTCTTACAAAGAACTCCCCCGGGCTAAACCGAGCTTCCTCACACCCCAACCTCAGGAGCCCACGGCCAGTGAGTAACTAAGGTAGGTGACAAAAGCTGTGACAAATTCTGCAGTGCAGTGCATGCACCAGAGCCCAGTATCCGACCCTGCTGAAGCTAGTCTCCAGCTAAGCCTCTGTCTTCACTTAGCTTTTGCCCCTGACTCTAGCCTGCTTTCTTTGCTTTCCTCTAGAGAGCTCTTCCTCAACGAATTACTGTCACAAGAATCCCCCGCCTCAGGCTCTGCTCAAGGAACCCAGCCAAACGCAGCCATAATATGTGTCAGTAAGAAATGGTATTAGGACACCATATCATAGCCATCACTACATTGTGGTTTTTTCCCTTTATTTTTATTGTTGACACTAAAACCAATGTCTGCATTCCCCTGACCTTTGCCCATTTCCTCCCATCCTCGAGCCCCCTTCCCTTGGGCCATCACCACACTGTTGTCTGTGTCTATGGGTTATGCATATACGTTCTTTGGCTAATCCCTCCACCGTCTTTCATCCATTCACCCCTGCCCCTCTGACAGCTGTCAGTCTGTTCCATGTGTCCATGCCTCTATTTCTGTTTTGTTTGTCAGTTTATTTTGTTCATTAGTTCCACATATATGTGAAATCATGTGCTGTCTGTCTTTCAACTGGCTTATTTCACTTAGCGTAATATTGTAATATCCAGGTCCCCATCCATGCTGTCACAAAAGGTAAGATTTCCTTCTTTTCTATGGCTATGTAGTATTCCATTGTGTAAATATACCACAGCTTTTTTTAAAGATTTATTTATTTTTAGGGACGGGAAGGGAGGGAGAAAGAGAGGGACAGAAACACCAATGTGTGGTTGCTTCTTGTGCACCCTACACTGGGGACCTGGCCTACAACCCAGGCACATGCCCTGACTGGGAATCAATCCAGCAACCCTTCACTTCACAATATGGCACTCAATCAACTGAGCCACACCAGCCAGGCTGTACCACAGCTTTTTTATCCACTCATCTACTGACAGTTACTTGGGTTGTTTCCAGATCTTGGGTATTGTAAATAATGCTGCTATGAAAATAAAGGTGCATATATTTTTTCTGATGGGAGAACATATTCTCCAATAATACATTGGGTAAAGGGTTTATTTCCAAAATATAGAGAACTTGTACAACAGAACACCAGGAGGAAAAACAATCCTATTACAAAAATGAGCAAAAGACCTGAATAGACACTTCTCCCAAGAGGACATACAGATGGCCAACAAACATATGAAAAAATGCTCAATGTCACTAATCATCAGAGAAATGTAAATTAAAACCACAATGAGATATCACCTCACGCCTGTCAGAATGACTGTTATCAATAAATCAACAAACGAGTGCTGGCAAGGATGAGAGAAAGGGCGCCCTCATTCACTATTGGTGGGAATGCAGACTGGTGCAGCCACTACGTTGTTTTTAAAACATTTCAGTGGACAAGGCTAGGAAATACATTTTTTAATGAAAAAAAAAATCATTGAGTTCAAACTGATATTTCCAATGCAGTTTTAGGATTACACGAATTTACTTAACTTCTCTGATTTTACACCTGCATTTTTCCACTGAAAACCCTAACAGCAACAAAACTGCCTCCGCTAAACAAAATTTTTTGAAATTGTTTTTGACACAGGAACAAAATGGATCATAAAATAATACAGTCTTTGAATTAATATTCAAGTTCACTTTGTTTTATGTCAATATTTATTCCCAAGTATAATGCTTTATCTCATTTGCAAATACCTTACACAATAGCCTTTAAAAGCTTAATGAAGTATTTGCCATTTAAATGTTTTCCTTGTTTAAGAAAAATTATGCCAACTCTCATTTCATTTATACGAGAAATTCTTGCCATGATATTCGATACACACTTATGCCCACACTGGTGTGCAAGAACATGGCCTTCTACAAGCAATGAAGTCCTTTCCTTGGCGTTTGCTACTGGTAATTACCTCTTGTTCACCTGGTGCTTCTCATATTTTATGACAGTTTTTTTATTTTTATTGAGATAAAATTGACATGTAACATGGGATTAGTTTTAGGTGTACCACATAATGATTTGATAAATGTGAAAATTATGAAATGATTACCACATTCGGTTTAGTTCTAACAAGTCCCCAGGGGAAACTAATGCCAATGGTCCATGCACCATAATTTAAGTAGTAAAGGTCTAAAAATATTCAAAATTGCTTGCTACCCATGTATAGTTGTGTTTACCAACTCTTCATTTTTCTTAAAATAAGAAACTTATTTGGGAAATTAACCAAGAAATGCAAATGCTGGAATTATCTCAGAGACCAGTTTGTCTTTGGTTTTGCTGTAGGGTATTCACTAAATATTTGTTCATCAATAATATGGCCCATGAGTCTGTAAGAGATCTGTTCTTAATTTCTCTCCTTCCCTCTTTCCATTCCTTTTTTCCTCCTTCCCATTACTTCCTTTCTATCTCAAATTCTGGACTTTGAATCACCTGCAAGAGAATCACCTTCTTCCCTTCCCTTCAGCTCCATTCGCTTTCATTTCTTCCAGGAAGTTCATGTGAGCGGGGCATTTTCATTGCTGTGCTTCACACTTGTGAGTGACGGCAGGTCCTCAGCAGGTCCGCCCTGATGAGAGAATATATGGGAACGATACATCTAATTTCCAGAGAACAGAGGGTTTCATTTTTTCATCCATTTTGTGCTATGAAAATATTTCTAAAATATATTACATCACCTTTCAAACAGAGGATGAAGAACTTAGTCCAGATCCCAGTTTCAGTTAATATTTTATGGAGCACTGGAACATGGCAGAACTCTCAGAGGTATTATGATCGATGAGGCCACTTGCTCTACACAGAGTGGGCCAGGCCACTGAAACTTGACTTTCTCGCTTTTATTTTTGTGTCTTTAAAATGTTTCCCCAAATTGTCACCTATAACTTCCAAGCACAGTCGGTCGCTTGCCTAGAATAGAACTTCTATTAAACTTTGCATTTCTTAATGTGGTTTTGAAAAACTACAACACCAAGCTTATAAAGATAGTTCTGTGGCAAATTAAGAGTCATTTATTTAGCCAGACTATGGATATAAGGAATTTACTTATGAATGAAGAATTGAACTTTAAGTTTTGGTACATTGGTTCTGTAACATCAGTTTTGGATAGTGAGGAGGTTTTTTTTTCCCCCACTTTTTCCACTGGAATATTTTTGGTGAAATTATTAGAGATCCACATGATTAAGTTCTTTTCATGACTTTTTCTGATAATAAAGACCCCAATTTTAATTAATGTTTGGATTTCAACTGATTATTGGATCTCTGTGTATATTTTTGAGTGGCTTAGTCTGCAATTTCCAAGATTTTAGGGTTTTTTAAATATGAAATAGCTTTAGTCCTTGTCCATAAATAATTTTAAATTCATGTGTAATAAAGTATTTTGTTATTCAACTGTGGAGAGTTTGATCATCCAGCATCAAGATAATTTGGTATCTTTTCATCTTTATCTCTCCTGTATAATATATGCACACATGCCACATTCACGCACATATCCATACAGGCATAGACACACGTATAGGCACACAAATATACATGTCACACTAAGAAGAAATTGGACAAGAGAAACGAAAGAGGAATTCCTAAGGTGAGCAATCTGGGGAAGTGAGACAACACACCAACTGCGGTCAAATGAATACAGCAGAGATTCCTGTTCCGTGTCCATTTACGCTTCCACCAGGATTGCTGAGGCAGCTGATGTTCCTTTGGCATTTTCAACTAGAATATTAAGACTTTCAGAGAACAGAAAATCTCTCCAGGTATATTTAGGGAAAACAAGCAAACATAACCCATGAAACAGCCAAGCACCTCTGGGGCTGAGGCAGGAGCCAGAGTTGAAGGACGGGGCTGGGAGGAGGGAGCTCCGTGTGAAAGTTACTCTTCCGGCGATGCGCCAAACCCCCAGAGCCGTGAAAAGGAAAAGATGTCTCTGTGCAAACATGCTGCCTGTTCTCAGGAGACGAAAACTCCTGAAATTACCCAAGCAGAGAAGGAAACTTGGTGCAACTACACTCACATCAGATGCACTTTAGTAGCACTATTTTCTCTGTGTAATTCTTAGATTTTCCATCACAAACCCTGTCGCTTTCCAAATCCCTCTGCTTTCTTTCTGCTTGACCTCACACACCTGTGGGCATGTATATGCAGAAAGAGAGAAAGGGCTTGAGCAGGAGCTTAAAATGGCACACAATTCTGTCATTATTTCGTCCCAAATCTTCTGAGAGCATCAATAGAAGTGTTTGAGGGTGGGGGAAGCCTGGGAGAGTGTGGGCTTTTTTTTGGTTTTTTTTTTCCCCTCATCCATGTAGCTTTGGAGCCACCAGATGGCGATGTTGCAGACCAGTGCTTAGAGCCTCCAAATACAGCTGAAAGGTGAGAAAGGATGGGCTAGTTCAAGTGAGTCCTGCAGTGTGTTGACGGGTGGGTGACTAACTGGAAAACCAAATGCAATGCAAAGAACAGCTACTTAAAGCCAAGGATACTTTCTTTTCCAAAGTTCATTCTGAAACAGCGAGAACCTGCAAAGCAGCTTCCACGGGGTTAAATCAGCTTATCACCAGCCAGATTATGCGTGACAGGAAGGATGTTTTCTGAGATCCAAGGCTGACTTGATGACCCCAACAAGAGACAAAACAATGAAACCATTGAATCCAGTCAAAACAAAGTCTCAAGAGCTTCACATCACCACTTTCCTCTGAATTATTCTTCCCATGGTCTGGGACCCCCGCCACTTCTCATTGCAACTCATCCCTGGTACTGGCAACACACGCACACTCACCGAAAAGTGCAGATGGTGCAGGATTACTGACAGCCACACTGGCTAACCAAAGGCAACCTCCACTCATTTTCCACGTTGTGAATTAATCCAGATCATTTCGGTGGTTTAAGGAGCTCATTAATTTACTAATTTGAAATAATCTAATATATGCTGAGTTAAAGTTTTCTCTTGCCCTATGTCCTGACTCATTTAACTCAATTTCCTGGAGCCCAGTGCTAAGGAGGCTAAAGCTCTGTATGTACAATACCCACCTGATTTTACTGTGTTCCACAGACAAGCTCCTTGCTCTCCACCCTGGTACTCTGTCAAAGATCAAGGTTAGAGGAGGAAGTTAAGGAGCAGGGACAGAAAAGAGAGTGTGAATGGAGAAGTGCAAATACACTCTAATTACTGGGGGTGGGGGTGGGGGTTGGGGGAAGACTACAGATACCACCACTGGTCTTGGTTCAAGGTTAGATGGAGTAAGTACAACCCCCGTCTTTGCCACTAAATGCAGCTATATAACCTGGACAGAATACATGTAGAATCCCTTAAGGACTCTAAATAGTAAACATTAGCAGGAGGGTTAGGAAGGAAGACTAAAATTTGACGTATTACCAAATGGGCGGTTTCACATTTTTCTACTCTCCCCCCGAGTGTGGATGCAAAATAGCCTAGATGCTGCCAGTGGCTGCTGACTGGCGGGCAGAAAACACTCAGGATAAGCCTGGGAAAGAAAGAAAACTGTCCTTATTCACGGATGACATGATTTGCTATTTAGACGACTTCAAGAAATCTACAAAAAGCTCCTAGAAACAAGAAATGAGTTTAGCAAATCACAGGACATAAGGCAACACACAGAAATCAATGGTATTTATATATAATGGCAGTAAGCAGTTGGAAACAGAAAATTTACAAACCATTGCTTACAGTGGCTTTAAAAAAAAACACACAACGCTGGGGTATAAATCTCACAAAACCTGTACTGCATCTCTATGCTGAATGCTGTAAAACGCTGAGGAAAGAAATCAAAGAAGACCTAATACAGGGAGAGACGTACAGGGCTCATGTATTCAAAGACAACACAGTGAACATGTCAGTTCTCAAACTGAGCTCTACGTGACATAATTCCAATTAGTAAAAAAACAAACAACCCAGGTAAACATGGGCAAAAACTTGAACAGACACTTCACCTAAGAGGGTGTATATACGGTAAAACACACACACATGAAAGGCAATCAGCATCACTAGCCATTTGGGAAATACAAATTAAAACCACAGAGGACACTTCTACACACTGACTAGAATCACTAAAACAAAACATGCCAAGCACACCAAGTGCTGGTGAGGACACAGAGCAGCTGGAACTCTCCCTCACTCATTGCTGGTGGAAATGCAAAATAGTACAGACACTCTGAAAAATAGTTTCACCGTATGTATGAATCTACACATACATTTACCACAGGACCCAGAAATCCTGTTCTTGGGGATTTTCATTAGAGATATGAAATTGCTCATTCACACAAAATGCTGTATATCAAATGTTTATAGCAAATGCATTCATGATCGCCAAATCTGGAAACAAGCCAAGTATCTACTGCGAGTGAATGGATAAACACACTGAGATACACCCCTACAATGGAATACCACTCAGCAACAGAAAGGAACAGACTATTGATATGCACAACATCTTGGATGAATCTCAACTGGCTTTATGTGGGCTGAAAGAAGCCAGTCTCCAAGGCTTACATAGTGCGCAATTCCAGGTAACATCCTCAAAGAGACAAACCTATAGTCACTGGGGATATATCAGTGCTTGTCAAGAGTTAGGTGCCTGGGGTGTGTACAAAGAGGTTACACAAGAGTCTTTTGGGGGAGATAGAACTGTTCCATGTCCTGTGATCATATTAATCCATCAGTCTGGTGATGCTCATAGAACTTCATACTCCCAGAAAATTCAATTTTACTGTATGTTAATTTAAAAAAATAAAATCAACCTCCACTCAGTGTGTCTAAGGGGATACTTTACTCTGTAGGGAAAAAAGTCTGCAGAAATATGAATTTGTTCACACCTTTATATGATAGACACTTTACATACATTATCTCATTTAATCCATATAACTCTCCAGTTGGTTGGATTTTATTATTCTCACATTAAAGAGTATAAGTGGCATTTAGAATGGCTAAATAAGTGTCCAAGATTAGATAGCTACTAAATAGAGGGATACAAATTTGAAAAGACATTGGTCCGCTTTCAAAAACTCTATGGCTACCTGCTACTCTGCAGCTTCCCCATCACTCATTAAGAGAAACATGCCAAGGCTACTTAAAATATAAGTACTGATTACTTATATTATGAGTAATATAAGTTACTTGTTCTGATCACTTTTAAAACTATATTTATGACTTCAAACCTATACATTTATGAAACTAGCTCTAGCAGGACTTCTACTTGGAAATACTGTATCAGGTATTGGTTAGTTTTGCTGTATAGTTACTGGAAAGTTCTCCCCCGAAACCTGTGGTTCAGACACCGAATTCTGGTTCACCCTACCTTTGCTTGTTCACCCATGGAGAGGCTTTTGTTTTACAATGTACCTTTCATGGAGGAAAGATTCCCTTTCTGAGGTTGTTCCACCTCAAAGTGAAGGCCTTACTCAGGCCTTCATTAAACATGGCCTGACGACCTCTCCTCTCTCATTTAAGGACAAGACGTGACAGTGGTTCAACCCTTTGAAGTAAGACACTGCCACACGTGCAGCTAGTGGCCCCTGGCTTCCATGTCGGGGTGTGTGACCCACCGGCACAGCCCCGCGAGGGCTGCTGTAGGCCCCTCCTCCAGAGGAAAGGAAGATGCAAACGAAACCCTACCATCTCCACCTCCTCACGCTGCTTTCATTTTTAAAAGAAAAAAAAAGAAAAAAAAAGTCTGACCCTAAAGCACATAACTTTAACACCCTCTTCAATGGCTAGGCATTTTACCACCTGGCAGGTTTATCGCCAGGCCCTGGATTTCTCACCCCATGTCCAGGACATGGAATTGTCCAGGAGAGCCAGAAATCCCCTCTACACCAGCGCCGTTGTCAAAGGTTAGCTCCATTCTTACTCGCCTGTAAGGCAAAGGAAGAACAGCAAGAACGCTGATTGAAGAGTCCAGGTGAGGAGACTTGTTAAACCACGCAATGGTTCCTGCCATAATCCCGTGGGTAAAAAACGGATGCGTAGAGATAAACTTCCAAATATAGCTAAGTATATACTCTATTGCCTTCATTTTACCGCTTTTGTTGCATTCAAGCATGAGTAAAAAGAGGAACTCAGTCACAGGCGACCCTATGAGCCCTGAGTCTAGATTGCAGGGCAGGCAGCTCACTCTCCGCCCTTCCCGGGAGACCCAGGGAAGGGAATGGAGGGTGTTTCTGTGCCGCTTACCTGTTCCTTCTGTATGGGCTCTGGCTCAAGGGCTTAACAACGCTCACCTCAACTAGGGTTTGATTGATTTGCTAAAGCAGCTCACAGAACACAGCAAAGCCTTTACTTACCCGATCCCCCATTTAATGTAAAAGGGTATAAGTCAGGAACCACCAGAGGGAAGAGAGGCCCAGGACTAGGTATGTGAGAATGTTACAGAGCAAACAGAAGTTTCTCGAGACTGGCAAAACACTTCCAAAGTCTCACTTTCTCAAACCTGAGGGGTCAGTCTTCCACGGGCAATTAAGATCCCGGA
>PVKU01002938.1:17737-201653 GCA_004027475.1 Anoura caudifer | reverse complement strand
TTAACAACCACACCTAAAACAAAAGCAAACGAAGCAAACAAGTAGAACAGGAGCAGAAACACAGAAATGGAGATCACATGGAGGGTTAGCAACAGGGCAGTGAGAGGAGGAGAGAGGGGGAAAAGGTACAGAGAATAAGTAGCATAGACGGTGGGTAGAAAATAGACAGGGGGAGGGCAAGAATTGTGTGGGAAAAGTAGAAGCTAAAGAACTTAGGACATACGGACATGAACTAAAGGGGGGAATGTGGGTGGGAGGGATGTGCAGGGTGGAGGGGAATGATGGGGAGAAATGGGACAACTGTAATAGCATAATCAATAAAATATAATTAAAAAAAAAGATGAAAAGTTTAAAAAAAAAAGAAGTAAGATTCCAGCTATATGAAATTGGTGGAATCTGTCGGCTCTGGCATTTTTACATTATTTGCATTTAAACTCCATACACCTTACCTTCTGTCTTGGGTAATGGCTGGGTTTTACTAATCATGAGTCAGATACACAAGAGGCTAAACAATACTGATATAAAACCCACTACACAAGCTTTGTAGCTAAGGAGTTATGAAGTAGCTATCTGTGTTTTCTGCTTAAGCTGCTGAGAGAATCTCAAGGTTAAAAAAGACCTTTAAAAGCATGGAGTCCATCTACTGCTGCAAGGCATGAACTATTTTTGCATTGTCTATATTAACAGTGATTCATCAACCTTTGCTTAGATACCCATAGTAACAACAACCTAACTACCTCCAAGCACTCCAGTATATGTTGTATCTTCCTCCCCTCACCCATCAGTCCCACTTTTATCCTTGGAACTGATATGGCAAGTTTTCCCTTCAACTATTGATGATGGGTTACAGCCCACAAAATAATGGAAAGATCTGCGAGTCCACGCTGATATAATAAATAATTAAGAGTGGGAGAAGAGGGTTGGTGCCTCCTTAACAGAATTCCCATTTGTAGATAGAAATGGTAGAAATAGAAAACGACCATTTGGTAAGCACCACATTAATAGTTATTGGGAGTAAAAATAATTATTGGAAGTAAGAATTACGTATGTATGCTAACCTTGGTGGGCAAAAATATTATGAAAACAGGATATTTACATAGTGTCCAAGTATCTCTCCACAAAGGACTTGTTAAACCCAAAGGAAAACAATCATTTTATAGACAAGCATTCCAGCAGATTCTTAAGCCAAGTGATCAAGGTTAATTCGGTTATGAGACCTGACATGATGCACTGTGAAGAGCATATTGCTTCTGTGGATTCTTGCCAAACTTGCATATCTTTAAGTTCAGTCATAAGGGGGCACCACACAAACTGAACCTGAGATACAGTCTACAAAATAAACTAACTTGAATTCTTTAAAAGTGCCAGTATTGCCCTGGCTGGGTAGCTCAGTTGGTTAAAACATTGTCCCAATACCCATGGCTGCAGATTCAATCTCCAGTCAGGACACACAATAGTCAGCCAACGAATGCATAACTAAGTGGAACAACAAAATGATGTTTCTTTCTCTCCCTTCCTCACTCTAATATCAATAATAAGCAAAACATTTTTAAGCTTTTAGAAAAATGCAAATGTCATGAAAGACTTCTGAAACACTGAAGAGCTGTTGCATTTTGGAAACTAAGGAGATGGAACACTTGCATGTGATGAGGGATCCTAGATTGAATCCTACACCACACCCCAGAGAATTTTAGTGGGAAAATTGGCCAAATATGAATTAGGTCTTTAGAATAATAATTATTATAGTATCAATGTTAATGTCCTGATTTTGAGTGCAGTACAACAGTTACATAAAATGTTAACATTTAGGGATGTTAGGTAAACTGTATAAGGAAATTCTTTGCATTAGTTTTGTAATATTTTTATAAATTAGAGTTATACAATAAGTAAAAAGGTATCCATATCATAGCTTACAGCCCATTCCCTTTCCCTAAGGCCCTTCCCCCACCCAAGACTTGACTGGAACTTTCAAACAGAAGGAATGGTTTTCACTATTTTCAATGTGAGGCCCCTTTTCTCTTTATTTTATTTTATATTATTTTATTTTTCAATTACAGTTTACATTCAATATTATTTTTTACTAGTTTCAGGTGTACAGCATAGTGGTTAGACAATCAATACTTTGCAAAGTATTCCCCTCAATATTTCCAGTATCCACCTGGCACCAAACATGGTTATTACAATATTATTGACTATATTCCCTATGCTATACTTTGCTCACTCTCTCTTTAATTATATTAGGGTTTGCAGTTTTTATTTTAATTAGATTTTTTTGTTTTATTACATTCACATTACAAAAAAAGAAAAAGTACAAAGAAAACAGCAAATACACATAAGGAAAAGCAGAGGAAAAACTCCAAGTCATCTAATCATGGGAAACTAGAATGCAACCTGCCACATGCCTTTATGTACATAAATATTACATTTGGTGTATTGTAGTTTTAAAACGAAAATGAGATCTATACCATATGCCATTTTATAATCTATTTTTTCACTTAAAAATACATTGTTAAATCTCCCTTTCTTTAGAATGTAGTAGGTATACATAAAATATTGTCAAGACTATCCAAACACCTCTCCAGAAAGATAGTGCCAACTCATGTTCTCAGAGCACTGAAGGCTATCCCATTTTAACTCAAATATCCCAATTTACTATCCTTGTTCTCTTACCTTTCAAAATTCATGTGGAAAAAATGGAACCTTATAATAATGTATGTTTTTCAAGTTATTATAGAGACTGACCATTTAAACATTATTTCTTCTTTTGTGCAGTTGACCACTTAGTAATAAGCTCAGTAAGCTTTTTCCTTTATTTAAATTTCCAGGCACCTCTTTCATTCTCCATGACATCATAAATATCACTGATGATATTTATGCTCTTATTTCCACATACAGCAGTATTATGGGATGTTAGTTACAAAGTTGAACTCTCTTCAGGCCAACTAGGAGATTTTGGGCACTATTGTTAAACATCCTGAAATTCAGTTTCTCCTATGTTCTGTCATCCATTAATCCAAAAATTAAAGGCAAAGGGTAAAACTACAAGACAGATACAATTACTAAAATTCACCATCAAACCCTAGAATAAAAATATAAATAGGAGCATTAAAACCCACCCACTTCACTTTTAAATTTATTCATTTTCATACTGTTATTACAAACTCAATACTACACGGTGTACACAGATTACATAACATTTTCCCAAATCTGTATTCAGTGAAGTGTGTTTACTTTAATATTAGTTATAATGAAGAAAAACCAGAAACCAATTAATTCTCCTGAACAATACTGTTGTTCCAAAAATGTTACTTCAATTTAATGCTGTTACTATTTTGATGTAAGATATGTAATATTATTCAAAAATTAATTAAAGCTGTACAATAACTGCTTTAATATGATGGGTAACAATGAACAAGAATGTAGCTAGCACTAGAATGACTAATTGAAAAAACTGCCAAACCAAATGTTGAAGATAAGGAACAACTGAAATTCTCATAACAGCAGTGAAGTTATAAAAAGGCAATCCACTTTAGAAAACTGTCAGATTCTTAAAGTATTAAACAGATACCTATTCTATGACTCAGCAATTTAACTCCTACTTATCCAAGAGAAATGCAAGTGTGTACCTATTAAAAGAAAACACCTTGTATAAGAATGTTCATAGCAGCTTTATTTATAATAGCCACAACTGGAAACAATCCTTATATCTCCATGACAAATGGATAACATGTGGTCTATTCTTACAATGGAATACTACTCAGCAATAAAAAGGAACAAGTAACTGACATATGAAACTCAAAAATTGTAATGAGTTCTCACTTCCAGCCAAGACAGAGGCATAAGTAGATAGGCTTTGATTCTTCACACAACCAAAAGAAGGACAACAACCAATTAAAAAAAAAAAAAAACAAGAACGATCAGACAATCAAACTGTGGAAATCTGACAACCAAGGAGTTAAAGAAGATTCATCCAGACTGGTAGGAGGGGAAGAGACGGAGAGCCAGGCAGAGACGATGCATGGCAAGGCTGCGGCTGGGTGACCTGTGGTCCCACATTAACAGGTGGATAAACTGGGAGGAACTGCGGAGTGAGACAGACCACACAACCCAGTTTTGCAGTGCAGGAAAATAAAGCCTCAAAACCTCTGGCTGTTAAAACCTGTGGGGGTTGAGGCAGTGCGAGAAACTCCCAGTCTCACAGGACAGTCCATTGGAGGGACCCACCAGGTCCTAAAATATACACAAACCCGCCCACCTGGGAATCAGCACCAGAAGGGCCCAATTTGCTCCTTGGTAGCAGGGGAAGTGACTGAAAGTGGAGTAAGAGCCAAGCAAGCAGCATTTTCCTCTCTCACCTTATGAAGTGGGTTGCCCAGCCCTGGTAAACACCTAAGGCTCTGCCCCTTACAACATAGCAGATGTACTGAGACAAAGAAATGTTGTTCAAATGAAAGAACAGATTGAAACTCCAGAAAAGAACTAAGCAATAAGGAGATAGCCAATAGATCAGATGCAGAGTTCAAAACACTGGTAATCAAGATGCTCAGAGAAATAATTTGAGCATGGACACAAAATATAGGAAGAAGTAAAGGCTATACAAAGTGAAATAAAAAAAATGTACAAGGAACCAATAGTGAAAGGAAGGAAACTGGGACTGAAATCAACGATGTGGAGCAGAAGGAAGAAATAAACATTCAACCAGAACAGAAAGAAGCAACAAGAATTCAAAAAAAATGAGGAGAGGCTTAGGAACCTCCGAGACAACTTTAAATTATCCAACATCTGATTCACTGGGGAAGAGGAAGAGCAAGAAATTAAAAACTTATTCAAAAAAACAATGAAGGAGAACTTCCCCAATATGGAGAAGGAAATAGCCTTGCAAATCCAGGAAGCTCAGGGAGCCCCAAAGAATTTGGATCCAGGGAGAAACACACCAAGATACATCATAATTACATTAGTCAACATTAAAGATAAAGAGAGAATCTTAAAAGCAGCAACAGAAAAGGAGAGAATTACCTACAAAGGAGTTCCATAAGACCATTAGCTGATTTCTCAAAAGAAACCTTGCAGGCAAGAAGGGGCTGGAAAGAAGTATCCCAAGTCGGGAAAGGCAAGGACCTACATCCAATATTACTCTATCCAGGAAAGCTATCATTTAGAATGGTGGGGCAGATAAAGTGCTTCCCAGATAAGGTCAAGTTAAAGGAGTTCCTCATCACCCAGCCCTTATTATATGAAATGTTAAAGGGACTTTTCTAAGAAAAAGAAGATCAAAACTATGAACATTAAAATGACAACAAACTCACAGCTATTAACAACTGAACCTAAATAAAAATAAAAACAAACTAAGCAAACAACTACAATAGTAACAGAATCACAGAAATGGAGATCACCTGGAGGGTTATCAGCAAGAAGAGAGAAGAGGTTAGAATAGGGGAAAAGGTACAGGGAATAAGAAGCATAGTTAGTAGGTACAAAATGGACAGGGGGGAGGTTAAGAATAACATAGGAAATGCAAAAGCCAGACAACTTACATGTACAACCCATGGACATGAACTAAAGAGAGGGAAGTACTGGAGGAGGGCACACAGGGTGGATGGGGATAAAAGGGAGAAAAAAATGGGAAAACTATAATGACATAATTAATAAAATATATTTTAAAAATGTGATGAGTTCCACAATAATTCACTGGGAAAATAATCATCTTTGCAACAAATGGTTTTGGGGAAACTGTATATCCACATGCAAAAGAATGGAGTTGGATCCTATTCATACCTTATATAAAAAAATAAATCAAAGGCCCTGAAATAAAAGCTAAAATCCAAATCTTTTTGAAGAAACCATAGGTGCAAAATCTTTGTAAATTTGAATTTTTAGATGCCATCAAAAGCATAAGCTATCAAAGGAAAAGACAGATAAACTGAACATCATCAAAATGAAAACTTGGCCTTCGCCAGGTGGCTCAGTTTATTAGAGCACCATCCTGTACACCAAAAGGTTTAGGGTTTGATACCTGGTCCCAGGAGGCAACTGATCAATGCTTCTCTCTCACATCGATGTCTCTCTCTCTCTCTCTCCCAAAATTAATTAATTTTAAAATTAAAAAATTAAATACTTTTGTGTTTCAAATGACATGTCAAGAAAGTAAAAAGGGAACCCACAGAATGGGACTAAATACTTGTAAATTATACAACTGACAAAGAACTAGTAGTGGAATACATAAAGTACTGCAAGTCAACAATAAAATTTCAAATAACCCAAATAAAAATGAATAGATCATTCTCCAAAGATATGCAAATGGTCAATAGGCACATAAAAATGTTTACTATTTTTGACTACGTGAGATACTGCTTTACCTGCCCACAAGGAGGGTTGAAATAAGAAAGACCACAACAAGTGTTGGCTAGAATGTAGAAAAGTTCTCCCTCACATTGCCAGTGAGAATGTAAAATGGTGCAGCTACTTTAGAAAAGTTTGGCAATTCCTATAAAAGTCAAACACAGCCCTGGCCAGTGTGGCTCAGATGGTTGGAATGTTGTCCTGTGAACCGAAAGGTCTCGGGTTTAACTCTTGGTGGGGGAACATGCCTAGGTTGCAGGTTCAGTGCCTGCTGGGGGTGTGTGTTAGAGAGAACCAATTGATGTCCCTCTTTTTCTCACTATCTCTCTCTCTCTCACTGGTAAGCATATCCTCAGCTGAGTGAAAGAAGCGAGACTTAAAAACATATATTCTATATAAAATTCCATATGTAAACATTTAGGGAAAAGGCAATGTATCTTAAGGTGATAGAAATAATATCATTGAACTTCCGGCCAAGATGGAGGTGTAGGTAGACACACTGTGCATCCCCGCACAACCAAAATAAGGACAACAATTTAGAAACAAAAAACAACCAGAACTGATAGAAAAATTGAACTGTATGGAAGTCCAACAACCAAGGAGTTAAAGTAGACACATTCATACAGACAGGTAGGAGGGGCAGAGTTGGGCAGAGAGGGGTGGTGCAAACAGCGGCTGGCAGACGGAAGCATGCAAGGTGGCAGCGGGCGGATCCAGGACCCAGTGAGGCCGTGGATTGTGGAGGGGTGCAGCATGCAAGGCGGCTGGCAGACCAGGCGGTCGCACATTCATGTGCAGATAAACCAGGCAACACTGGGGAGCAAGACAGACTGTACAACACTGGGTCCCAGCGTAGGGAAATAAAGCCTCAAAACACTGATTGAAAACATCTCTGGGGGTTGAGGTGCCGGGAGAGACTCCCAGCCTCACAGGAGAGTTCATTAGAGAGACCCACAGGGTCCTAGAACGTACACAAGCCCACCCACCCGGGAATCAACACCAGAAGGACCCTCTTTGCTTGTGGGAATGAAGACCAGAGGGGAGAGGGGAGGAAATTTCAGGGGAAAAAGGGAAGGGTTTACAGGAACAAGTATAAAGGACACATGGACCAAAGGTAGAGGAGGTGGAAATGGGAGGGAGGTGGAGAGGGCTGGGGGGTGGGGTGGGATAGGAATAAAAGACAGAAAACTGTACATGAACAATTAAAATAAAATTTTAAAAAGAAAAGAATAAAGAAACAAGAATTCAAAAAATGAGGAGAGGCTTAGGAACCCCCAGGACATCTTTAAATGTTCTAACATCCAAATTTATAGGGGTACCAGAAGGAGAAGAGGAAGAGCAACAAGTGGAAAAATTATTTGAACAAATAATAAACAAGAACTTCTCCAATGTGGCAAAGGAAATAGACTTCCAGGAAGCTCAGAGAGTCCCAAAGAAGTTGGACCCAAGGAGGAACACACCAAGGCACATCAGAATTACATTAGCCAAGATTAAAATGAAGGAGAGAATTCTAGAAGCAGCAAGAGATAAGGAGACAGTTACCTACAAACGAGTTTCCTTAATACTGTCAGCTTATTTCTCAAGAAAGAACTTAAAGGCAAGAAGGGGCTGGGAAGAAGTATTCCAAGTCATGAAAGGCAAGGACCTACATCCAAGATTGCTCTATCCAGCAAAGCTTTCATTTAGAATGGAAGGGTAGATAAAGTGCTTCTCAGATAAAGTCACGATAAAGGAGTTCATCATCACCAAGCCCTTATTATATGAAATGTTAAAGAGACTTATCTAAGAAAAGAAGACAAAAGACATGTACAGTAAAATGACAGCAAATTCACAATTATTAACAACCACACCTAAAAGAAAAACAAAAGCAAACTAAGCAAACAAGTAGAACAGAAACAGAACCACAGAAATGGAGATCACATGGAGGGTTAGCAACAGGGGAGTGGGAGGAGGAGAGAGAGGGAAAAGTTGCAGAGAATAAGTAGCATAGATGGTAAGTAGAAAATAGACAAGGGGAGGGCAAGGATAGTGTGGGAAATGTAGAAGCTAAAGAAATTATGACACATGGACATGAACTAATGGGGGGAATGTGGTTGGGAGGGGGTACACAGGGTTTTAAAAAAGAAAAAAGAAATAAGATCGTTAATTGCTTGGAGGGGGTATGGATTGACTAGGAAGAGGCACAATGGACTTTGCTAGGGTGACAGAAATGAATGGTATCTTCCTATACATTCATCAAAGCTGGTTGAATTATAAATTTAAGATGTATTTCACTGTATATAAAATATATTTTAAAAAATAATCCACTATAAAAAAAGAATCGGTTGATACATCTGTATAAGCACACATAACATATATGCAACTACAGATACACTTGTATATATATAGACTATCTGAAGGAATATCCAAGTATCTCCGATGTGACAGAAAGGAGGTTGGAAAGAGTGGCTATATATGACTACATAGGAGAACTTTTACCTCTTCCTCATACATTTGTTTGAAGTTCAAGATTGGCTTTTTAAAAATTTAATACCTATTAAATGAGTTTATTGGATTTGTTTTAAAATCGTACTTATGCTTGCATTTCCTTCCTTAACAAAGTTAATTTAGACTACGCTCTGATGTTTCCCTCACATTGTTCATTGTACAGAGGATTGTACTATACTCTCACTGCTATTACGATCAGCTACAAACTTCACCCAGAGATAATTTTGTGAGTTTTGTTTCTTTCATTTATCCTGAAGGATATTTAACGTAATTTGTTACCTATCGAGTTCATAAGCAAATCTTCCTTTTTTCTTCAAAGCTACTTGGCCTTAAATTAAGGAAGTAAGTTGTTACTGATTATCTTTCATTTTACTTCCTCTCTACTGAGTTTCTCTGAGTTGGGTTTCTTTCTTTTGTATTAAGTTCTTGACAAGGGTGGGTGGTATGGAAGATAAAAGCCAGAAAGAGCAAGATAAAGAAGGAATGAAGTCTATGTTATATTCTCTTGGAATTCTGTGCCTATTTAGCCTCATCATTCTAATTATCTGCTTTTTCTTTCAACATCCCAAGTACTATACCCACATTTTACCATATATTAACCTGAGTCCAACTTTCTCAATCAAAGTTAACCATTTTGCCATGTGCAACCGGACATTAATAGAGCCATAGGAATACTTCATTATTACTTGAAAAGTTTTATTCATTTAATCTTTGAAACTTAAGACATATTTCATTTCTATGCAAAATAAAGTCAAGGTGCCTTAAAGGTAACAACATACAACACAGAAAATTTAGGTTAAAATGGAGTGCATTATAGTATTTCATTCAGGCAAGAATCATGAATAAATACCGAACATCAAGGAGAAGTAATAGAAGCCATATGAAGTATTTCCACAGAAGATACTTAAATACAAAAGGAAAAAGTACATTAGTACTGCAGAAATGTGGCAGCTATCACCTTAACCAAGTGATCAATGTTAAAATCATATTAATGGAACAAATTGATCTGATATACCTCTAGATATGATTCACTAAAAAAACACAAATTTGTTTCTGTGACATTCTTGTGGACATCATAACTGAAACTTTCAAAGAATTCAGGGGGGAAATCTATTTAGAGAGACAGAGATGAAGCAAACCAGCAAAATGTTAACATTTGGGTAAATTAGGTGAGTGGTGTATGACAATATTTTGCACAGCTTTTCTGTTGTTTAATATTGTTGATGTTTTTTAAAAAAAATTTTAATGAAGTCCCAAAGAAATAAGTAGAAAGATATTTTCTCATTTCACAGTTGAGCATATTATGCTGCTTGACCAATATATCTGGCAACATTTTGTAACTGAAGTCAAAATAGGAAAACACATTGTTTTATTCTTTTTTTTTCTGACTATGGGCAGCACATAAATTAATCTTCACAGATATTAATTAATTTTAATTTTTCAATTTAAAATTTCCCTAGACATTACAGTAGTAGGCAGAAGGTAGCCAGCCAGGCCTTACATAACTGTATCATGTATCATAATGCAAAGTATCTTAGCAAGTGTGGCCCAGGCAACTTGGCTTTCTGATGGTCCTAACTTGTATTAGTGAAGTGATCAAATATCAAAGACTTTAAATAAACCCTGGAGAGCTGGATTAAATTTCTGATGAAATATTCTAACCTGCAGTGCAGCTATTTTTTAAGAATTTTTAAATTATTGATGAGGGAGGAAAAAGAAACATCAATTTGCTATTCCACTTATTTATGCAGTCACTGGTTGTTTCTTGTATGCACCCTGGCCAGGGATGGAACCCACAACCTTGGTGTATTGGGACGATGCCTCAACCAACTGAGCTACCTAACCAGGGCTACAGCTAGCTATTTTATACTATCCATCAACTGAGAGCATAAACTATATTTCATGGTGGAATGACAAAATTAACATTTTGAAATAGGTTTAGGTTCTAATTATTTTATTCAGCAAATAATCTTCAGAGTTTTATAAAGTTCATCACAACCCTTACTTCAAGCCAATAATACTTCTATGTTTCCCGATAGCTCCATAAATACCACTATTTCATCTTTTTTATATTTCTCTATTTCAGTGAGGCAATAACTAAGGATGTTCTCATCTATTCCCTGCTACCAGCTGGTATATATAGCAGATAGCTGAGTTTTTGAGTCTACTCAACTACATTTTTTTTCAGTGTCCTAATCTCCTCCAGTTCCAAATTTAGGACTCAATCCAGGAAGTAATGGGCAGTCTCCAACAGAGACCCCACACAGCTAAATGTGGACTGGACAATGTGCCTGAAACATGCAATTTCACTGTTACTCAGAATTCTTGATCTTCAAATGAAAAGATTTTACAAAAATGTAATAAAAAACAAGTAGTGCTCAAAATTATCAGTCAAGAAACACACTCAAAATGGTGGGAAGACCAGACAGACGTGACAACCAAATGCAAGACATAATTTAAGACTGAACTGGAAGCTAGATGAGAGGAAAGCAGCTACAAGGGATTTGAGTGGGAGAGGGGCAGGAGAAACGGCAACTGAGAAGATTTGTAAATGGATAGTGTCTTAGGTTAGATTCAGCTGAATCCATGGGAGATTCCTACAATGTGATCACTGCACTGTGCTCATGCAGGACAGGCTCTCCTTAGGGAAGGTGTGCTGAGGTATTTACAGTAAAAATGTCACATGGTGAAAAAAAGTATGTAAATAAATGTGTTTAATGTTTTGTTTTTTCAGATAGTAAGAAAAAAATTAATCCAATTAAATGTGCCCTGGTTTCTACAGCAATTCATTACAGAGAGTATTGAAGGCTAGCCTGATGATTTGAGAAAGCAGATAAGTTTTCATTATATACCCAGATGTCATTATAGTAATTTCTACATTGGAGAACTAACTGACTAAAGTTAAGCCATGGCATGCATTAATTCAACTATTCATTATACTGACATTTATTAAGTTGTAGGCACAAGATATTTACATTAACAACCTATGCAAAACAAAGTTGAATGCTATTCTAAACTGAAAAGTATTACAATCTAGTTACAAAGTAATAAAACAACTTAAAATCTAAACACATTAATATTTTATAAAGGATTTTATTCATAATTATAACAAAAACATGAATGATGATGATGACAGCTATCATTAATTGAACACCTACTATATATATATATAATAAGGTTAGTAAATTTAAAAATATGTATCCTGGCCGAGGTAGCTCAGTTGGTAAGAGAATCATTCTGATACACCAAGGATATAGGTTCAATCCCCGGTAAGGGCACATATAAGAAACAACTAATGAATGAATAAATAAGTAGAAAAACAAATCATTGTTTCTCTCTCTCTCCTTCTCCCCCCAAAAATGAATAAATTAATTTTTTAAAATTATGTAACCTACTAAACAACCCTGCAGATTAATTATTGTACTTTCTTTAAAGAAAGTGAAAACAGAGCTCAAATGTTCAGTTAAACTTCTTAGGTCACGGTTAGTACACAGAAGCAGCAGGGCTTGGCAGCAGAGCTGCGTGGCACTAAAGGTCATGCACCTTCCTCTGGGCACTGCTGATACCACAGAGACACACACAGCTAAAATTTAACATGAAAAGTAATCAAAAGCACTATAATATCAAAATTTTAAAGGCCCAGAAAATTTCAGATATAGTTTTCCAGAGGGAATTTATATATGAAATAACTTTAAATTTATTTTAAGAAACACTCACTTGTTAGATGAATTATTTTCCTTTTCTAAAGCAGAATGAATACAGAAGATAGTAAGTGAAAACATTTCTAAGAGAAAAAAATGCCTTCAGATATTTAAGATAATTTTTTGAGGATTTTCTTATGTGATTCTCATCTTGAAAAAATCATGCTTAACGTATAATAACATTACTGTATCTTGTATCCTGTTTCAAATGTGTTCATACCAATCTACCATTATCTTTGTGAGCTTTAGAATTCAAACTAACCATCAACTGTGAAATTTTATTCATGAATACGCTGCTAAGAAAATACACATTTTCTGAAAGTACACTTAATATTTTTAGTAACATATATTACATCTTTAAATAAAATAACTAATTGAGATAATAATCTACCTAATTACTGTCCTAAGTACTTCACATGTACTTTTTAAAAGATTTTATTTATTTGGTTTTTTTAGAGAGAGAAGGGAGGGAAAAAGAGAGGCAGAGAAACATCGATGTGAGAGAGACAGCAATCAGTTGTCTCTTGCATGCCCCCAAACAGGGACCTGGCCCACAACCCGGGCATGTGCCCTCAATAGGAATTGAATGGAGGGCCTTTCAGTTTACAGGACAATGCCCAACCTACTGAGCTACACCAGTCAGGGGGAACTTTACATGTAATAAATTCATTTAAATCCATAACAATCCTGCAATCTTTACGTGGCTGTGTGTAAGTGTATACTATATTTAAAATTCACACAACTTAATACTTAAAATAAATAATTTAGTTATTTAAAACTAAATACCTAAAATAAGTTGATTGTTTAATATCTAGTTCCTTAGAAGCCTGAAAATAATCTATGCTTTAATCAAATTCATCACTAAGTTTTAAACATAGTTGATTAAAATGTAGCAGCTCTTAAAATCTGCCACATACAGAAAGATACATTTTCCATTCAAAAAGGACTAAAGGAGTTAGTATTTAAAACTATAATGTAAATTAAAACCACAGTGAGATATCACCTCACACCAGTCAGCATGGCTATCATAAACAAATCAACAAACAACAAGTGCTGGCAAGGTTGTGGAGAAAAGGGAACCCTTTTGCACTGTTGGTGGGAATGCAGACTGGTGCAGCCACTGTAGAAAGCAGTATGGTGATACCTCAAAAAATTAAAACTGGAACTGCCTTTTGATCCAGTGATCCCACTTCTAGGAATATATCCTAAGAATATCAAGACACCAATTCAAAAGAATACATGCACCCCTATGTTCATAGCAGCATTATTTACAATCACCGAGATTTGGAAGCAACCTGAAATTTACACAATGAATACTGTTCAGCCATTAAAAAGAAGATACTTTTACCCTTTGAGACAGCATAGATGGACCTGGAGAACATTATGCTAAGTGAAATAAGCCACTCAAACAAAGGCAAATACCACATAACTTCACTTGAATGTGGAATGTAATGAACAAATTGAACAAGCAAAATAGAGACAGACTCAGATGGAGAGCAGCCTGACAGCTCTGGGGCGTAGAGGTTAGGAGGTGGAGGGACTCAGCAAAAAAGAAAAAGGACTCAAGAACATAGACAATCGTGTGCTGACTGTGGGGGTGGGGTGGAGGTAGAAAAGGGTATAAGGGCGATATATGGTGATGGGACAAAAATATAATAAAAGAGAACAAAAAACTATAAAGCATCAGAACAGGCTTAAAACAAGATACTGTAATCTCATTCTCTTGCATAGACCATGGTCGGTAAATCTTGCCATCAAATCTTTAAAAATATTATTTTAATGATATTATGAACACTGAAAAGCATTATTAAATGAATTATAATTTGAAAACAAATTAAGATTTTGTAAGGTTTTGTAAGTATATGGAGAGTGACATAGTAAGGAAGGTAGTCCTCAGAAAACAGTAAGAATCCAGCACTATCAAAACACAAACACAGGCTCAGATGAGCACAAGTATTCAAGAGGTAAGGCGTATGTTCTTTTCTTCTCCAGACAGAATTCAACAGACTTGTTTTGTGGCCTTAATGAAATTTCCCTCAAGCCCATTCACACTACTTGGCTTTCATTCATTCTAATTTTCTATTTGGGATCATTCCTAGAAATTACAAAAAGGAGTCTTGAGTCACTGGAAATGTACATGCTCCAATGATAAATGATTTGACTGTGTGTGAGCTGGATTAGTGACAACCCAGCCCTGAAATCAGCCTGATCATCTCTAGGCAAAATGCTATCTTACAATTTGTTCGTATGCAAACCAGAAGCCCCATGCGTGCCTTTGAGTGTGTGAATAAACACTGATGGATGAACACACTGCTTTGATAGTTTTTGCCAGCTTATGACATAATGAGGAAAATAAGGACCATATGTTGAATCCTAACTCTAAATTATTAAATTTATGTGAGCATCCTGTATTGAGATTATTTTTCCATCATGTATATAAATATATATATTTTCCCATTATATATATGCATCGTCCTGATTTTCATGACATAGTTTACATGACATAATATTAATATATATACTTATATATAAGGACCAACAATATTTATATATATTAAGCTGGTATCCTATTATAAATACTCTCACTACCAATTCTGAATTTTTCTACCCAATAATCTGTTATATTCAGAAGCTTCAGATTCATTGCCTAGGACTATGAAGGACACTATCAACACGGCATGTTTTATGTCCTGAATAATGGTCAAGCTCAGTATTTGACCTATCACTTAAACCTGCAACATGTTGCTGTAAGTCATGGAATATTACATTATAACCAGAGTTAAGAAAAGTGTATCATTTTCCCAATGATCTCTGTTACTAACTGAAACAAATTTGCAGGTAAGTGTGCAGAGAAAAATCTTTAGTAACTGTT
Source organism: Anoura caudifer (assembly GCA_004027475.1). NCBI lineage: Eukaryota > Metazoa > Chordata > Mammalia > Chiroptera > Phyllostomidae > Anoura > Anoura caudifer. Next base: position 186,254 of record PVKU01002938.1, on the reverse strand, counting down.
TTCTTCCACTTTTTTTTTGGTAGTTTAATGGATTTTAAAAATAAACAAGGTAACTCAATGTCAGCCAATTTGGTACTTTTAAATAGCATTAGTATGTATTACAATCTATAAATGAAGGGAATAGTTCTCAGAAATATCAAGTAAATTTCCCTAGATGTTTTCCCTATCTCTGTACATTTTTTTGTTTCCTTCAATGCATACACACACATATATAATTATCTACATATCATAATTTGTAATTTACCCATTTGTCTTTATTTTTTTTTTGCCCACCTTTCCTCAGCACCATTTAGTCTCCTTGAAGGCAGAAACCATTGTAGCTCCAGCATTTAGTATGTGCTAAAAATATATTTAATGACTGTTAATAATAATGGTGTTCAGGAAAGAACATTTCTTAAGCATTTACTACATGCCAGGCAATGACATTAGTGCTAAATACTTTGAATGTAATTATGTCATGCAAATCAGGACCATGCATGATTGTGATTAATGTATGATTTGAATGCCATTTTAAAACATAATTCATTGTGTTTTTATTACCATTTATCTTCCTTATTCCCTCTTCCACCTCCACCCAAAGCATATTTCAAAAAGACATATAAACATGCCAGTGTCCTCTCTGAGTGAAACATACATCTTATGCCCCCCACTCCCCATCCCTCCATCATTACTTGGTGTTCTCTTTCATCAACACCATCAAGGAAGGAAGGACGCCATGCAGAGCAGGGTGGCCGCCAGTGCAGAAGCCAGTGGGAAGATCACTTAGTTTTCATTTTTTCTTTTCCAAATCAACTTTAGACAGTTTCCTGGTTTAATGCTCACTGACATTTCTTTATATTTGTTCACTCAGTCTTCCAAATACTATTTTGAAGGTATTTTATAACCAAACAGCTAGAAAATGTCCCTTACCATCCTAGAAAGAGTATATAATTACAGAATGTATAAATGGGGCCCCCTCTCAGGGATATCCCCACTTTTTAGTTTGAAGTGATTTTAGATTTATAGATTGGTTGCAAAAAATATTATAGAATTCTACATATTTCACCAAGCTTTGCCTAATGTTACCTTCTTACATAATCATGATTCTGGGACTAATTCTGACCCTGCCATACTGCCCCTATGGTCACTAGGGAGGCTGGCTTTTGTTTCCCCTTGAGGACCACACTCTATCTTCCACACCCTCTTATGAGCCACAGAAGGCTGACCAAGATATATCTCATCAGTGGGCTCCCTTTCCTTTTCACTTCTTCTTGGGCTCAACCAACAAAAGCACAAGGAACTGATGGGCTGGCTATTTATTTCCATACCCCCTTCTCTGACCTCCTCCTCGCAGAAAGATCCCTTTACCAAAGGGCCAAAACAAAAGCCTCTGCTCCCTCTATGCAGCTATAAGTCTTCTACCTGGGCTTCTGCTCCCAATCCCTTGTCCCATCAGGCCTAGGAGTGGCAATAGCTCTCTGATGTCATTAGACTCATCATTTTTCCTTAGCCTGCCCACACCTTTCAAACAATCTCTTTATTACATTTTCCTCAATACCCCCAGTTGACTGTGGAATCTGATTTTCTCCAGAGACAAACACTGACAATCTAACCCAAGTGATATTACGGCAAAATTGACTTTCTGTAAAGGAATATATCCTTTTACCCCAACACACAAAGTAAAGATTTTTACATAAATGTTTTTATTGAGGGAAGTCCCAAACAATGCCACTTAGGAGTACAATTTCAAGAATCAAGGCTTGAAATGATTTCATATCTTTATCTCATTCAGGAGTCATGGGAAGCGGCCATCTACATATGAAAATAACTCTAGTGATCATTAATAGGGTTTGAACAGCAACCTGGTCCTATAGCACCAGTGGGGGGGCAGAGGTTTGAGTAGACCTGCCACCCCCACCCCTCAATCACTTCATTCTCAGAAACTATCATTTCAGCTAGGGGGAAATGGTCTCTTTGGTCATAAATTTGAGATCACTATTGTCTTAAATTTTGAATTACAGTAGAATGAATACAGGTTATTGACAATCAATAAACTGTTCAAAGGTAAGAAGTGTGAGATACACCAGGCAATTTCAGCCCCACAGGTGGATTCAGTTATTTATCAGTTAGCAGGTTCACCCTTGGATGAGACAAGTTTCAGTTCAATGCCAATTTCCTTGATCAGACTCTCTTATCTATCCAACCACTTCCCCATAGATGAGGATGAACATTAGACCAGATACCTATAGCATCTACCCTGACAAAGAGCAAAGAACCCAGGATATTTGCAGATCTAAGAGGCCAGAGACAGAAGAAGCTGACTAGTTCTCTGGTACAATGCCAAAGGCAACAAGAGAATTATGAAAGGACACCATGTTATAGCCTGCAGATCCTATCACCACTCCTCTGAGTAGCAGCCAGCGGCACAGAAAGTCCTCATTCATAAAACCTCAAACTGTAGGTTGTACTCTTCCCCCACTCACTTTTCCAAAATGTGGATTTAGTTTTCTTAACTTCTCCTTCAGGGTTACATAATATTCTACATTTGTTCTAACTGTATCTTACACAATCAAGATAAAATCTCCAAGTATTTTAGCATTTCCTCTACAGAGCAGAGAAACAAAGCTTTCGTAGAACGAAAGACATGATGCCCAACAGAACATTTAATAAATTGAAATGCCAATATCAGGGCAAAAAATCCTTTTTCCATTTAGAGCATTTTCCTATTCTTAAAAAAAAAAAAAAAAAACTATTTTATTTATTTATTTTTCAAGAGAGGGAGAGAAATGTCGATGTGTGAGAGAAACATTGATTGGTTGCCTCTTGCAATGCCCCCAACCACCTGCAACCCAGGAATGTGCGCTGACCAGGAAGTGAACAGTTGACCTTTCACTTTGCAGATGATGCTCAGCCAACTGAGCCACACCACTCAGAGTGCATTTTCTTACTCTGGTACAACAGTAGATAACTACAGAGGAGAGTGAGCAAGAATTCGGTTCTGTTTCCTGTGGTACATGAAATTCAACCACCCATAGGTACTTATTCTTCTAAAAAAGTCAGAGTTTACTGCCATGATTCAAAAAAGCAACACACAGTATATTTATTTCTGAAATTTATTTCAGGCGACAGGACACCTACAGACTAACAAAATAAATATAGAATTAAATAGTACTCCCAAAGCCCAATTCCACTTCCTAGTGAAGGCAGGTGATTTAAGCTACCAAGCTTGTCCATGCAGTCTCTCCTGCTATCTTATGCCCTCATCCCTGCCTCCCACAAATTTGAGAGTCATTTATAATAGTAGAACTGAAAGTATTTCTGTCTTGAAGATTTTAAGTCAAAACACCTAAGTAGGACTTTAGATGATATACTTGTATAGTTGAAGGGGGCAGTCATAAAGGGTGGGTAGATCAATATGCAGGAAAAAAAGCAGAAAAGGGCTTAATTTACCTTGAAAATAATCAGTATTCTATTTGTCCAGACCAAGTGAGAATCTGTGCCAAGCAATTACATTCATTTACACTGTCTAGCACACTGATGACTATATGGTAAATATTAAATAAATACTTGTTGGATGATGGAAATTGTACATGGCAATGTTGTGTGCACACAGGAAACAAAAACTTGAGGAGATCAGACAAATTAGAAGGCAATGCAAGGTTTGGTTCTCCATGTCAATAACACTTTCAAGATACACACTGGGAAACAAGTGACATAAACATTTGCCACACTTACAGTCCAACATGTTTCTCTTTGAATGCTAAAACTTTATTTGCAAATGAAGAACTATAGGTTAAAATACTAAATTATAAGTGCATGATATAATTTTCAGGGCCAGTAGTTTTATTGCTTAATATGTCTTCTTGAACTAAAAAGGTTGGTTGTTCAGGTTGCTTACATTTATAATAGCAATATACCACTTGAAACCTTTAACACATAAGCACTTATTTGCTAGACCAAAGCTAGCCTCGAACTTTTAGCAATGCCATATGCTTTTAAATTAACCCTTTTAAATACTGTACAAAGCTCATAACATTAATTGCTAGCTTATAATCAAATTAGGTTGCTAGTAAATACTCATTAGGCAAACTATTGAAAATAAAGAAAACATGCATATTCCTACAGCTCAATGAATGTCAAAATTAAAGATGGCATAATAAAAATTTGGGATTCAGCAATTGTCATTTGGCTGTAAGATTTCAATGGCTTACACATTTTAAGATGAACTGAAATCTCCCAGGACCCTTTCCTTTAGAAAGAAAAATCACACATTTTAAAATAGTATCTAGTGGAAAGTCTATTTAAATCATAATGGATCATAGCTGTCAACTTCAAACAGTGGCTTTCTTCTGAGGAGCTTAAGTTTACACACTGGAGCAGCACCACAAATGCAGATGCTACAAAGGGAGCTATGAAGAAAAATAAATTTTATTCACAGCACTTTGCACATGAACTTTTCCTTCTGCTAATCTGTGTGGAGTTGAAAATAAAGGATGCTAACATGCACATTGTGCAGCACATCTAAAAAAGAGAAAACACTTTACTTGAGTGAAAATTCATTTACTGAGAATCTGGGAAAATGCACATCCACTATACTCCAAATTTACTTCTAAGTGACAGAAAAATACTATATGAAATGGAAAAAATTAAATATGATTTAATCAATAGCTGATTACCTTTAAAACTTTGGGCTTCTTTTCCCTCTGGGGCCTCTTGTTTTCCTTTACAACCTAAAAAAAATCAAATTGCAAAATGAGCCTCCATTTAAGAAAAAAATTAACTCCCATCCCCTAAAAAATTTTGGCTATTTCTCTATAAAACTACTTATACCATTTAAAATCATCAACATGTTTGCTAAGCAGAACCTAAAGAGCTTATGTAAAATGTATACTTTAAAAGTCACTAAAAAAAAAAAAAAGCCTTGCATAAAGATGAAGTAGGGAAATACCCTTTTTTCCCCTTAAAGTCTGTCTTAATTAGCCTCTGCATTCTTCACGGCGAAGCCCACGAGGTAGCCATCTTGCTTGCTTCTGCAGAGGAAGCCTCTACAGTGGAACAGTTCTGCAAACTGCTTTTTGGTATTATTATCATGGTGTTTAAAGGCAGCCCTGGCCTGCCAGCACTGTAGAAGTGCTGGGCATGCCTTTTGCAAAAACAGCCCCACAAAGAGTGCAGCCAATGGCAATGCAGAGCTTAGCAACTCCAAAGTGATCTTCTCTGCCTAGCCTTCCTAGACAAAGGATCTCCTGTGCAGCTCTGCTCTCACCACAGGACACAGGCAGCCACAAGCTGCGACATGGAGTTCGCTGCAGAGGATCTGGTCGCAATGAATTCACAGGAGGCTTCAGCAAAAACAATGCACACAAATCCCCCAGGTCTCCACCATCGGATCGATGGTGGAGTCTCCCTGATTAGTAACCTCTTGGTGGCTCCGAGGGCAGGTCCACGGTGGGGGGGGAAGGGGGGCTGTGCAGCACTGCCTCCAACATACAGAAGATATAACTGAGCTGTGGTGCCGGGGGCAGTATTTGGGCTTGATGAAATTCTGGAAGGTATTGTGCATTTTTACTTTATAAGGCAAGGCTAAATATTGGCGATATTTAAGGCAGGGAGGTTATGTGAGGACAGTGTAGGCTCAGCTGTTGGGCTGCGTGTCTCATTCCTCCGGAACCACACCTCTCTGCAGCAGGCGCTTTGCCCAGAAACACAGCAATTTGATTTCTGTCAATAAATGTCCAATGACAAAGGCGGATTTTTAAAAAAAATAAAGTCACTTAAAAGGAAAAGGACAGGATAAAGACATGAAGTAGGGGGGAGGAGTTTTCAAAATACACTTGCCACTCTGTGGCTAGAGAAGAAATAATTCTTCCTCATGCTCTGGACATTTCTGGTGACCTTCATTTCCCAAAGAAATCTCTCCCTCATACCTTTGGGACAAAGAAGCTCCTTTGGCTTTGACCCCTCTGTCTACCAAGATCAACTGTCACTGAGCATCTCTCCGTAGAGATGCTAAACAGGCTAGCCCCACGTGGATCCTGTCTGCATGCCAGGCTGATGATCAGAGAGCTACCCACTTCCTAGGGACTGAAACCTGAGCCAGAGGTGGAACAGGCAGTTACGCACACTCACACACCGGGACTGTCACTACGCCCGTAGGTGCTGGGAGAGCTTGGCACCATAGCTGGAACTTGCCAGATCCTGGGAATGGCAGACCCAGAGGATTTAGCTCCCTCCCTGTAACTCTCTGGCTATGCAAGAGTGGTAGTAGAGCAAGAACCTGTACAGCTGCTATGAGCTGGCAAGTCTCAAGGTCACTGCCAAAATTCAGTGCTGAGGGCGGTCACAGCTCCATCATAGCCACCTTGACAGCTGCACGGATCTTGGAAAGACAGCCTGAGCTCCATCCCCATAGGGCCAAACTTTCAGCAGCACATTTGGGGAATTGGTGGGTGGGCCTCCCTGGCTGCTCAGCCAAAGATGGGTTTTCCACTTGCAGTTGGATTCAGAACAGATTCCCACAACCAGAAATCAGGATGGCCAGAAGGTCTGCATTTCATCACCCTTGATTCCTAGCCTTTCGGTTTGCCCCAAAAACATGCTTTCCATTTTGGAATGGGGACTCCAACATGCATTGTTTTTCCATTTTAAACTACCTCTCCCTCACCCACCCATCCACCCTCAAAAATTTTAACAAATATAAGAAGCAAGCTTACTGTAGCAAAACCTGTGGATTCTGACCTAACCACATTCACCAGGGCAATGTGCAGCACATGCAGCCAGCACTGACAAGCTCTCTAGGGAATGAAGCAACCATGCGACAGGCAAAAAAACAGGATCAAACACAGCAAGATTTGAAAATGGGTGCAAGACATTTTCTTAAAAATAGGTGCAAACTCTACATTTCTTTTTCTTTGGTGATATTTCTGTGATAAATATTATAAAATTTGCCATTTCTGGAACCTTTTTTATCTGTCCCAAACTAACAATAACTCCTCATTTGACTTCTCCTAGCCGTTGCTAACTTCTACTTTTCATCTCTATCAATTTGTCTCTTCTAGGTACATCATATAAGTGGTAACACATGCAGTATTTTTACTATTGTGTCTGGCTTGTTTCTCTTAGCATCATCCATGTTGTAAGATGTATCAGGACTTCATTCCTTTTCAAGGATGATTAATATTTCATTGGGCGTATATCTACCACATTTCATTTATGCATTCTTCTGTTGATGTACATTTGGGTTGTTTCCACTTTTTGGCTATTGTAAATACCGCTATGCAAAGGGTATGCAGTCCTGGCAGGTGGCTCAGCTGGTTGGAACAGCATCCTGCACACCAAAAGGTTGAGGGTTCCATCCAGGTCAGGGTACCTACCTAGGTTGTGGGTTCAATACCCTGTCAGGGTGGGCTTTCTCTCTTTCTCTCTCTCTCTCAAATTAATAAAGATATTCTCGGGTGAAATATCTGACTCTCTGCTTAGAATTCTTTTGAGTATATATATGGGAATGGAAGTGCCTGATAATAATTTTGTTTAATTTATGAGGAACTTCCAAACCATTGTTTTCATCCTTACCCAAGGACATTTTTTTTTTCATTGCTTTTAGAGAAAGAGGAAGGGAGAGAAACACTGATGCCAGAGAGAAGCATGGATTGGTTGCCCCACACACAAGCCCTGACTGGGGATGACCCACAAACATATGTATGAGTGTGCCCTGTCTGGGAATTGAATCCACAATCTTTCAGTTACAGGACAATTCTCCAACCAACTGAGCCACACTGGCCAGGGCCCAAAACATTTTATATAGCAGGTATACCATTTTACATTCCCATCAGCCATGCACTCAAGGGTAGCTCTGTATTTCTTAAAGTGCCTTGCATTTCAGTTACAAATTATGCCTACTACTCCAACACTTAAACATAATTTTTAAAAACATTTGTTTTTTTATGGATTGATTTTAGAGAGAGAGAGGAAAGGGGGAGAGAGAAAAACATCAATATGTTGTTCCACTTATTTATGCATTCATTAGTTGTTTTTTCCTTAATATTTTTTAAATAATTGAGTTTAAAGGGGGGGGGGAGAGAGATTGATTCATTTGTTGTTCAACTTATCCATGCATTCATTGGTTGCTTCTTGTATGTGCCCTGACAGGTGATCAAACCCTCCACCTTGGCATGTTGGGACAATGCTCTTCTAACCAACTGAGCTACCCAGCCAGGTCCTAAATATAATTTTTTAAAACATCAACATTTACCCAGGTTGACTGCTCAATATTTAGTAGAGTGGCCATAATACATTAAGATATAGTTACATACTTAACATTAATCTATTACCTATATGATCCACATGTTTGCCTCAATAAAATAAATAAAATCAGGATCAAAGTACTTGGTATACTGAGTATCCACATTGGTGGAAAGTTCATTTTTAGAGCCCCATGAACAGGTATTTCTAATGCATGTGATACTCATGAAGCCATACAACACTATCCTTAGCAACCTAAGCAAACACTGAAGGTCTGTGTGCAGTGTTCCATAAAATGTATAAAGCCAAATCACATCCATGATAAATTATTAGGGTTAATGAAAATGACCAGAACTAACATTAATTTCAAGTATCCAACTGGTGCTATACCATGAAGCTCTGTACTTGTTTGAACACAGAACAGATTGATAACTTCTATTGGTTGTGACCATCTGTCCTACGCTTGAAGAGTTGAGAGTCTCAGCTCAGGGCTTAGGTGAGAATGAACTTTGATGGAGAGAATTCTAGCACAGAAATTGAATGCCAAGAAAGCCATCTTCTTATTATTTAGTGCAAAGTGCATACAAGTAGATCTTGTTGCAAGTATGAGCAATTACAAACTAAGAAACCTTATGTTATATTCCTACTTATTAAGAACTTCCGTTTGTCACTTCAATCTGTCTTTCCCACAATGGATCGTGATTATTAAATTGGGTGAGCTGACAGTCAATTGTGGAACAACACAAGTGTATTAGGTTCTTTAAAACATGAGTCACAAAATGAAATCTCTTTTCTCTTAAAATCACACAATTATAATAAAACTAAAAAAATCAGAGAATATTTAGTCTAACTACTACCTTATTTCATAAACAAGCTAAGGCCTAAAGAAGTAATGTTCCTTATCTTGGGCTATACAGCTAATGAGAACTTGACTAGAGTCTGATTCTAACCACCTAAGCAGCTCTCTCTACAGTTTCCCTTGGTTTTCAACACCCAACAATAGACATTTGTAAATATCCCAAAATAATCACACAAAAAAAATGTCTTCAGGGGAAACACTTTATGAAGTATATCATGATCTAACCACTATGTTGTAAACCTGAAACTAATGCCAAATAATATTGAATATAAGCTGTAACTGAAAATTTTTTAATTAAAAAAAAAAGTCTTCAAAACCGCATGCCTAATTTTTAGGATAGAGAAATAACTCAGATTTAGAGAAGATTCCTATTTTATTTTAATTCCCTCCTGAGGATCTGAGGGTATGTTTTTATTAATTTTTAGAGAGAGAGGAAAGGAGAGAAAAAAATGTTGATGTGAGAAACATTGATTGGTTGCCTCCCACAGCCCCCCTGACTGGGGATCAATCCCACAACCTTGGTGTACACCCTGACTGCAACCCTTTGGTGTAGGGATCACATTCCAACCAATTGAGCCACTCAGACAGGGCAAGAAGATTGGTATTTTAGTTTTTCTAAAGATTGTATTTATTTATTTTTAGTGAGGGGGGTTGGGGGATGGAGAAAGAGAGGGAAAGAAATGTGATGCAAGAAAGAAACATGGATCAGCTACCTCTTGTCCACACCTCACTCAACCAGGATCAACTTGCAACCCAGGCATGCACCCTGACCCAGAATCAAACCAGTGACCTTTCACCCTGCATGATGCTGGTGAGCCAACAGCCACACTGGTCACTGCAAGACTGGTACTTTAAATCAACATTACATTAGGTGTGCTTTTTGAAAAATATGTTCTGTGCCTTCAGAGATAAATTTATGGATAACTTCAAAATTCTACTTTTCTTCCTACATATAAGCAATTCTGCATCCACAGGAAACTAGACATACAAACACTGACTAGGAGGCATCTTCTAAATTCACCTCTAATACTTCACTCTTCCTTAAAAATGACACCTCTGCAGCACAAAATTCTTTCAATATTAATCACACTCTCCCATGAAATCCTTCTATATTTCTCCTCTCTTCTGGTCTGTTGTGGGGGGCAGGGTCATAGTTTTTGCAGTGATAAGTGCATAAAGATATTCTAAGTACCATCTTTTGTAAACTTCTCATCAGTAAGAATAAGGAAAAGATAGCTCACACTTTTCACAATTCTAATAGAGATCTTAAAGTTAGATTGGGTCATTTATCATCACACATAGGAACCTGAAATACAAACACTGGAAATATTTCTGATTGATTGGGTCAAGTACTGTATTTTGCCATGTATAATGCACACCCATGTTTTTGGCCCAAACTTTCAGGGAAAAAATCCTTTGTTTTAATTCACTTTTTAATTTATTTATATTTAGATACTTGTTTTTTATATTATAAAGGAATTTGAGCATTTATTTTTGAACATTATAGTACAATAAATTTTATGTAACAAATAATTACAAAACACAAGAACAGATACAAGGTATTTCAAGTCCTACCCATGTATAATGCGCATCCTTATTTTTCCCTCAAAAATTTGGGCAAAATAGTGCATATTATAATGGCAAATTTTGGTGATAATAGTCTGGGTATAGCCAGCTAATCCCCTCCCACAGACTTGCCCTGGCCTCGAGCCCCCATTTCTTCCCTATGGTGGGTCTACAGAAGCCCTTTGCCCTCTAGGTGCCCCCTGTTCCTCCAATGATGCTGCTTGCTGCAGGTGAAAATAACTGCTTTTCACCAGCAAGGATTAAGGAACACTTGAAGGGAAGTTCATCAGCAGTTGCCAAGTGCGAATCATTGACAATGAGGTGAAACATAGATAACACTATCTATGTTTCACCTCATTGCCAATGATTACTAATGGGGCTAGAATATCACTTCTCCCCAATTTCAAAACAATTCTTAGTACTAACTTGAAATTGACAGGCCTAATCCCTCAGTTTAAAGTCTAGACCCATTAATTTGGAGAGAAATCCAGTAACAGCATATATGTGGTTTTTGTCAACAACAAAGAAATCACAGAGGATGCTGTTTAGAAAAATTTCCCCTATGAAAATCATGTGTTATGGCACCTGAACTCCACCAGGTGGTTTATTGCAGCAGTGGAGAACGGTGGCTGTCACTAAGTGAAAAAACTATGTACAAATAAACAATGTAATAAGCAATTAAAACTCATTTAATATAAAAATTGGAGGTATTCAAGCACACAATATTTTGGGACATTGAAACCTCTCCCAAATATCTTAACAAGATTTCTGTGAGAGTTGGTGCATGCTATTCCCACCATACCATCATAACACAATTTTACATTTATTCGTTAAAAAGAATATAAAACTTTCACTTCCAGTGATAAAAGAAACAATGATTTGGAACAACCCTCCTACTGAAGACAATTAGAAAAGCTACATAAAATACAAAAATATCTTGGAGGCAGGCATAGAAGAGTGAAAAATTACCATGATACTGGAGAATTACCAGAGCAGGATCCAGAGCAGAGTGAGGTCAGGAGATGGTAAAGATGTTTTAATTAAAAATTAAAAATGGAGAGGAAAAGTTAAAAAGATGGTTAAAGAGAAACATAACCTTGAAATTAAAATAGGGAAGCAGTGAAATTAGCATACTCAAAAGTGTTTAAATATTTATTTTCAAAGTGAACCTATAAAATTCTTACACATCTCTCTCCAAGTTTCACAGATGTGAAACATAGCAACAAAAACCTTAGCATGACTATCCTCAACCAATCTACCTCTTGGCCCCACACCCTTCCATCCATCAGGTTCTTCACATTTTGCTGTTGCCCCAGCTCAGAGACTTGGTGATTAAAATGAGCACATATCATCCAAGCCAAGGGTTCTAATCCCAGATCAACTGTGTGGTCTTAGACAAGTTATGTGGCTTCTCTAACCCTCAGTGTCTTACTTTATACACTGGGGAAAGAATATCTAATTCATAGGATTGTTGTAAGGATTAAATGAGACTATGAGCATGTTAGTGCTTAAAACAGTACCAGGTAATTAAGTATGTACTCAATACATGATAGTTGTTATTAACTCCTTCTGTTATCAATATCTATTACATACTGGTTCCATGGTCAGTATGATGGTCAGTATTACTCAATTCAACCAACATTTGTTTGGTGTCTACCAAATGACAGGCACTATATAGAAAGGGAAATGAAAGGTAAGAAAAAAAATTCTAGCTCCTTCAGGCAAGCCAGTGATTCCACACAGTAAAAAGTAAAGTTCACTTGTAACTTTGAAAAACAACTTTAAAAAAACAGTAAATGCAGCAACCAAAGAATAGATAAAACAGAATTCATCAAAATTTAAAACTTGTTTCAAAGGAGATTACAAGAGTGAAAAGACAACTCTTAGAGAGAAAATGTTTGTAAAACACATTTGACAGTGATCTAATATCCAGAACATGTAAAGAACAAAAAGACAATTAACCAAAATTTAAAATGAGCAAAGGACTTTGCTAAAGTCTGGGTGTTTGTGCCCCCACAAAATTTCTGTTAAAATTCTAACACCCAGTGTGATGCTATTATAAGGTGGGACCTTGCAAGGTGCTTAAGTCATGAGGATGGGACCCTGCTGAATGGGATTAGTGCCTTATAAAAAAGGTCTCATAGAGATCCTAGCTTCTTTCATCATGTGAGGATGCTGTGAGGAGGAACATGCTATGAACCAGGGGAGGGTCTTCACCAGAATTTGACCAAGTACAGTTACATGCCACAACAGGGATGAACCTTGAAAACATTATGCCAAGTGAGCCAGACAGAAAAGACCAATTACTGTATGATTCTGTGTATATGAAATGTCCAGAAGAGGCAAATCCACAAAGACGAAAGCAGATAGCTGTTGTCAAGACCTAGAGGAGGAAGAATGGAGTGGTGGCTTAATTGTACCGGGTTTCTTTTAGGAGTGATGAAAATGTTCCAGGCCCTGGCCCAGTGAGTGGCTCAGCTGGTTGGAGCATCATCCCTTACATCAAAAAAGGTTGTGGATTTGATCCCTGGTAGGGGCACATATAAAAGCAACTAATCAGTGTCTCCCTGTCTCTATCTCTCCATCCCCCTTCTCCCTTTCTCTCCCTCTAAAATCAATAAACATCCTTGGATGAGTATTAAAAAACAAAAAGAAAAAAGAAAAGAAAATGTTCTAGAATTAGTGGTGACAGTGCACAACCACGTGAATATACTAGAGACCACTGAACTATATACTTTAAAAAAGTGTTTTCTGCCCGGATCTGTGAGGCTCAATTGGTTGGGCATTGTCCCTCAAAGCCAAAGGTCACAGATTCAATACATGGTCAGAGCACTTCCTAAGTTGCGGGTTCAGTCCCTGGTTGGGGCTTGTACATGAGGCAACCAGTCAATGTTTCTCTCCCTTCCCCTCCCTCTAAGAATAAATAAATGAAAAATCTATTTTTTAAAAAGTGTTTTATGATATGTGAATTAAATTACAATTTTTTTTAAAAAAGATTAATTGTTTAATTCTCCTTTACCATAGTGGAAAGAGTGCCTGTACCACTTGGTTAGCTATGGAGAATTAAATATATTTTTTATTTTTTTTAACATTTTACCATATTTTTAATTGAACTTATTGGGGTGACATTGGTTAATAAATTATATGTTTCAGGTAACACATCATCTGTACACTAGTGTGGTTCACCACCCCAAGTCAAGTCTCTGTCCATCACCATGTATCCCTCCCATACCCTCCTCTGCCTGCCCCCCCCACGTCTCCTCTGCTGTCACCATGCTGTTGTGTGTGTTATAAAGTGTTTTGTTTTGTTTTTGCTTAAGCCCTTCACCTTTTAAAAACATTTTTAAAAGTGGGTTTCTGACCCAACTGATGTGGCTCAGTTGGTTGGGCACCATCCCACAAAGCGAAAGGTTGCCGGTTGATTCCAAGGCAGGGCACATACTTGGGCTGTGGATTTGGTTCCTGGTCAGGGTCTCTTCTAGAGGCAACTGATTGATGTTGCCCCCTCTCACATCAATATTTTTCTCCCTCCCTTCCACTCTCTCTAAAAATAAACAAAAGAAATTTTATTTATTTTTGAGAGGAGAAGGGAGGGAGAAAGAGAGGGAGAGAAACATCAATGTGTGGTTGCTTCTCACACGTTCCACACTGGGGACCTGGCCCGCAATCCCGGCAGGCACCCTGACGGGAATCAAACTGGCAACCCTTTGGTTCACAGGCCGACACTCAATTCACTGAGCCACACCAGCCAGGGCTTTTTTTTTTTTTAGATTCTATTTATCTATTTTGAGAGGGGGGAAAGGGTGGGAGAAAGATCACTGTGTAGTTACCTCTCATGCACTCCCCACTGGGGACCTGGCCTGAAACCCAGGCATGTGCCCTGTCTAGCTATCGAACCAGTGATCCTTTCTTTCACAGGATGGCACTCAACCCACTGAGCCACACCAGTCTAGGCTAAATTTCATTGTTTGTTTGTTTGTTTTTTTTAAGTGGGTTTCTATATTCTAGTCTGCAAAATGAGAGTCCTAATTACTTGTACATCACGGATCACTGTTAGAATCAAATATGGTAACATTAAGCCCTTTAGCAGTGTCTGTAGTTCATAGTAGACACTCAATAAATGTTGATTTCTTTCCTTTGAAAGATTCCTGTGTTTCAAGTTCAAGTTTAAATTTTGTTAAAAGCTTATGTACCTAATTATCAATAAAGACACATTCCCTTCATTATTGGTTCTTAAAGAGAGAGAAAGAGAGAGAGAAATTAAACATTATTTTGTTTTGTTTTCCTGATTTCATTGATTTTTGTTTAACATCTCACAGTGCATTAGAAGGGCCCCTAGAAAAATGGAATTAGGTGAATAAAGAAGGTAATCTAATTTCTATGTTGCCTAATAGACAAATCTACCTGCAATTCTGTATTAACTTGTAAATAAGTTTCGTACTCCTACAACTGTAGAAGAAACTAACACATACTTTTCTCTCTAAGGCTACACTATTGTACATCAACTCCATCCAAAAATCCATGGCTTGGATCAACTGTGGGCTTGCACTGTCTTGTCCTCCCACTTTTCCTGCCTCAATCACACATTTTCTCTTTAAGAGAAAAGTCACCACAAATTGTGTTGCATATGAAATATATGAAAATAAGCTGTATAGTGTAAATGCAAAGAATACAACTGAAACACCAAACCCTCTCATTACGCAAGAACAAGAAAATAACTGGCATTGTCGTGTGGCTGGAAACCACACTATAATACTTTAGCACATTCAAACAGTGAAATCAACTTCTTACTAATGCATCTTAATTCTCAAGCAGGAAAAAAGGCTTTTGCATCTTGATGGCCACTTCTGAGGACTTCAGTTACTTTCCTCTAAATAACATTAATCAAGTGGCAGGAGTGAATCAGGTAAAATATGCAACCCTGGCTGGTGTGGCTCAGTGAACTGAGCGCCTGCCTGTGAAGGGTCAATGATCACCGGTTAGATTCCAGGTCAAGGAACATGCCTGGGTTGTGGGCTGGATCCCCAGTAGGGGGCGCACCATAGGCAACCACTCTCTCCCTAAAAATAAATAAATACAATCTTTAAAAAAAGTTAATATACAAATCTCTAAAAGGATAAACAGTAACTGCCATGTTTATGTACCTGTTACTTAGCAGATACTCTGCCTGACCCTTTACAGAGTCTCTTCTGCTAGAGGCAGTCTTGCTTCACTGGTTGGACCCATTTTTATACTGATTACCACATGGGGGAATACAAAAACTCTTCAGCATAACAGTTTTTTACTTAACCAGTTGTTAATTTCATTCTTTCAAAGTCTTCAAAAAGTGGTGTGATCATTTACTTATTTTTCTTTTGCGGAGTAGAAGACGTGACTTACATTTCTGTGAAATCTAACAAAAGCTATCCACCGTTTGTCCAGAAAAATGCATATAAAAATATGTTGCTTATAATTCTGAGAAGATGAGATCAGCCATGGACCATCCTTCCAGAAAAAAGGATATAGAAACAATATGTTGCATATAAATTGTGAGGAGATGGATCAACGGAGTGCTGCAGCCCATCCAGATTACAACCCTCTGATACGGAGTTCTATTTTTATGACTTCTGAAACATCACATGAAAGATGAGTGTTGGGATCTAGTCTTGGGAATTCTTGTCTAGTAACCAAAAATATGTGGCAAGTTTAGTGAAACTAAAGTACTAATATAATAATAGAAATTTTACAATTCTTTTTTTCCATAGCAGCTAAAAATACACTGAGTATCTAATCTGATGTGGCTAGTATCCAGTCATTAATTAGGAGATATGCTAAAATGCCAGCTCAATCACAGTCTTTGAGAGGGTATTAAGATGTGTTTACCAAAAAGAATGTAATTTCCAGTTTAGTTACTGATTTTGGGGGAAAGAAAGGGACCTTCCTAAAATACCTAGTTTCCAAAAGTGGTAAAGATTTAGAACTCATTAGGCAGTAACTCAATAGCAAAATGCTAAGTATTTTGATTATGCTAATACTTTTAGTTTGAAGTTAAAGACTAATGACTCTAGTGTTAAGGAAATAATCTGAAACAGAAACTAAGATTTATACAAAAATGTACCCTATCGTATGAAAAATGTTAAGAAACTTGAAGCATCCCGCAAGAAAAAAATAACTTAGTAGGTTATGTTCATTTATGCACACATTTTTTTTAAATCTTTACAAATTTTTAATTACAAAGAAAAATACTGATGATATACTAAAAGAAAAAAGGAAAAGAAAAAAATTTACCCAACTGACTTCAACTATTGTTATTGTTTTAATGCAGAAAAAATACTGGAGACCTGGCTGTTGTAGCTCAGTGGACTGAGCCCGGGACAGCGAACCAAGGAGTTGCAGTCCGATTCCTGGCACATGCCTGGGTTAAGGGCGAGGTTCCCAGTAGGGGGCGCACGAGACGCAACCACACCTTGACGTTTCTTTCCCTCTCTTTCTCCTTCCCTTACCGCCCCCCTCTCTAAAAATAGATACAATCTTTAAAAAAAAAAATACTGGAAACAAATATACCAGTTTATTCGTAGTAGTTGCCCCTTGGTAGTAGGATTTTACTTTTTTCCTGTTTCTAAACTTTTAAAATGCAAATTATATTACTTAGATTTAATATGTTTATTACTTTTTTATGTAAAAATTCAAACCACATGGAAAGATGTAAGCTCTGACTGCATAGCTCAGTTGGTTAGGGCATTATTAAGATAGCCCAAGGTTGCAGGTTTGATCCCTGGTCAGGGCACATACAAGAATCAACCAATGAATGAATAAATAAGTGAAGAACAAAAAGATGTCTCTCTCTCTCTCTCTCTCACCCCCTCCCTTCCTTTCTCTCTAAAAGCCAAGAAATAAAATTTTTTTTAAAAAGAGAAAATTAAGCAAAAAGTTAAAGACACATATTTTCTAATACACCCCTCCTCCATCCAAAAAATATCTAATCCTCAGAGGCAAGCACTATAACAGTTGATTTGCTAGGTATCTTTCTAGAATTGTTGTTCTAAATTCCGTTTACAATTAGAAAAATACATAATTTTGAGCTTTCATGCTCCTTCTCCTTTAGAATTTTGAGTTGTCCTAACTTTTCTTCTTGGAATAACTCAATCACAAATGCATATGGCAGTAATTTTAAACAACATAAGCAGCAGTTTAAAAAAAACATTTTGAAGCACTCTACACCCTCCTAAAAACCTTGTACACAAGTCTTCTACTTGAATTTCTGTTACAGATACCCTGTGATTCTAATATCTTTAGTACTTGAAAGTGACATGTACAGAATGAACTCCAAAATGTTTAGGGTACTAGCTGCTAAGATGATATATTAACTACGTATGGGATGTAATTTTTTAAAGATCATTTTTATTTTTAGAGAGAGGGGAAGGGAGGAAAACACAGGAGAGAAACATTGATATGAGAGAGAAATATTGATTGGCTGCTTCTCACAGGCCCCCAAACAGCAACCTGGCCCACAATCCTGGCACGTGCCCTGACCAGGAATGAAACTAGCGACCTTTCAGTTTATGGGACAACACCCAACCCAATGAGCCACACACCAGGACTGGGATACAATTTTTTGAAGAGACATTGGTATGTGAGAAATAGACTGAATCTTACATTTTTGATAGGATTTCATTAATTCCTTCAGTCAGTGAGTCATTCCTTCAGCAAACATTTGTTGAGTCCGTATGATGGGCTGGCACCCTGTAAATCCTGGGATTGGGCTCTAGAAGCAATTTAAACATCTTATTTCTAATTACTGCTTTTTCTGCAGAGTACTATGCCCTTCTTTTAAAAAGTGACTATTAATGGGACATTATTTAATCAGAAAATAGCAAGATTTCTCTTTTGTTGCTTTCATAACAGACATAAAGAGCAGATGGTAACTAGCCAACACTTTCTGGATATTCATTACTTGACCACTGAAGTCTCATTGTCAAGGTAATGATATGAATTGCTTAGATTAGTTTGATTTATTTGCTAGTTCTATCCTATTTTATTATGATAATAACACAAAAAGACAAGATCCCTCCTTCTCTCCTTCCTGGTAACAACTGCACAGCATTCATCACAGAGCCACAAAGACTGACTACTTTATAAGGAGAATGACTTTTGAAGCTTTGAAACCAAACTCTCAAAACACTACTTGGGAATGAAAAACCTAGAGGCTGACCAGCAACAAGAGATGTGGAATTAAACTCCACATCAAAATAAACATGTAGCACACTACGGTGCCCACTATTACATAATAGTATAACTTGGATTATGCTGATGCTAGACAAAGGTGTTAGCCAGTTTCACACATTTTTTTCCTGAATGAAATGATATATAAAATGGCAAGGTAAGATTAGAACCACAGTAACAAGATTCCAGAAATTAACACCCACAGGTAAGAATCAATAAAGATCAGCGTATAAATTATTGTTGACATACTTGGGATTTATGGATGCAGGGATCCTAGACCCCAAAGGCCTTTTTTTTTCTTATGGTCAGCTCTGTGGTTAGGTATGCTACTGAAGTCTCAGTAGTGATCCAAAGAGATTCCTTAAAGGCATATTTACGGACATATAACATCTGCCCTCAATTGAAGGAGTTGGTAGCAAAAATTTGTTCCATATGCCATATACAACATATGCCAAAATGAGATCCGGCTGTGAGAAAACACCAAGAAAAGCAGTGGCTAAGAGAGACTTGTCCCACCCCCACTCCCACTAAAATGGATAAAATAAAATGTGTGTCAACCAATTCTAAAATGACATATCTGGAATCAGACTGTTATCACACACACTATCCGTAAGATAGTGGATGTCAGTGGTTCAATTTGTATCACATAATAATACTTTCAGCTTTTCAGGTACACCATAAGTAGCTACTGCTATTTTTCAGGCGGAATTTGCATTAGCTAAGAAGACAGCAAGGTAGTAAAACAGCATACTTCACAGCGTTACCTAGGACTCTGCTATTTAATCTAATCGAACATACAATAACACTTTAATATTTGGGGGCAGGAATCAAATTAACTAGAATAAATATAAGAGAGACTCACTTTGGCACGAAGTTGCTCATTTGGTCATTCAATTAATGTTAATTAAATGTGTAATACTATACCAAAACATAAACCTAAAGATACATAATGCAATATCTCACCCTCAGAAGCATACTACAAAAAACTTGATTTTGCTTTCTTCTATTAATACATACTAAAAATTATTTGTGTAAGTGTAATCTAGCTGAAGCATCTCCTCTCTGTCTTTAAAAAGGAACCCCCTCTCACTTCACTTCTATCACTGTTTAAAAAATAGGGTAATGCATGTTTCAAATGCTAAATTACAAATACACATGAGGAAGACCTAGCCAAGAGCAAATTCCTAGATGACTCTGAGTTATAACGTTAGCGTTTTAATTATCTGTATTTCTAAATGTGGAGAACGTTGAAATAAGCTTGGAAGAAAAATAACATTTTATCTCTTGGCCAAAAGATATCTCTGGAAAGACTATCTAGCCACCTTGTACAATTAAAAGAAATTCAATCTTATTGTGAGAGACAAAATGCAATTCATGACCCCAAAAATAAGTCAAAACTGTTTTCATTTCTTCAGGAGATTAGTAGTTAACACTTTGAGAAATGGCATATGCCTTAATGGACCAAGTACATTTTACAGAAAAAAAAAAAAAAAATTCTAACAGCTCTGTTTCATATAAGTGCAAAAAAACCCTACAAAATATTAGCATTTTAAAACTATAAATGTATTTTCTCTTTCTCACTCCAACTTTCAATAAGTTAAATAATTTCAATGTGAAGAACAAATAAATAAAATATATTTGCTTACCAATCCTTAGGTATCAAAGCAAAAGTTCTTCAATCATTAATAATAGCATCAAGTACAAATTAAAAAATGATATAAAACTTCTGGCCAAGATGGACGTGTAGGTGGACACACTGTGCCTCCTCTCACAACCAAGATTAAGGACAACAAAAATATAGAACAAAAAAATCAATCAGAACAGATAGAGGATTGAATTTGTACAGAAGTCCGACAACGATTCACCCAGACCAGTAAGAGGGGCTGAGTCGGCGGCTGGCAGAGAGGGGTCGTGGTGGGAAGAAGCAGTAGTGGGTGGTCCTGGGCACAGAGGCAGCGGTTACTGAGTGCAGGGAGGCAATGAGCAGACCAAGCAAGGTGCACAAAGCGGTTGACTGTGGTCACACATTTGCGCACAGATAAAACAGGTAAAAATGGGCAGCGAGACAGACTGTGTGACGAAGGGCCCCAGCGCCGGGAAGTGAAGCCTAAAAAGCACTGATCAAGAACACTTGTGCAGATTGGGGTTCCAGGAGAGAATCCCAGCCTCATGGTAGAGTTTTTTGGAGAGACCCACGAGGTCCTAGAATGTGCACGAGCCTGCCCACATGGAAATCAACACCAGAAGGACCCAATTTGCTTGGGGAAAGTGGCAGAAGGGACTGGAATCCAATAGAGAGCGGAGCAAGCGCCATTGTTCCCTCTCAGACCCCGCACCCACATCCAGCATCACAACCCAGTGACTGGATTGCACCACCCTGGTGAACACCTAAGGCTCTGCCCCTCACTACAAAACAGCCTTGACCAGACCAAAAAAAAAAAAACAAAAAACAAAAAAAAAACAAGGATGGCTCAAGTGGGAAAACAGATTTGGGTCCCAAAGCTAATTTATCTAAGCGACCAAGAGGTAGCCAACCTATCAGATGCACAGTTCAAAGCACTGGTCATCAGGATGCTCACAGAAATGGTTGATTTTTGTCTCAAATTAGATGAACAAATGGAGGCTACAATAAGTGAAATAAAGGAAAATGCACAGGGAACCAATAGTGATGGGAGGAAAAATGGGACTCAACTCAATGGAGTGGACCAGAAGGAAGAAAGACACAACCAAACAGAAAAAAATGAAGAAATAAGAATTCAAAAAAAATGAGGAGAGGCTTAGGAACCTCCAGGACATCTTTAAACGCCCCAACATCCGAATTATAGAGGTACCAGAAGGGGAGGAGGAAGAGCAACAAGTGGAAAACTTATCTGAACAAATAATAAAGGAGAAATTCCCCAATCTGGCAAAGGAAATAGACTTCCAGGAAGTCCAGAAAGCTCAGAGAGTTCCAAAGAAGGTGGACCCAAGGAGGAACAGACCAAGGCACATCATAATTACATTAGTCAAGATTAAAATGAAGGAGAGTATTCTAGAAGCAGCAAGGGATAAGGGCACAGTCACCTACAAAGGAGTTCCCATCAGACTGTCAGCGGATTTCTCAAAAGAGACCTTACAGGCAAGAAGGGGCTGAAAAGAAGTATTCCAAGTCATGAAAGTCAAGGACCTACATCCAAGATTGCTCTACCCAGCAAAGCTGTCATTTAGAATGGAAGGGCAGATAAAGTGGTTCTCAGATAAGGTCAAGTTCAAGGAGTTCATCATCACCAAGCCCTTATTATATGAAATGTTAAAGGGACTTCCCTAAGAAAAGGAAGATAAAAAATAGGACAGTAAAAAGACAGCAGACTCACAGATATTATCAACCAAACCTAAGACAAAAGCAAACTAAGCAAACAAGTAGAACAGAAACAGAAACACAGAAATGGAGATCACATGGAGGGTTAGCAACAGGAGAGTGGGAGGAGGATAGAGGGAGAAAAGGTACAGAGAATAGGTAGCATTGACGGTGGGTAGAAAATAGACAGGAGGAGGGCAAGAATAGTGTGGGAAAAGTAGAAGCTAAAGAACTTATGAAACATGAACATGAACTAAAGGGGGGATGTGGGTGGGGGAATGTGAAGGGCGGAGGGGAATGATGTGGGAGAAATGAGACAACTGTAATAGCATAATCAATAAAATATAATTTAAAATAAAAAAAAGAAAAAAATTAAAAAAATATATACATCAGTCATCAACTGGAAGGTTCAATATTGTAAAAATGTCAAACTCTCCAAATTAATGTATAGATTCAATGTAATTACAATAAAAACCTCAGCAAGGTATTTTGGTGGAACTTTACAAACTGAAAAGTTTTAATTAAAATGCGAAGAAAAACAACAACAAAAAACCCGAATCGGTATGGGAAAATAAAGCTGAAGGTCCAGTTTGTATAACCTGGCAAATAAAGACAATTTAGACATGAAGGCAGCCAAAAAGGTCAGTAAGGCAGAGTCTAGAAACAGATTCAGAAATAATTAACAACCTGATTTACCACGAAGGTGACACTGTGGTATCAGGGAAAGGATGGTCATTTCAGGAGTGCTGCTGGTCAGGTAGGTATACATATGAAAAACAATGAATCTTGTCTCCTATCTCACACTATATATAAAAGTCAGTTCCAGATATATTGTACATCTACATGTGAAAAGTTTTAAAAGGGAATTTTTAAAGAAGAAAACAAATGAGAATACCTTCATCACCTGGAATTGGCAAAAAAAAAAAAAAAAAGAATTTTTTTTTAAACAGGACATAAAAAGATATTGTAAAGGAGAGGATGGGAAATTGGACTACATTAAAGTTAAGAATTTGTGTTAATTAAAAAGTATGATTAAGAGAGTAAAGTAGACAAAGATATCAGTAATTACATATTCAACAAAGGATTTATAGCAAGAAATCATAATGAATTCATCAATCAAAAATAAAAAGGCATCCTTCACTGTGATCTTTTGAAAGTCTGCCTTCAACACAAGGGTTTGAAAAGAAATTAAATAAATAAATATTTCAAAAAGAAAACAAAAGGCAGAAGAACCAACTTAAAAAAAAAAAAAAAGACTTAACAGGCACTTCAAAGACAATATCTAAATGACTAACCCACATGAGAAGTAGCTCAGTACCGTTAGACATCAAGGAAATACAATGTAGTAACGTTACCACACACCCAACAAAGTTATTAAAATAAAACGAGCAAAAAAAATAGTGTTGGTAAGGATGTGAAGCAATGGAACTCTCAAAACCTCTCATCAGAGTCATAACTGGAACAACAATGGCTGTCTGCTAATATCTACAAAAGCTAAACCATGCATATTCTGTGACCCAGAAATTCTACTCCTAGGAATATACTCAACAGAATGCATACAAATACTCACCGAAGACATTATGATAATGTCCATAATAGCACTACTAGGAACAGTCTGTACTGTGCCATATACATACAATGGAATCCTATACTGCAATGACAGTGAATATCTATAACTATTAGCAACACTATAAATAAATCTCATAAGCCTAATATTAAGAAAAAAAGGATTATCAACTATTTCTTGCTCTCTTGGAATGAACTCCCTCTGCGAGCCTGTGTTCACTGCTGCCTCTCGGTGGGTATATCTACCTCCAGAGTTCAGTAAAAGCACAACCTAGTACATTCTTCGGAATCAACTTTGTCAGTGGTGAGGGTAACATTGTGGGGCAGGAGGAGAGCAACACAGAGAGAATATGAATATCATCAAGTATAGGGAAACCTGGAAGTAGAAAATAAATTATATTTTATTTATATATTTCATCTTCAACAAAGTTTAACAGTAATATATTAAAATTGTATTTGATATGAGGAACATAACCATTTTGAAGGGTGGGGATGGTGTGAGTGTGAGAAAGACTGAGAGAGAACTACTCTAACTAAATTTTGAACACAGTACTGACATTCCAGTAACCATGATCACATCTATCATTAAGATTTTGCTTTCTGCCCTAGCTGATGTGGCTCAGTGGATTGAGTGCTGGCCTGAGAACCAAAAGAGTCACCTGTTCAATTCCCTGTCAGGGCACGTGCCTGGGTTAGGGGCCAGGTCCTCAGTTGGGGGGTGTGCGAGAGACAACCACCCACTGACGTTTCTCTCCTTCTCTTTCTCCCTCCCTTCCTCTCTCTTTAAAAATAAATAAATAGAAACTTAAAAAAAAATCTTGCTTTCTAAGTATTCTCCACTAAAAGGAACTCCCTGGGTAAGTAACTGACTTCAGGTCTGGAGGAGGACAAAAAGCAGAAAAGCCTAGAACACTTGTTTCAGAAAATAAAGACTTATACAATGAATGGTTGAGGAACTCCATGGCCAAACTTGGGAAAATTTCACCATCAAAATGAATCGTGATAGCCCTGGCTGGTGTGGCTCAGTGGACTGAACGCGCGGACTGTTGAACCCATGGCTCGTCAGGGCACACAACTGAGCTGTGCGCCAGGTCCCCAGTAGAGGGCGTTTGAGAGGAAACCACACGTTGATGTTTCCTCCCTCTCTTTCTCCCTCCCTCCCCCTCTCTCTAAAAATACATAAATAAACCTTTAAAAAAATAAAAAGTACCATATTTTTTGGACTATAAGATGCACTTTTTTACCACATTTTTTGCGTCAAAAATTTCCCCCCTATTTTCCTCCTCTAAAACCTAGATGCATCTGGGGTCCACACCATAAGACACGCCTAGGTTTTAGAGGAGGAGAATAGGGAAAAAATTTTTGAAGCAAAAAATGTGGTTTAAAAAGTGCATCTTATAGTCCAAAAAATACAGTAATTAAAAAAAAATAAAGAAATCATGATATCCCTGCCTAGGAAGCTCAGTTAGTTACAACGTTGTCCCAACATACCAAGTTTGCAGGTTCAGTCCTGATGAGGGCACATATAAGAATAACCAATAAATGCATAAATAAGTGGAACAAATCTCTTGCCCCCTTCACTTCTCTCCTTCCTTTTCTCTTTCTCTAAAATAAACAAAATAAATAATGATAGTAAGGGATTATAACCTATTTGATATAATAAAACCCTACAAGTTCATATTGAAATAAATAGTAAACAAGAAGGAAAAGCTTTTCCTTAAAGTAATACATTTAAAAGAAATAATGAACACAGAGAATTACTATTTAACAACCATCAGGCAAAAATCGCCAGCGAATGCTAAAACCGGGGAGTGAACCTTTGAGGGGCAAAATAAGTAAGCAGCACTTTGCAAAATAGCAGTCATAAAAGATAAAAATTGAGGAACTGTTTAGGCCAAAAATAAAAATAAAAAGAGCACATTGTATATCGCCATTGATATCCAACTCTAGGTCATATAAACTAGTCCTCAGTGATGGAAAGACAGTGTTTGCCAGAAGGCAAAGGGCACGGGAGGCAGGGGGGCATGAAGAAACTTTTGGGAGTGACAGGCTATGACTGTGACAATTGTGGTGATGGTCCCACAGTATATATATGTGTCATGCTTATCAGAGTGTATGCTTTAAATATGTGCAGTTTACTCTATGTCAATTTTATCCTAATAAAGTTTTTAAAATTTGAGGAACTGTTCCAGAGTAAAGGAGGCCAAGAAGACATTTTCTTTTAGAGGAAATATCAAGTAAAGCTGATGATTAGATAATAATAATGGTTCAATGTTAATTTCCTAATTTTGATAATAGTTTAAGAGAATATCTTTGTTTTTCTTTTAAGAAATATACTCTTACCCTGGCTGATGTGGCTCAGTGGATTGAGTATGGGCCTGCAAACTAAAGGGTCACACCTACATCTATAAAGCTGATTATTTGAGCAGCAAATATATTCTTTTCATTTAACTAACGAGTATTTGAGTACTTACCATTGTACCAGCCTAAACAGGAAGTAGAGAAACACAGCACCCTGGTATGAAACTTGGGGAACACAAATATATAGTTGTGGCACAGGGAGAGGTTGAGTGAAGGCGAGGAGTCTTGTCAGGGAGAGAAAGATGTACCATGAGCATGAGCACTGAGGAAAGAAGATGCCTGCTGACCTTGGATAACCACAAGGAGCCAGACACTGCTGAAACTTCAGCTACAATGTTGGGAGAAGGGACAGGAGACAAGAAAGAGGAGGTCAGTTGTGCCAAGATCTTAAAGGTCTTGCGTTCCATGCTAACAAATCTACGTAAAACTTCATCTGTAATCGGAGGACACTAAATGTTTTGACCTACATTCTTTTGTTTTGTGACGTATGTCACACACACAGGAGAGCACTGAGGGTATTCAAGTCAGAGAACCAGGTATTCAGAAAAAACTCTTGAACTGCACTAAGGAGAGTTTGTTCAACATCCTGACTGCCCTGCTGGCTGATTCACTCAAAACTATATCCCCAGTGCACAATCCAGAGTAGAAGTGCAATAAATACTTGCTGATGAGAAAAATAACACTGAAATTGTTCCAATAAGAGACAAACACTTAGAGTAGTGGCCTGGAAAATGGAGAGGTGAAGTGCTCAGATCTTGTAGACAAGAAAATCTAGAAGAATCAGTAAAAGGCATGAAGGATGACTAAATTTTCCATTTGGGATGACCATGTGATTATGGGTAAGCCACTGAACCAAGTAGCAATGCAGGTTTCTTTTTTTTCTCTTTTTTTGTAGGGGGGGGGGGGAGAGAGAAACATAGATTTGTTGTTTTACTTATCCATGCACTCATTGGTTGCTTCCTATATGTGCCCAGACAAGGGAATGAACCCACAACCTTGGCACCTAAGGACCAACCAAGCCACCTGGCCAGGGCGTGAATAGCAAGTTTAGAAAAGAACAGAACAAATTTGTTCATACCTATTAGAGAGACAGTCTATATTTGGCAATGATGTCACTTGGCAATATTACAAAACAGGAGTTTACAAGGGAGGTATCTCTTCAAAGACATTGCTACTAAGTGTTTCAGATGTGTTTATAAACCCTTAAATTACTGGCAACATTGTGATCAATTCTCATGTGAAGTTACTTGAGTAAAGGCTTATTCATTGTAATAAGGTTTGCAATGACAAAATGTTTTAGAAACACCTTAAATTCCCATAAATACATTTGGTTAAATGTCTGATCTTTTGTTTTGAAAGGCTGAGTCAAATAGAAAATCAGCATTTTGGGGCAGATAATTTAAGTCAAGAATGAAATAGAGCCCTGGCTGGTATGGCTCAGTGGATTAAGTGCTGTCCTGTAAACCAAATGGTCACCAGTTTGATTACCAGTCAGGGCACATGTCTGGGTTGTGGGCCAGGTCCCCAGTGGGGAGCGCATGAGAGGCAACCACACGTTGACATCTCTCTCCCTCTCTTTCTCCCTCCCTTCCCCTCTGTCTAAAAATAAAGTCTTAAAAAAAAAAGAATGAAATAGAAAAGGTTGATTGAATTTAAGTTCTTAACACTTTTAATCTCTTCTACCATACCTTAGTCATAATAAACACAAAATAAATATTAACTTCAAGTGAGTGAGCTAAAAATCATAAAACACCATAACTGACAGATATTTTAAAGATCTGAAAAGCAAATTTGAACATTAACCAAGCTCCATAAAATTCTTTAAATGAAGTCTAAGTCAATCAATACTTTTATTACCTCAGGTTCACAAAATATAATTATGAGAACTAATGTTTATATAACATAAGGAATATTAGGAGATATAGGATTCCCTAAATCATGGAGGGGCAGGAGATGCCATCTCTCCTTGATGCCCAGGCTAGTATGCAGTGGCTATTCACAGCTGCAATCCCACTACTAATCAGTATCAGAGTTTTGACCTACTCATTTCTGCCCTGGACTGATTCACCTCTCCTTAGGCAACCTGGTGGTCCCCCATTCTCAGGTGTCACCATACTGATGCTAAACTTAGTGCAGGCACTACAGCCAAGCACTCCTGGGCTCAAGAGGTCCTCCTGCCTCAGCCTCCAGAGAAGCTGTAGTTACAGGCGTACCAACCGTGCCAGGTTCCACTTCTAATTTACGAGTTAACCCCAACGACCATGTGAGAGAAGTACAGGAGACACAAATTACCTGCCAAAAATTGAGAGAAAAGCTGCAAGGAAGTTAATGAGTTTGTTCCACTCTTAATTTTTGTTAATCTGTAACTTCCAAAAAAGACACATACTTAGCCAAAATGAGGTGTGATGGAAATATTTGCAAAATCATATTTCATACAATTTCCCTATGTTTCCATCAAATTCTATAATGAAAAAAACTATTAGTTCCAGTTTCCCAGGCAAATTCTAAAAAATAAGCTCATGTCAATGAAGAAGACATATTGCAGGTAGGTCCACAAATCTTTATACATAACTTTAAGCAACATTTTACACCACAGTAAGAAGAGTGTGATTGATACTGAAGCAAACTGCCTCCACTCATCACTCTCCCAAGTCCCACAGGTGTCTCCCAGGCCTTGTGTATTTACTCACCTCCAAACGCACAGTGACACGTGGTCTTCTTTTCAGTTCCTCGCATTTCCTCTTCTTACAGATCTGGTGGCTGTACTTTCTGTTCTGGCAGTAAGTACATTCACCACAGTTCGTCTTCTGCTGGCAGGGCCCGCAGA
This sequence comes from Anoura caudifer, assembly GCA_004027475.1. Classification (NCBI taxonomy): domain Eukaryota; kingdom Metazoa; phylum Chordata; class Mammalia; order Chiroptera; family Phyllostomidae; genus Anoura; species Anoura caudifer. The sequence continues at coordinate 157,316 of PVKU01002938.1, read as the reverse complement.
CTCCACAGGGTTTTCGTTTCTTCTTTTCCGTAGTAGGTGGCAGAGTTGTGCAGGAAGAAGAGGAGGTACTGGCAAGTGACACTGGCCTAGACACCACTGTGGTGTTGATCTGAGAGCTCCCTCCTTCCGATTTGTTGGGACCAGCCTGGGAGTGTTGGACAATTCCCTGGGAAGCATGGCTCAGTCCTCTCTCAGGGTCTAATGTAAATCCCTGAGTGGTAAGTGGTAGAAAGCTTATATGAATTTGCTTCTCATTTCCTATATGGCTTATAGCCACTATTGGAGATCCTGAATTTATCTCTGAGTTTGATGATGGTTGTGGAGTGTGACCTGAGCCCAAAGACAGAATCTGCACAGTGCCCTGGCCCCCGAGCACGTATGAAACTGTGTTCTGGAGAGCAGGCCATTCTGGGAGAGCATTACAGGAAGCAATTGTGTTTAGAGTAGCAGGAATAAAGACAGGTGGGTCTGAGGTAGTACCCCCACCTATACCAAGGGTTTGCTGATTTAAGATGGCACCAGACACCTCTCCTCGGACTGACACAGCACCAGAGATCTCTGGTGGGTCTGGGGTCTCACCCAGAGCTTCTCCATGAACCGGGCTAGCACGAGGAACTTCCCACTGATGTGGGGAAGGGCTACCGGCCTGTCCTGAGACAGGGATGTTACCAGGAACTTCCTGCTGATCTGGGGTAGCTTTGAGTACCTCTACACAATCTGGTTTAGCACCAAGGGTTTCTTGTTCTGAGTCTGCCACGAGGAATTTTAATAATGAGGTAGGATATATAGACCCACCAACAGACAGACAATTTCTAAGGTCCGATTCAGATATAACCTTATTAAGGCTGGAGGTGGGGCAACAATCACTTTCAGTTTGGGTGAGATCCAGGTCAGAATCAGATAGCTTAAGAGACTCTACTTGTAAACCCAATGCTTCTAACTCAACGCTGTCATTCCCCTCAGAGGTCACCTTGGGGGCTGCTCTTTGGAGCAAAGGAGCACGCAGAGTGTCCTGAGCGAACATGCCAGGGGAATCGCTGGTATCATCTGATGTCTCTTTAGGGGATAGTCCTTCATCACGTGTCCCTTCCAGTGCCCCAGAAAGGCTCTCTGCTGCAGGGTCACTATGAGTAGGAACATTTATTTTGGAATCCTCAGCACTTTGGGACCAAGACTCGGTTGTCCGTTGGCTCTCCCCTATCCCTAAAGATGGATTTTCTATGTCAGTTAGATTCTCTGCATCAGGAGGATCTAGGGGGTCTTGTGTTGGGACAGAATCATTTGCTGAGTGCTTTACTCTGGTGTTAGTAAGCACCTTATTATCACACTTTCGTTGTTTTTCTAAATTCTTAGGAGGTGAAACTTTCTTAGGTTTGGCGACAGCCACTGGTGGTTGGGAGAGTCGCCTGGTAAGAGAGCTCCTTCGGAGCGTCATCGTGAACCCATTGCAAGTTAAGGACTCTGGGTTCTGAAGAAGAACCTGAGCCCTCTCTAAATTCATTCGCGCTGCTGCAGCTCTTGTCAGAAGGCTTCTGACTGGTGCGGGTGGTTTGGGTTCTGCTTTCTTCTTACCATCTCTTTCTTTAATTAATTGCTTTATTTTTCCAGCGCTCATTGTCTTGATTGATGCTGCATTTTTCTTGGCTGGCTTGGTTGTCTCCTTCAGCTGACTGCTTTTCTTTTTGTTTGAATCTTCCCTCTTGACTAACTTGGAAGACTTGGTGTTGCAGGATCGAGCCATAGCTGTGGAGTAGGAAAATAATGAAAGAGCATGGGAACAAAGTCATTGGTCCCTCGGAAAGTCTCACTTCTGAGAATTTGGATGCACCCTGATTGGGCTTGCTTGCACAAGGTTTTGGACTGAAATAGTAATGAAAAAACATGGGAAGTGAGCCTTTTCCCAGTGCATCTTCTCATTTGAAACAGAATATTTACCACCAATTATTATTTAATATTAGGGAACTGAGAATTTTTATTGCAAAAGAAAAATCCAATAAACAGGAAAAACCTAAGGTATTCTTTAAACCTGCATTTACAATAAAGCTCCTTTAGGTACTTGTGAGAACTGATTAAGTTGATGAAGTTCTCTGAAAAAAGGGGTTTCTTGGTATTAGAAACCACACTATTGTTGTTACATGGAGTATAAATATCAAATCTCAATCTTCACAAATTTGGGTACTTAAAAAATTATTTCTAGTCTCTTTCCACAGCAGATCACCACACAGACAAAGGTATCACTTGTTTGACAGCAAAGCTCGTCTAAAGCCAGAGGAAGAAGAGGTGTATATAATCCAAGAAGCTATACTTCTTGGGGATCCAATAATATTAAAACTACATTCCAGCTAACAAATTTTGAGCTTTTCACATGCACACAAAAATAGCATAAAGTCTAGGAGGTAGTATTAACAGATTAGGTTACAAGGAAGACTCACAGGTCCAACAGGTATCTGCTGAGTGCCTATTGTGCACAAGGAAGGCACTGTGGTTGGTGGGCAGTGCCCACACCCAGAAGTGATGTGCCTCTTTTTCTCTTTCACCTGACTTAACCCAAAGACTGCTGGTTCTAAAATCCCTTCTACCAGTGGTCCCAAAAGTCTCATGATGAATGCCTAGGCAAGGAAATTGGAAATAAAGAGAAAATAAAATAATTAAAATAGCAAAGGGTACCAGGCAAGCAAGATAAGCAAGAAAAAAGAAAATGAAAGGGGCTGACCAAGAGTCATCCTCAGTTACCTTTTCATCTCCTCAGATTGCCTACCCTGATCCAAAACAAGACCAAGCTCACCATACAAAACATATCCACAGACTCTCTGAAGATCGAAGAATCAACACTCTGACAACAGACTGGGTGACAACTTGTTAACAGGTGACAGGTTGTTGGATTTGTGATCCAACATCATGATGTAGGAGAACGGGCACCAAAAACTGGTCTACAACCAAGTGATCAGCAGTCTGTGGCAAAATCAGGGGGGAAAGTGATGCAGTACGAAGATTTTCATCAAGTTGAATTGGTCCATTTTAATTAACTTTTATTCTGAAGTTATGCCTTCCTGTTTTCTCCCATTGAAATGTCATTTCTTAAAAATGTCATAAAAGTCTTCTCTTTTGTCAAAAGGTGTGGGATAAGCTTGTTTCTTTTGTTATTACTTGGCAAAGCAAAAATCTGACAGCTCTCTGTCATTCTGAAATTTTGCTTTTGGTTTTGCTGTACTGACCTGATGATCTAGGCAATCCTGGGATTCAATGGCTGGTTTAGTGGCTTGAGCTATGTCACAAAAGCCCTGAATTTGAACCTGTGATCACCAGCTGTGTCCTTCAGCAAACCACTCAACTCAGTCAAGATTTCTGCATCTGAAATGAAATTGTTTTTTGAGATATTAATGGACCTCTACAGGGAAAGCCTAGAGGCACTGGATTTATCCTTGTGATACCTGAGGCTGAGGGCAAAGAAGGGGAAGGCAGGGTAAGAAGAAGGCTTTTGGAAGTATGCAGACCTGATTTTGGTTTCCAGCTCAGAAACATTACTAGCTGTGTAATTCTAACAAATTCCTTGGTCTCTCTATAACTTCAGTTTCCTTATGTGTACCTGGATAGGAAGCATATAAAACCAGCCTCCCTGGGTTACCATAAGAATGTAAGATGTTATGTATAAAGGCTTAGCACAGGGCTGGCATATTAGGGGTTTAATAAATGGGAGGCTGAAAAAAAGACTATTTATAATTTCTAAAATACAAAAAAAAAAAAAAAGAGAGAGAGAAAATAGGCTACCTGGTAGTTCTCATTATTATAGAACAAGCTTAACCCACAGTCTGCCAGATCTTTCAAAGCAAAATGTAGTTCTTTTGTTTCTGTTCCCTTTTGTTTCTACACACTGTAGACCATACACTATAAGATCCCAAAGCATAACATTTAGAGTCAAAGCATTTTGTCTATAAGAAACACTTTTTAAGTAGACAGTAACAATAACATTAGCCACAAGAAAAATAACATTTTGATATACCTGTGCTAAATACAAACACTAAGCCAGAGAATACTTTACTTGAATTCTTGGCATCTAAGCTTACTGTTTTTCCTTTTTCTTTAAAGAAAAATAGTGTTTTGACCAACACTGACTCTTTGGCTGTGAAGAATTATCAGATATTTTCTCCAAACACCATTGTTTTTTGTACAAACATTTTTAGAAAACAAAAGCCATTTCAATTGCAATCTCCAGAAAGTTAGCAATCTTTATTTTTCAGATAATGAAAAGCAATCCATTCCATGCTGTAGAAATTCAGCAATAGCAGTATTAGCTTTCTTTATCTCTTGTATCAAGATTATATTGCTAAAAAATTATGCCCTGGCTGGTGTGGCTCAGTGGATTGAGTGCCGGACTGGGAAGCAAAGGGTCACTGGTTAGATTCCAAGTCAGGGCACATGCCTGGGTTGCGGGCCAGGTCCCCAGTAGAGGGCGCGCAAGAGGCAGCCACACATTTATGTTTCTCTCCCTCTCTTTCTCCCTCCTCTCCCCCTCTCTAAAAAAATAAGTCAATAAAATAATTTTTAAAAAGATTACACTGCTAAAAAATTATTAGGAATATATAATCTAGGTATTGTAATCAGCAATGAAAATTAAAATTCCTATATGAAGGCAAGTAATCTGGATAAGCCAGAGTGTGTCATGGGATCTGGTTTTGAAAGTACTTTATAAATCAATCTCTGTCTCTTATATATTCTTTTATATTTTTTAAATAGAATTGCTTTAGAAATTCAGACTTGTAATTAAGCTAATGTTTACCATTCAAACCTTATCTCCTGAAAAAGAGCCTGGCAGGGAAATGGAAAAGGTACGAGTAACATGGATTGGAAGTTGTGGCCTCTTTAAATGGTAACAGCCTTTTTATGAGATCATTAAAGAGGCCAACGACCCCAGAAAAACCAAATTGCAGGGGAGAAACCACTGGGTACCACCAAACCAAAGAAACAGATGATCAGACACAAAATAAGGGCTCCTACAAGATTCTAATTTTATCACCCTTGGCTCCGCTAATGAAACGTAACCTTTTTAAGGTGATTAACCAAGTTATTCCCCAGAGCTGAACTCTGGGAGAAGCAGCAAGATTTTGTTTTTGTTTTGGGGTTGGTTTGGTTTTTTTTTTTGAAATTTTAGGAAAAAAATATAGTTTATTGCACTAAATAGGTCCATATTTAAATGTGGAATTATCTCCACAGATCTTAAATTTATTTTCCTTAATGATTTGTAAATATTATTAAATGCTCTATTTCATTTTTTGGTGTTTTTAGTATAGAGTATTTAAGCCCTACAAAAAAGTACATTTGCAATTGAATACTAATTCCATTTTTCATTTCTGATGAAAACTAACATTTCAATTGTTTCTCAAAATCAGTTTTATTCTACCCCAGAATATATTCACGAGCCCGAGTGCTACAGATAGCTACAGGATAACATGATCAAAGCAGAAAATAAGAGATTGGTGTTCCTGTTATTAAGCTTATATTAGGCCCATGAGGGGAACCATATCTAACGAATTGACACAATCTTCTGAGTTCTAATTTTTCTGGAAAACAAAATGAAACAAAAAAAATTGTGGGGTGTAAAATATTACTTATTTAAACAATCTTTTTACCAGAAGGCACCAAGACCCCTAACCCACAACAAAAATTTTTCCTTCTAAAATGTCTTGTGAGGTAGGGGACTGGAAGGTATGAGATCCAAACATTATAGGCCAACTCAGCTTGAAACATAACTGACAATGCCAGCCCAAAGTAGAGGATGTGAGAGGACAGGAAAAGTGGCAGGAACAGGCCGCAGGGTGGATATAATAAACGTGGCCTGCGTAAGGATCTGCTCATTATTCACACATTATTTAAACTTACCTAGCCAAACAAGTCAACAAACAGGATCAGATTTTTGCCTCAACATTATCTGAGCTTACTATGTAATCAGTCTTTCCCTAAACAGAGCTTTTACTTTACTTTATTTTTTACAATTATTGAAGTTATCATCTTGCCTAGAAAAGGAAAAGCTTAATTCCTAAGTTGTAGTTGTGGTCTGTAAAGGGCCATATTGATAGCAACATGACAAAAAAAGTCCTCTTCCACCTATGTTCCTCCCTCCTTCTGGATGTCCCCAAGTCCCCTGGGCAGGACTGGCTGAAATGCAGTAACCATCCAGCCTGCATGTCAACTTAAAATTATATTGCAATCCTTCTCACTACCAGCAGTGGCCAGAAAAGTGGTGAGTATTTGCATAGATAGAGCTAGCTGCAAAAGAAACACTGATTCATAGTCACTCCATTCAGCTCCTGGGAATTTAAAGACTACTGTCCTTGACTCAGAAATACAAGACTTGAAAACATTTCTTTTTAAAAGGCACCACCTGGCTTAGTTTCCTCCAGTAACTAAGTTCTACATCTGAAGGAAGAGGAGGTGGGCGGGTTGCTTGCTGTTCCTAGATGGTTTTCTACCACAGGAAGTGTGAGAGCCTTCAGCACGTGGAAAGGCTGTTCAAGGAAACTCACTAGAAGGCCAGCAGATTTAGTCAAAGGCTCCTTCCATATGTAAAACAGCCCTGCTGCCCTGCAGAGAGCAAGAAAAAAAAAAGGCCAAAAAGGGCCACAGAGAAGGAAAGGGAGAAAAAAATGGAGACAGAATGACCCTTCTGGAAACAAGAAAAGCATAAAACACATTGGAAAGAGGAAAAAAACGTTAGAAAATGTCTAAAAAGGGTGGGGGGGAGGCCAAGAGAGAGGAAACGGAAGAAATTTATAGTAACAAAATGAGAATATTAAAAAGACAACTGGGTTCAAAACACTGAAGATTAAAGGTAGAAAAACAGAGGAGGGAAAGAAATTTAAGTTTGCAGGAAGAGAAAAGGGAATTTTCAGTAGGCGAAGAAGACAGTGGGGGAAGGGAGAGACAAACCAGATAAGAGAAAAGGAACAAAGGGCAGAGACCACGGAGATCCAAACTGGGACCCACCAATTCTGGCAGACCCGAGAGGAGTGAGTTAACGCTCCTTAAAATGGTTAAGTGGTGGACCCAGAGTTCTAAGTGTGACCTACGTATCTTCTCAACGAAAAAGGGACACTGTATGCTGCCTCCCATATAACTTAATTCTGGAATTCCAATGAAATCATAACATGGCATTAAACAGGTCAGAGGCTGACATCCGACCTTAATAAAATTCATTCATTGGGGAGGGTGGGGACTTGTTTTTTAATCTGTGTAGTCAATATCAATAACATCAGAAAACTGTTGTTATCTAAGTCTTGGTCATGCGGACAGTCTCCAAATAACTCCTTTATCTACACACCTACATACTTGCATGCACCCCACCCCCGTTCAACTGTAGTCGTAAATTCCAAATATGCTCTAAATCACACTGGCCCAAACTGGTTAACAGGCTCCTCTTCCATATTCGTTTTAACATCCTGAGGCATAAAGAACGCAAGGTTTTTTATTTCCTTTGGGATCGTTGGGCGGGGGAGGGGCGAAGGGTGAGCACATTTCGGGTCCCGGCCGCCCAGCTGCTGTCCCAGTCCCCGTCCCCGTCCCCGTCCCCGTCTCAGTCCCAGTCCCGGAGCGCCGCCCTCCTGCCCGTCCTGGCGCGGCGCGCCCCGCTGACACTAGCTTGTGCACACGCTAATCGCTGCCTTGTTCAGGATCTCGAAACACTTTTCAAACATTTCTTCATAAATTCATCATGACTCCAATGGATTACGCAGCTCATTTTGTGCCCTAGAGTGGAGCCGAGGAAAGGGGGATAGAGGCACGGGAGTGACCGATGCAAGATGGTTAATTTGAGAGGACGAAGAGTTGGGGGCGGGGGACAGACTCCTAGATCAAGCAAATCTGCTCTCTCGGCAATATATTAATTATCGTGGGGTCAGAAATGCCCAATTTGGGCTTCCCATTCACGTGGAACGGTCACCGGGACCAGCCGGGAACTTCCTGACCGCTTTCTGCAGAAATGTGTGGTCCGCGCACAGGCTCTCAGGAAGCTAAATCGCTGGGCGGGCGGGTGAGAGACGGCGGGGAGGGGAGGAGGAGAGGAGACGGGGAGTGGGGAGAGGGGATGAAAGGAAAAGGGGGAGAGAGAGAGAGGGATTTAGCCCAGTCCCAGCCGAGACGCCAACCAGAAGCGGCGCTGGCCGCTGGCGCCCCCGCGTCCCCGACGGCCCGGCGCGTGCAGTGCCGCCACCAGCTCCGGCTGCGCACGCCTCCCACCCTCAGGGCCCCGCACCAGGACAGCGCCTGCGGGCACTGACGCAAGGGCAACGCCTGTGCGTTCGGCTACCAGGTGGCGCTTAAAAGAAGTTTTTATTTTATTTTATTTTTTTTTAAAAGCCATTTCGACAAAACACTAGTTCTATCCCCTATTCCCTTCTTCCCAGATTCGCACAACTCCAGGTAAAGCCCTGGCCAAAGTTTCGTCTCTGAAGCCCCCTCTCCGAAACGCAGAGGGGAGGCAAGCGCCAAAACGTGTTCCTGGCGAGCTGTATCGGTATTTGGAGGTACGCCTGAGCACAGACACTGCAGGTTCCCCGCCCGAAACTTATCCTAATTCTTTTCTTGTCTGACCCCAATGCGCTCCGACCTCCCACTTCCCTAAGAGGTGCCTCATTTGCCAGCAAGTTCGGGGACCCCTGCAGGCCACCCTTGCACTCCCCGCCCCAGCCCTGCTTCCAGCGGAGCCCAGGGTCCGAGTCCGAGGCATACCCTCTTCCCCCACCAGACTCCGAAGTCCGGCCTCCGGTGCATTGATTCCCACCCTCAACAAAAGGTCCCCAAGAGACCCAGCAGCGGGGGTCTCTGCTGGGAGCCGCCCCGAAGGACCCGCAGACTCGGAGCCGCAGCCCGCGTCCACGTCCAGCGCAGCAGAACACCGCCTCCGCACCGCCTTCCGGCCGCGGCGCGCGCCGCTACCCTCTGCCAGCGTCCCAACTCACCACTGACGGGCTCCGGCTCCGAGAGCAGCGCACGTCCCCCAGCTCCAGCCCCGCTCCAGCCCCGCTTCAGCCCCGCACCAGCCCTGCACCAGCCCTCGGGCAAACTTTCCAACTCGCCCTGGTCCCCACCACTTCAGAGCAGGGGGCCCTAGCAGGCACGAGTGGCACGAGGGATGCGAGCGGGCCGAGACGGACACCTACCGAATCCCGGCACGGTCAGGACGGTCAGGACTGCAGGGTCAGGACGCGAGACCTCAGGGTGGGTGGCTGCTTCCCAAAGGTCTGAAGTGAAGAAGAGGCAGGTAAAGTTTCATGATTGGGGCGGGGCAGGGGCGCGTCCCAGGGGGGCCGACCCAGGAGCAGAGAGGTTAGCGGCTGCGCGCACAAAGCTTCACTAGAGGTCTGCCCTGCCCCTCCCCTCCAGGTCAGCCCCCCGGAGCTGCTGTGTCTCCCTAGGACAGACCTCGGGGAGTGAAGGTGGGGCTCTGCCTTCTCTGGACCCCGCACCGCTGTGCAATAGACAAAACGTGAGCTGGATTTCCCCAAACTGGAGTTGGACTCCCCCCTCGACCCTTCCCCTTCCCCATCCCTTTCGCCCTCCTCCCCTCTTCCAACCCTTTTTTTTTTCCTTGAGGTCAAAGCAGAGTATTGGAGAGGGAGAGAGGTGTCTAGCCATTATCTGTTTTTGAGGGGCTCTTGGGCTGAGAGAAAAGTTGTAGGGTCTCTAAATCGAATGTTTGTAGATACATAAAGGGGTGTCAGGTCAGAGATGGCACCATTGAGCAACTATCTTGGTCGCTAGCAATGGAAAACTGCCCTCAACACCAAAGGCAGAGAAGCCAGAAGAAGGTTGTGTTCTCCTGACACAGCGCTGGATGTCTGCAAAGGTCACCACAACATTTTTGTTAGTTCTTTGGCCCTGTGCCTTGGCGGTGGTCTTACTTTATCAATGAAGAAATTATTAAGGTAGAGGAAGAAGTAGGTTTTCAGCATTAGGAGTTATAGCCACTGGCATTATGCCAAAATTAATACTAGAGATGTGAATTTCTCCTGAAATGTGTGAGATGGCTGTTGCTTCTTCAAGCAGTCAGTCATTACACAGACATGGGAATCCAGGTCTTTAATGGGGTCACGCTGGTAAGGAAAATTGTGTCCATGGAACTATCATTCTTCTAAGGTCAAACTTCAACCTAAGAGAAAGAGTCATTCTATCATTGCCTTCTGCATCATTTTGTCCCCATTCTGCACTTAATTTTTATTCTTTGTTATACTTCCTTTCATTCTTATTTGAGAAAGATCCTAGATTTTCAGCCTTTCTCACTCACTGATTTATTTAAATATATATTTATTATTGATTTTAGAGAGAGACAAAGAGAGAGAGAAAGATTAGAATTTTATCCTCACCCAAAGACATACTTATTGATTTTAGAGAGAGGGGGACGGCAGAAACATTGATTGGTTGCCTCTCCCAGAACATGCCCCAATTGCACCCACAACCTAGGAGCCCCTGACTTTTCGTTTTGCAGGATGACACTCCAATTAGTTGAGCTACACTGGCCAGGGCTCATTGGTTGATTTCTGTATGCATCCTGACCAGAGGTGGAACCTGCAACCTTGGCATATCATCAGGTAGAACCTCTCTCTAACCACCTGACCTACCTGGCCAAGGTCAAACAAATTTTTGACCTAGGAACTAGACATACAGTGCTAAATAAAACTTGCCTCCTACCCAGGAGGAACATTCATTGCAGGTTTGCAAGCAAAACAAACTAATGACTGCCCTACTGTTTTCCAATGCTACAGTCAGATGAATACCTTGGTGGGAAAAGTCAGAAATGTAGCATTTGAAATAAATCTTACCTGTAAAAATGGACTCTTTTCAGTCAGTGTTTCCAAAGACCTAATTGTAAATACTTTGTTAAAAACAATTTCCTTAGATTTAGATGAAAAGAATGTTGGCAGAATTTCAATTAAAACTTGATTTTCATAAAGAACAAAAGGGAAAAGATCATCATGAAACAGCAATATCCTGGCTTTTGTCAATTAATAAAAATGATCAATTTCAAAGTACTGAAAAAGTGAAATCACACAAAAACTTAGAAAACTGTCCGGTAATACTCATTCTCTTCATTCCATAAATGTTAGTTGAGTCTGTGCTATGTACCAGGCACTGTTCTAAACTCTGGGGAAACAGCAATGAACAAACGGAAACCTCTGTGCTTGAAGTGGGAATGAGGGGACAGAAAATAAAGAAGACAAATATGTCAGATTACTATGGTCAGAGGGACAGGGAAAAGCAGGAAAGGGGACTGGAGTGCTGGGGAACATTGCAGTTTTAAATATAGCAATCAGGACATTGAGTTGATCTGAAGCTGGGAGTTTCTTATGCACAGAAACCAGCAAGGGCAAAGGCCTGAAGGTGGGATTGTTCTAGTTCAACGGTAAACAGTTGTATTTACTGTTGAAATACAACTATTTCACAACAGTAAACAACTGAAACTGTCCATCAGTAAAAAGTGGAAAGATTACTCCCACTGGCCAATTTGGGGACAATTTGGAGTTTGGAAAAGAAATTTAGCTTGGAAAAACAAATTTGGGAGTCATCAGTGCGTAGATAATTAAAGTCACCTTGGTATCTGAGCCTTAAACATAGCAACATATGGGTCTGATATTTGTAATACAAAGGGAAAGTTTGAACAAGTGACAGGAAACAATAAAATGAGATGTCTACTCAAGCAGAAGAAAGGAAAGTATAATTCTTTCCAGATTTCAATATCAAAAAATGAATGTTAAGTAATTTCCCACTATCCTTACAACTACTTCTCTTATTAACAAAGCAAGAATATCTGTCTTATTTCCAATACCTGTCTAGAAAAGAGTTGTGAAATATACATAATATGGGTATTGGAAGAGTGCTTATCAAACTTCCTAAGGATATAACTCTAATTTTATCTTGGCTGCCTTGCTTACTAATTACTTTGGGCAATGCCTTAGGAAAAAAATAGATATACTCCTTTCAAACACACACATGTGCACACACACAATATTTCTTTTCTGAAGAATATCATTTCCATTGACAAACATTTAAAATTTTGGCAATACTAAGTGCTGGTGAAAAACTCTTATACATTCTGGAAATACAAATGGTAGAACATCAAAGGAAGACAGATTCATTCTCCCTAAGGAGATCAAGGATGTAATATTGCAATAAGTATGTATGGTGCTAGGTGGGTACTAGAAATATCAGGGGGTACACTTTGTAAACTATGTGCTTATCTAACCTACTATGCTATACACCTAAAACTAATATAAAATAATACTAAATGTCAACTGTAATGTTAAAAATATTTAAAAAGGAGATCAGGGGTGGATAGATAAATAGAGGATATATTAGTGGTTAGGAAAGAATTAGTTGTCCCTTGGGGATCTGGCACGGCACAATCTGCATTGTCCTGGGGGTTAACAGGGGAGGCTGTGCAAGAGAAATGTGCAATAATAGTTTAGCATTGGAAAAGATTTAATGCTGTCATTTCTGCTAGGAGTCCAGTAAAGCAAGAAAAACTTAGATTAAAAACAAACCTAGGACTTCTGATCAAGATGGCAGACATGGCTCGCTTCTTCACACAACCACAACAAAAATACAACTAAAATATGAAACAACCATTGCTCAGAACTGATAGAAATTGACTTAAACCGAAGTCTGACAACTGTGGAATTAAAGAAACCCTATCCACCCAAAGTGATATGGCAGACTGGTGCATATCTCAGATTCCATTAAGCTGGCTAACACTATTTGACCCTCCCTGGAGATCCCCAGAGACTCTACTCCCGCTAACTTACTGGCCCACCCAAGCTGCTTTTCCATATTAATGGCTGGTCTTGGCTCATGCTTCACAACATCCTAAATCCTCTCATATGAGCAGCAACTGGCTTCAGTTAGCCCCAGGCCCTGATCTAGCAGCCTAGATTCACAGCTTGGCTTCACCTGGGAATCTCCAAGCCCAGCACAAGTAGCAGCCATCCCAGTTCACTTTATAATTCAGGCAGGGTGGCCCCAGGAAAAACACAGGTGGGGTTTGATCTTGGCCTACACCACCCAAGAAACCCCAGGGTCAGCACATCCAGTGGATAGCTACAGACCATATTGGAGAACCACGACCCTGCCCCTACATAGCTGGTCCTCCCCAGAGGGTGGAGGTTCGAAGTCACTGGTCACAGCCAATCCTTGAAGCTGACTGGCCTGGGTAAATCTCTCCTAATTGATCTGCCTACAGCAACCAAGGCTCAACTACAAGAGGAGGGTGTACCTGAAACCAGAAAAGACACCAGAGTTTGGTCTGCTTGTCACTACCAAACCCAATAAGCAATGACAGCGATTGAATCTTTATAGGTGCTTTATTCAGGTGGCCGGCAACCTGAAAAGATGGTGGATTCATACAGGCCATCTTTGTCTTTTCTCTCCTGGCCATGTTGTCTTTTCTCTCCTGGCCAAGGTTTTTAGAGCAGGGAATAAACAAGGTGCGGTGAGGGGTTTTGAAATTCAGGGAGGGACAGGTAGAAAAAAACTGCAACATTCCTGTCCTGGGCGGTTAGCTGTTCCTAGGGTCAGGTGGTTGTTTGCCCCTCCCTGAAACACAATAGCCTGGATGCCTCCACTTGTCCCCAGGCAGTGATCTTTAGCAGTGCCCCAGAAGGTCAGCTGTTTTCCCAGGAGCCAGGGTGGGCCTTATCTGTAGTCTCTGAAACAAAAGCTTTAGCATATGCATTACTTGCTAGGCTTATAACAATTTACCTTAAACTAAAATTTTCCAACTGTTAAGTCCCCTATCATACTCATCCCACACACAAGGTGCACCTCGAGTACTCAGCTTGGTTGATAGGGGAGGCTAAGCCACTGGACCATACAGGACACCTACTATATTAGGCTATACTTACTAAGACACAGAGTCAAACAGCTCTACCTAATACATAGAAACAAACACAGGGAGGCTGCCAAAAAAGAGGAGACAAAGAAACATGGCCCATATGAAAGAATAGATCAAAACTACCGAAAAAGAACTAAATGAAATGGAGATAAGCAATCTATCAGATACAGAGTTCAAAACACTGGTTATAAGAATGCTCAAGGAACTTGGTGAGGACCTTAACAGCCTAAGAAAGATCCAGTCAGAAACAAGTGATACACTAATTGAAATAAAGAACAGTTTATAGGAAACACCAGTAGAGTGGATGAAGCCAAGAATCAGATCAATGAGTTGGAACATAAGAAAGGAAAAAACCAACCAATCAAAGCAACAAGAAATGATAGTGTAAGCAACCTGTGGGACAATTTTAAGCAATACAACATTCACTTTGTAGGGGACCAGAAGGAGAAGAGAAACAGCAAGAAATTAGAAATCTATTTGAAAAATTAATGACAGAAAATTTCCCTAACTTGGTGGAGGAAATAAACATGCACATCCAGGAAGTACAGAGAATCCCAGACAAGATGGGTGCAAAGAGGCCCACTCCAAGACACATCATAATTAAAATGTCAAAGGTTAAAGGTAAAGAGATGGTGGGTTGGGGTATTGGAGAATAGGTGAGAGGTGAGGGAAGTAGTACAAATAGGTAGTTATAGAATAGCCATGGGGATATAAAGTACAGTATAGGAAAGGGAGTAGGCAAAGAACTTACACGCATGAGTGTAGACTTGAACAAGGGTTGGGGGGATTACCTGAGGGAGTCGGGGGTGCTGGGTAGAGAAGGGTAAAGGGGAAAAATCAGAGCAACTGTAATAGCATAATCAATAAAATATAACTAAAAACCAAAACAAAACAAGGGAATTACCAGAGAATTTGCACTGAGCAGGTATGCAGTAACTGGCATTTACTGGTTAATTTACCAACAGACACAGACCTACAATCTTTTTTTCACTCAAGTTTCTAAACTGATTCTGAAGATTGTCAAGAATACACAGGTTACATACAACACAATGGTATGTACAAACCAAAAAATACCTAAGAGTAGGTGGAAGAAAGAGGAAATCAAATCAATATTCTGAGGGAGAAAAAAATATAATTGGTTTTAGAAGGAAGTGCAAAAGTTAGCCTACCTTCACAACAGAGCATGAAGATATATTTTTAGGTATGATGATGAAACAAGGTATTTTATATTATAATCTATTTCCAAAAGGAGCAGACTCCAAATCAAGAACTGAGTGAGTAGTCAAAGTGAGTCTGTTTCAGTGCAAGCTCTATCCCTCCATCCTTCCCCACCCCCAACACACACACACACACACACACACTTTCTATAACAAGATTAGGCCATTTTCTCCATTTGTGCCTTATCTAGTAATTTCAATGGTAACTTTCCAACCTAGTAATTCAAGCCATCTGCTCCCAAGCTCAACCTGGAAGCACCCACACTTGACCTCTATATCTGCATTATCCATTTTCTCAACTGCTTGCAATTGAGAATTCTGTTGGAGCCTTAACCAGCTTCAAAATCTTAAGACCTAAATCTGCCTGAGGTCTTCCACCTCTCCCTGCCCTTCTTTACCTGAACTTTATTCCCTATTATGTGGCTGTGTGTTAACTTGTGCCCTTGAGCACACAGCCTCCTTTAAACGCTACTTTATTTAAACAGCTTTTACTTCATTAATGAGATTTTCTTTCTAAGCATCTTCAGTCTCTTTTTCATTAGTTCCTTCCTCTCTGCTGTGTAGAGGTCTTTATTGTTTCTCAGCAATCCTTACTTTGGGAGCTTTTTAGCCTCTTCTTTACATGGGATCTGTTCTAAATCTTCATTTTGCTCACCCCCAAAGCTGTCCAGAGCCTAGGCTATCGAGAGAGACCTTCAAGCAATAGACTTCTTATTTACCTTGCCCTCCCTTCCTCAGCAGTACTACTTCCTTCTTTACCTGAACTTTCTTCCCTGTTACGTGGCTGTGTGTTAACTTGTGCCCTTAAGCCCACAGCCTTCTTTAAATGCTACTTTATTTAAACAGATTTTACCTCATTAATTAGATTTTCTTTCTAAGCATCTTCAGTCTCTTCTTCATTAGTTCCTTCCTCTCTGCTGTGTAGAGGTCTTTTATGTTTGTCATGCCCAGGTTACCTCCTTTCCTTGACCTTGCTCTCCCATCTAATTTTAGCCCTATTTCTCTCCATAACAAATTATATTTCTAGCTCTTTCTTCCTCTCATAACATCTACTTATCACTGAGTCCACTGACCCACTCACCTGAGGTTACATTCATAGCACAGCTTCATTCTCTTTTATTACCTCTTCATCTTTTTTTTATCCTTAGTAGAAGACATGCTTATTTATTTTAGAGAGAGGGGTAGAAATAGAGAGGTGGGGAGAGAAATATCAATTTGAGAGAGAAATAACAACATTTAATGGCTGTCTCTTGCACACACCCCAAATGGGGACCAAACCTGCAACCCAGGTATTTGCCATGACCAGGAATCAAACCCATAACCCTTAGGTCTACAGGATGATGCTCCAACCAATTGAGCAGCCCAGCTAGGGCCTCTCTTCATTTTGAAATGCCGCTTCCCTGGAATTCTGTGACACCTATAGGCTACCTAGTTCCCTCCTATATGTCCAACCTAAACACCTTCACCGTCTTCTCTCTCTAGTTGCTCCCTTCTTCAGAGCACTGTTGGCACTACAACCACTTCAGGCCTCCTAATCCAGCCCAAAATTTCAAAGGCTGAATCTCCAGCCCTGGAGGTTTTGATCTATAACAGCAGTCTCTGTCTCTAGCCTCCCAAGTCATGCGCCTTGCTCCTGATCTGTTTTCTTTCATTTTCACCTGAGACATGCTGGGGCCTGCTTGGCTCTGAAGCTTCTTTTTCTGTCACATGTGGTAACCTCTAGGTAGTAGGCACTTTAAAAACAACTGACTGGGACTTCCAACCAAGAGGGAGGCATAAGTAGATAAGCTTTGCTTCCTTGCACAACCAAAAGAAGGATGACAACACATTTAAAAACAAAAAACAAACTGAATTGCCAGAAAATCAAACTGAATGGAAGTCTGACAACCAAGGAGTTAAAAGAAAAAACATTCATCTAGACTGGTAGGAGGGATGGAGATGGGCAGCTGGGGCACAGAGGACATGCTGTAGGGCAACAGACCGGGCAGGTGAGGCTGCGGCTGGTGGGTGGTCCCACATTTGCATGTGGATAAGCCTGGAGGAACAACCAGGGAGCAAGGCAGACCGAAAAACCCAGGGTTCAAACATGGGAAAATAAAGTCTCAAAACCTCTAGCTGTAAAAACCTGTGGAGGCTGCAGGGGCAGGAGAAAATACCAGCTTCACAGGGGAGTTCATTGAAGAGATCCACAGGGTCCTAGAATGTACACAAACCTACCCACCTGTGAATCAGCACCAGAAGAGCCCAATTTGTTTGTGGGGAGCAGAGGAAGTGACTGAAAGCAAGGAGAGAGCCAAGCAAGCAGAAATTGTTTCCTCTCTGACCCCTCCCCCACATATAGCACCACAACAAGGAAGTGGGTTGCCCGTCCTGATGAATACCTAAGTCTCCACCCCTTACAACATGACAGGTGCGCCAAGATAAAGAAATTTGGCCCAAATGAAAGAACAGATTAAAACTTCAGAAAAAGAACTAAGCAACAAGAAGATAGCCAACCTATCAGATGCAGAGTTCAAAACACTGGTAATCAGGGTGCTGACAAAAAATGGTTGAGTGCTTCCATAAAGTAGAGGAAGAAGTGAAGGGTATGCAAAGTGAAATAAAGAAAAATATACAGAGAACCAACAGTAAAGGGGAGGAAACTGGTACTCAAATCAACAACTTGGAACAGAACAAAGAAATAAACATTCAACTATAAGAGAATGAAGAAACAATGATTCCAAAAAATGAGGTGAGGCTGAGGAACATTTAGGACAACTTTAAAAACTCCGACATCTGAATCATAGGAGTGCCAGAAGGAGAAGAGGAAGAGCAAGAAATTGAAAACTTATTTGAAAAAATAATGAAGGAGAACTTTCCCAGTCTGGTGAAGGAAATAGATTTCCAAGAAGTCCAGGAAGCTCAGAGAGTCCCAAAGAAGTTGGGCCCAAGGAGGAAGACACCAGGGCATATCATAATTATATTACCCAAGATGAAAGATAACGAGAGAATCTTAAAAGCAGCAAGAGAAAAGGAGACAGTTACCTACAAAGGAGTTCCCATAAGACTATAGACTGACTTCTCAAAAGAAACCTTGCAGGCCAGAAGAGGCTGGAAAGATGTATTCAAGGCCATGGAAGACAAGGAATTACATCCAAGATTATCTATCAAAGCTATCATTTAGAATGGAAGGGCAGATAAAGTGCTTCCCAGATAAGGTCAAGTTAAAGACGTTCATCATCACCAACCCTTTATTATATGAAATGTTAAAGGGACTTATCTAAGAAAAAGAAGAAAAAAACCTATGAACAATAAAATGATAACAAAGTCACAGCTATCAACAACTGAACCTAAAAAACAAAAGCAAACTAGGCAAACAAGTAGAACAGGAACAGAATCACAGAAATGGAGATCACATGGAGGGTTATCAGCAAGGAAGGGGGGGAGAATGGGAGTAGAAGTATGGGGAATAAGAAACATAGTTGGTAGGCACAAAATAAACAGGTGGAGGTTAAGAATAGTATAGGAAATGGAGAAGCCAGATAACTTATATGTACAACCCATGGACATGAACTAAGGGGGTAGGGGAATGCTAGATGGAGGGAGGGTACAGGGCAGAGGGGGGATAAAGGTGAGAAAAAAATGTGACAACTGTAATAGCATAATCCATAAAATATACTTAAAAAAAAAAAAAAAAAAAAAAGCCCTGGCTTGTGTGGCTCAATGGATTGAGTGCCAGCCTGGGAACCAAAGGGTTGCTGGTTCAATTCTCAGTCAGGTTCCCAGTAGGGGGAACCTGGGTTGTGGGCCAGGTTCCTGGTAGGGGGCACTGGAAAGGCAACCACACATTGATATTTCTCTCCCTCTTTCTCCCTCTCTTCTCTTCTATCTAAAAATAAAAATTAAAAAATGGAAAAAAACCCCAACATTTTCTTCTTCCCTACTGAGAATTCATTTCAAGCTATTTAAATTACCTGGTGAGCCTCTCCTAACAAACATATTTTCTCCAGCTTTATGTATAGAGGGGGTGAAAAGTTTGAGATAGACACAGGTCTACCTGGAATGTCCTTTTTCCTCTTCTTCTGTCCTCTCTTTCCTCTATATTACTCTCATTCTTGTCAACCTGGCAACCTTACCCTCATCCCTCAAAGCCTAGCCCACAGAGCTCCTTTTCTGTGAAGCCTCACATAATTACCCAGGCAGAATCAGGAGCGTTACAGCTCTCTCAGCACTGCTTCTGAAGCATTCCCATATCTCTACCATGGTGTTGAATACTTCTCACACACTCCACTCCAGTTGTAATGGGGTGCTAAGCTGAAGGTCCCCCCAAACAGAAAAAGCCCCCATAGCTATTCCTTGGGGAATGAAGGAAGCAGAACAAGGCCTTGAGAGCTACTTTGCGTATCTAAAGAACTTGGCAGGTGTTGTAATAATATTAAAAGCTGTGCTTGTGGAGCCAGGGAGGAGGGCATGACTCTAACCAGCCATTCGATGTTGCTGGAAAGGTGTCTTCCGGTTTAATTGAGATGCCTTCTGGTTTCCAGAGCTCTGGTAAAAAGGTGTCTTCTGGTTTAACTAATGTGCCTTTTGGTTTACAGAGCTCTGTCTGGTAAAAAGGTGTCTACTGGTTTAATTAAGGTACTTTTTGGTTTTTGTGACATTACAGAGCTCTGTCTGGTAGAATAAGGGGAAAAGCCTCTGTTCCAGGAAACAGGTTTGCTGCAAGTTTTGGCTAATTGATCAACCTATGCTTATAAATCTATGACTAAAAAGAAAGTGGTTTTTATTGTAATACTGTTTGGCTTATGTACTGTATAATCTAGACCCAGGAGAGCACTGACTGCTGAACAGGTCTTTAAATTACTGTGTTATACTGTAACTAGAGTTGTTTCATCAGAGATGGGGGAAGTGGGGCAAAATGCCTTACCTAGAAACTTTCATGAGTTTACATAATAGGATATAGGATTAAAAGGAAATAGATGAATGGTCCAGAGGAAAGGGAATATACCTATGAAAGACAGCAGAAGCTCATAGGAGAGGGCCCAGAAAGATCTAGATATTATGGCTGCTGTGAGCATGGTCAGGGTTCCCACCGCCCCTCTGGTCCTGAGGGATCTTCCTGAGGGATCTTCCTTCTTACTCAGCTGAGGGACGTGGGGAATGTGAGTCTGAACTGGAACCCATCAGGGAATCAAGGGAAAGCCCTACCGGGGCAGGGCAATACCCTTTGTGAAAACTTCACTGGGAGTAGGGCCAGAGGGCCAGCACATGCTCCATTTTCTACATCAAATCTGTTAAACCGGAAAAACTCTGAAAGGACCAGAGTATATCTCTTTAGAATGAATGAAGGGGTGCACCCAGGCTTTTGAGTTCCTGAAGGCACACCTGGCTTCTATACCACCTTTGGTCCTCCCAAACCTACTAAAGTCCTCTCACTTACATGTTCGCAAAAGGCAGAGCATTGCACCAAGTGTCCTTACCCAAATAATTAGTGATATTTCTCAACTTATCTCATACTTTCCTTGTCAAGGAAACTAGATTACACTGTCCAGGGGTGACCAGCCTGCTTTCAAGCTTTGACAGCCACCTGCGAACTCTTACAGGAAGCTGGAAATTTTTCTTGGGACAGACTATTACTTTTTATGCACCCCACTGAGTGTTGAGCCTGCTGGAGAAAAAGGGAAATTTGTGGCTCACTGCTGGAGAAAGGGCAGGTACTGAGCCATTCCTCTCAACAATCCCAACATCTCCCTCACAACTGTAAGTTAAATCCTACCTCCATTCTCCCGGATCCTGACTGGGCTGCACTAATACATGACTGTGCTGAGATAATTGATGAAGTGTATTCTAGCAGAATTGATTTACAGGACCATCCTCTAGAAGAGGCAGACTGGACTCTATATGCAGATGGAAGCAGGCATATGGACAAAGGAAACAGAGGGTCTGGGTATGCCATTGTGATTGTTGAAGGCATAGTAGAGGTCAAGGCCTTGCCGCTGAGAACCTCTGCTCAGAAAGCTGAACTGATTGCATTGACAATGGCGCTGGAATTGTCACAGGAAAAGAGAGTGAATATGTATGTTGACTCAAGGTAAGCTTTCCTAATTTTGCAATCACATGGTTCCATCTGGAAGGAAAAAAATCATTAACCTCCAATAAAAAGGAGATTAAGCATACAACAGAAATTTTAAAATTATTAGAGGCTGTTTAGGTACCTTTCCAGGTGGCAGTTACACACTGCCAGGGGCATCAGAAAGAGGACACTGAAGTGGCTAGAGGAAACAATTTGGTTGATTGAGAAGAGAAAGAGGCTGCTAAAAGAATATTTATAATGCCTTTGGTACCTGTTCTAGATTTGTCACAATTTGACCCTGAATATTTGACTACGGAATTAGAGAAAGCTGAAAGCTGCTGTTTTGATGAAGGAGGAGCCGATAGTGGATGGGGAAAGAATAAGAAAAGAGTTATACTGTTTCTTGAACATTTAATAGAGCCAGTAATGAAGCATTTGCATGAGGCAACTCACCTCATAAGGGACTCATTAACCATTTCTATTACACTGTGGCCCACAGATCCTGGAATTTCTAAAGCCATACGATAAGTAATTGCTAGATGTGTTATGTGCCCAAAGAACAACCCCAAGACAGATCCCCATCAAAAGAAAGAAGGGAAGCAATATCAAGTGTCATAGGTGGGCACAGATAACCAGGTTCTTGGTAATCAGGGACAAAGAATTGAACTGAACACACAGAGTTTTAGCAGAAAAAGAGAGAGCGAGCAGATTTATTAAGCAATAGTACACTCCACAGAACATGGGAGCCAGCCAACTCCAACCAGAGATTGACTTTAGGGGCTGGAGGGATTTTATTCTTTTTTTTTTTTTTAAGATTTTATTTATTTATTTGTAGAGAGGGTGGGAAGGAGGGAGAAAGAGAGGGAGAGAAACATCAATGTGTGGTTGCCTCCCATGCAACCACAATTGGGGACCCAGCCCACAATCTAGGCATGTGCCCTGACTGGGAATCAAACCTGCAACCCTTTGTTTCACAGGCAGGCACTCAATCCACTGAGCCACACCAGTGAGGGTGGGATTCTATTCTTATAGGGTGCATATTTCCTAGCTAGCATTGGTGAGGTTTTATTGGGCATGCATAATTAGTTATATTACTTTAAAGCTACTGCACATGTGGTGTCCCACAATTTTCTTTAATTGGCCACTGGAGAAGGGGGCCCTGCAACATTAATTTATTATAATGCTATTATAATGAAGCACGGGTCAGGTAGCATCTTCCGTGAAGGTGCATTCATGATTCACTATGATTTAGCACTTTTCCAGAAAGTGGGAACAACCGATCTTAGAACAGGATCTCTGTCCTATATGTCTTTTATCTTAGCCCTGGGGAAGCTCTGGAGTTTCCTCCTTCCTAACTATCTCCTGCTTCAACTTCCCCCCTGAGAGACATAGTTCTCAAAAATCTGTTTGGGGTTGTTGAAGGGCAGGGTGAAGATCATTCTTACCTTCTTCTGGTTTAGATAGGGCAGTAGTCCCTGCCTATTGAGAACCAGGAAACTCTTACCCTATTCTATCTAGAGGTTGAAGAGGAACTCTGGAGGCTATCACAGATGCTGTATGCTGGTCAGTTTCAACATCACTCTCAGGGATTGGTTGGAAACCCTGAAGCATTGTCAATTTGATATGGAACTGCTTAGTCTAGAAGATACAAATTTAACAAGTAAATTAAACAAACGAGGTCCTAAAAATAACAAGAGCAGCAATGTTATTAGAGACCTAGCAGGGGTAGTATCCACGTCAAACTAGGGAGCCAGGAGGTCAGGGTATCCCTAATTCCTTGGCCCTTGGCTTGGTTGATTATATTTATCTAGTCACTTTGCCTGTTCATGAATTTTCCTTATGTTAGTTTCAACCATTCCAGAGTTATTTACATAGGTGCAGCAGGTTTTATTGATAACAGTGCATACCCCACATTGTTCTGTTAGAAGATAGTCAAAGGTGAGGCAGTAATCCATGACTACATCTGCCAGTGAGTCTACTGATCTTGATAGTCCAGCTAGAGTATCAGCAGTGTCTTTGGAGACTTATTCCATGACCTTAGTGAGTTCCCTCAGAGCAGCCTCATGGTAGACAAAGCCTCTCCAGAGGGGTGCAGCAGCTGTAGTGGCAGCAGCTTCAGCCACTACTAAACCAAAAGCTCATCTTTTTCTGCTGAGAGCTGGATTTCCAGGACCCTGGGTAATGTTTATAACAGTAAGGTCTTGGGGTGCCAAGGTCCCTAAGGTACAGTCACCCCCATGTTTAGAGTTGCTGAGATGTGTCTAAGCAACAGCTTCTTGAAGTTCTGAGTGATCTGTTAGCCAATTATTGGGAGTCCCACATAGCCAGATGAGGCCTGGGGGGGCTGCAATGACTGTGACATTGGTGGAGTTATGTTTGTTTAGGAGGGTGTAGGCAATCTCTAAGGGGGCCTAAATTATTTCCCTGATCTTCCCCTCTTGCAGGAGGTGGTAGAAATTTTGCTAATACCCCTTGAAGGAGTTGGTTTAATTTTCACCTAGCAGATTTTGAAGTGTCATTGGTATCTGCATTATGAGTTTTGTCAAAGCAGTAATGGGTAGTATTAGGAATGCAGTTAGAATCATAATTTGGGTAGCATACTATATGTGACCAATTCAAAGGTTTGAAAATTTCTTGCTCAGAAAGATTCTCTAGAAAGCTGGACCTTGAAAGAGAGACCAGCGCTTCTAATGGGTTAATGGCCCTGTATGAGTGTTAGTGCAACATGGGGTGCATCCTATAGCACTGTTGCATTTAAGGGAGAGGTACTGGATGATTAAATGAGCAATTCTAGTGGGGTCATACGGAAGCACAGAGGAGGGCTCTGCTCCCACCTGACTCAAAGAAAAACAGGAATGGGTATAATTAGCAGAATAATTCAAACTATTGATTAAGGATTCATTAGCTATTGGGTAAGTTTTTATCTGAGTATTATATCTGGAAGGAGTTTCTGGGTTAGGATGACATATCTAACATTGGGCCAGGTTTTCTCATGTTGCTAAGTTTTGAGAAGCATTTACTAAAAACTGTTCACCCCGTTCCCCTATGCAGGGTGTAGGTGAGTAGAGAATGGTCAATAAAAACAACAAAGAGATTTTTCACTTTGGACAATCATACATATGATTCCACCCAGAGGGAAGTGAACAAGACTTCATACAGGAGACCAGTATTAATAGAAATGTTCCAAGAAGAGTAACTATCCAGAACAATGGAGATTTTAGTACATTGTCATCAATCAAAACTTATCTTTTAGGGCTTCCTCCTTTTGAGCAGGAACCTGAGGTCCTCCAGTGGCTCGATGCTTTGGGTCTCCAGCTGGTCCTGAGTCAGATTAGGATCAGCGGATACTTTATCCTGGAAATATGAACCCAGCTATTGCCCCCAAAAGTTTTACAGCCATAGGGGTACTCAGGGCTGCCTTGTAGGGCCCTTTCCATTCAGGGTTGAGTTGGTCTGTCAGAGATCCCTCCTTCTAAGTCTTAAGGAGTACCCAGTCCCCTGGAGGTATGATAGTTTGAAAGTTCCCTTTTGGGGCTGGTAAAATTTTATTTCCATATGCATGTAAAGCTTTCTGTACTTGCCCTAAGTGTATTATATACTTAATTACTAGATGGGTCTTTGTATCAAATATTAGACCTAGAGTTAAAAAGGGTCAGCCATATAACATTTCAAATGGGCTGAGCTTAGCATTTGGCCTTAGGGGAGTCCCTAATTCTCATGAGGGCTACAGGTAGCAACTTAGCCCAGCTCTCAGAAGTCTCCTGACAATGTTTTGCTAATGTTCTTTTTAAAGTTTGACTTACCCATTCTACCTTTCCAGAGGACTGTGGTCTCCAAGCAGAGTGGAGATAGTATTTTATGCCTAGAGCTTCAGAGACTGCTTGAGTGATCCTAGAAGTAGAGGATGGTCCATTAACACTTTGTAGGGACTGCGGAAGACCAAACTGGGGTATTATTTCCTTTAGGAGAGCTTTTGCTACTTCTGTGGCCTTCTCCATCCTTGTTGGAAAAGCCTCAATCCATCCAGTAAAGGTATCTATCAGGACTAGTAAGTATTTGTATCCTCTGTAAGGAGACATTTTGGTAAAATCAATCTGCCAGCCCTTTCCAGGATAGGTCCCTCTTCTCTGAATAGGTTCTATCAGCAGGTACAGGGATGGCTTTTGCTAAGGGTTGTTGTAAGTACAAAGAGTACAAGCCTGGCAAATATTCTTTATGGTAGTAGCTATTCCCCTGCCTGTGAATAATTTATTAACCATTGTCATTGTAGCATCCCTTCCAATGTGGAAGGAGTCATGCAAAGCCTTTGAGAATTTCTGCTGGGAATCCTGGAGAAGGAAGAGCCTCTGGCCAATATATATCCAGGGTCCTTCGTGGATACCTCTTTGCTCCAAAGCCCAAGATATTTCTTCAGATATATAGCTGGGTTTGATATCTGAGCCATGAACAGAGGGGAATAAGGCCATTTGTTTGTCAGTCCCTAGTGCTGCTTTCTTTGCTTCTCAGTTGCTTTCCTGTTTCCCTGGGAGATAGGGGACATATCCTTCTGGTGGCCTATGCAATGCACAACTGCCACTTGCTCAGGGAACCTAACTGCTTCCAACAGATTTAAGATTTCTCGGCCACATTTAATGGGGGGATTCTTAGCAGTGATGAGCCCTCTTCCTTTCCATATGGCAGCATGAGCATGCAGAACAAGGAAGGCATATTTGGAGTCTGTATAGATATTAACCCTTTTTCCTTGTCCTAGAATGAGAGCCTGAATAAAGGCTATAATTTCAGCCTTTTGGGCCGAGGTCAAGGGTGGAAGAGGTTGTGCCTCAATGGTGTTATATAAACTAACTACTGCATATCCTGCTTCCCACTGCCCATTCTGTACAAACCTCCCATCAGTGAACCATTCATCATCAGGGTTTTCTAAGGGTTGGTCTAGCAAGTGAGTCCTGCTGGAGTAAGATTAATAATGTCTGAGCAGGAATGGGTCAAATCTGGGGATGATTCTATAGGCACAAATGAGGTTAGATTTAAGGTATTACAGGTCTTTACAGTTACTTCAGGATTTGGTCAGTATGTTACCTGTTAGCCAGAGGTGCCCTTTCATTTCTGGTACCCCTTGTACCTGATGTGGAGTTAAGACCTCTAACTTCTGCCGGAGAGTTAGTTTAGCAGCTTCCTCGGCTGTAGCTGCAGCTGCTCTTAGACACAGAGGCCACCTGGTTGCTACAGTGTCCAGTTTTTTAGAGAAATATGCAACCGGTTGAGGTTCATTCCCTAGTAATTGGGCTAAAGCCCCTAAAGCTATTCCTTGTTTCTCTGCTATGTATAGAGAGAAAGGCTTATTTAAGTTGGGGATGCCTAAGGCAAGGGCCTCGACTAGGACCTCCTTGATTTTATTAAAAGCCTGATCACATTCCTTTTCCCATATAATGGGTTCAGTATCTAGCCCCTTAGAAGCTTAATACAAAGGTTTGGCAACTAGCCCCAAGTTGGGGATCCAAATTCTACAAAATCCTGTCATTCATAAAAAGGAGTGAAGCTGCTGTTCAGTAGCAAGTGGAGTTAACTCAGCAATAGCTTTAATTTCCTCCTGTGGTAATTGCCTAGATCCAGGAGTCAAAATATACCCTAAATAATTTGCTTTTTTGCTGGGTAATCTAAGTCTTCTTTTTTGATACCTGATATACTCTTTCAGCTAGGAAATTCAGAGTCTGGATGGTATTTTGATTAGAAGTCTCCTGGGAGGGGCTGCAGATTAGTATGTCATCTATATATTGTAGAATGACATCTCCTTGTAACTGTCGCTCTCTAAGATCCTTTTCTAATACCGTAGCAAAGAGGTGGGGACTGTCCCTGAACCCTTGTGGCAATACAGTCCAAGTGTATTGCTGATGTATCATCATCTTTGGGTCAGTCCACTCAAAAGCAAACAAATACTGAGAGTCAGGATGCAAAGGATGCAGAACAAGGCATCTTTCACATCGAATGCTGGCTACCACTGAGCATCATCAGGTACCTGCAGGAGCAAGGTATAAGGATTAGCTACTATTGGACATAAAGGGACTACTACTTCACTGACTGACCTTAGATCCTGGACTAGCCTATACTCTCTGGTGGGTTTTATCACTGGTAAGATGGGAGTGTTGCAAGGAGACTGACAAGGAATTATGAGCCCGTGTTGTACAAATTAAGTTATGATAGGCTATAACCCCTCCAAAACCTCTCATTTAATAGGATACTGCTTCCTGTGAGGATAATCCCACCCAGGATTTAATTGGGTTCTAATCAGTAATGCAGTCTTTGCTCTTCCTAGAATCCCTGCCTCCCAAACTAGCAGGTTTACTGCATCCAGAACCGAACTTGGGATTTCCTCCTGGTTTTTGTTACAACTGATTATCATGACCTTTCTTAACTCAAGTGGCTCTTCAGGGAACAACAAGATGGTTCCCATTCAGGCTAAAAGGTCCCGGCCTAACAAAGGAATAGGGCACTGAGAACAATCAAAAAGGAGTGTCTGAATATTTGACTGTCAGACTGACAAGTGATAGGGAATGTATAGAAATAGGCTTTAAGGTTTCCTTTGACCATCATTATATTAGCTGATTTGGAGGAAAAAGGTCCAGAGTAAGAGTTAAGGAAAGAGTAAGTGGCCCCAGTATCAACAGGAAGTTGATTTTCTTACCTGCCACATCCAGAGTTACCTGGGGCTCCTTGGTAGAGATGGAAATATGAATATTCCCTGGGGCCAACCTATTCCCCAGGCACCCTCAGTCTCAAGAGTAGCCATGGCCTTGGGTGATGACCCCTTTCCACTCTGGGAGCGGTGGGAGTGGGGGGGGGGGCAGTCTACTTTCCAGTGCCAAGTGTTGGAACTGATATTCTTTTATTTATTTATTTATTTATTTATTTATTTATTTATTTATTTATTTATTTTTAGAGAGAGGGGAAGGGAGGGAGAAAGAGAGGGAGAGAAACGTCCATGTGTGGTTGCCTTTCACGTGGTCCACACTGGGGACCTGGCCTGCAAGCCAGGCATGTGCCCTGACTGGGAATCAAACTGGTGACCCTTTGGTTCACAGCCTGCACTCAATCCACTGCATGACACCAGCCAGGGCAGAACTGATATTCTTGCATAGAGGACAGGGTCCCAGAGGTGGTCAAGTGTAGTTCTTTGCCCAGTGTCCGGGGTGCTTGCACTTATAACAGTTCTGATCCTTTTGCCTCCTCCCTGAGCCCCCCTGATGGGGCTGCTTTCTGCCAACAGCTCTACTAAAGGACAGTGCAAGGAGCTCAACTTGCTTCTCCCTTTCCTGCTTTCCGTTTTCTTTCCTTCAAAACCCTATGGTTAAAGATCGAAAAGGCTGTATCCATAAGCTGGTCTAGGGGGGTCTGTGGGCCCATTTGTAATTTCTGAAGCTTCCTGCAAATATCAGGGGCAGATTGACTTATAAAATGGTGTCCTGTCAAGATTCGACGCTCCAGGGAGGACGGATCCAAGTTTGTACATTTTCTGAAGGTTTCTACTTGTCTGTTTCTGAAGAGAACTTGGTTTTCTTCCTTGCCCTGGGTGATTTCCCTAATCTTTTAATAATTTACAGGTTTCTTGATGAAGATTCTCATTCCTGCTGGTAGGCAATCTATCATTGCATCCCCATTCCGGATTCTTGCCTGAGTATTGTATCCCCACTTGGGATCTTGGTCTGGGACAGCCTGGACAGCAGGCTGGTTTGTGCTGGGGTTCTTGATACGCAACTGGTCTGCATGTTTACAGGCCTCCTCCCAGATCCACTGTTTCTCATCTGGGGAAGAGCAGGTGGTCAGAATTATGTACAAATTCCTCCATGGCATACTAAAGGCTAAGGTAAGAGTCTGGAAATTACTAGTGAAACACAAAGCGTCCTCAGAAAAACTCCCTAGCCTGTCTTTACATTGTTGTAAATCAGTTATAGAGAAGGGCACTTGTACCCCTACAGCACCTTTGGTGCCAGCTAACTCCCTCAAGGGTAGGAGTGTAGGAGTGAAAGGGAGATAAGAATCACTAATCCTAGTATGTCCTGCAGGGCTGAGGTTTTCCGGCAGCTGGTGGCTTTAGGCTGTCCCTAGCATAAGGCAGTGGAGAGGTTGATCCCTCTAAAGTAGGGGCAGAGACTCCTGAACTCTGCCATAGTCTTAACCTCCCTTGAGAGACAGGTGGTGAACTAAGGAGGGTATCTTCTAATTGATCAACACTTGGGCCTATAGGTTCTGTCAGGGTGGGGCAGGAGCAAAAGGTGGGATCTTGATACAGAGCCATCAATGCCTGCTCCTAAGGAATTTCAGGCCATTTGCCTTCCCTCCAGCAGAATAGAAAGGAGTTATACTGTTTAATGAACATTTAGTAGAGCCAGTCATGAAGCATTTGCATGAGGCCACTCACCTCATAAGGGACTCATTAACCATTTATATTAAACTGTGGCTTACAGGTCCTGGAATTTTTAAAACCATACCCTCCATGCCCTCAGGAGGGGTGTTCAGGTGGCCCACCCCTCCTGAGGGCATGGGCCACCTGAGCACCCCTGGAAAGGATAAAGAAACTGGATCTGCGAAGGGATTGGAGAAGTTAGATGGTTTGGTTGAAAATTTGTTTCTGAGCCCTGGTTTGGAATAAGGGAGTTATGAATAATAGTCTGGTTATATGCTGCTTCTAGGTTGCTCTGGTCTGGGGGTTTACAGTTTTGGTGAGCCCAGATGGGACTAAAGGAACCTGTGGGCACATAACACACCTAGCAATTTAGTAATTGGTAGGTGTGTTATGTGCCCAAAGAACAACCCCAAGACAGATCTGCATCAAAAGAAAGAAGGGAAACAATACCAAGGACAGAGGCCATTTGAGGACTGGCAAATAGAATTTACCCAGATGTCAAGGGTCCAAGAGTAGAAATATTTGCTAGTCTTTACTGATGCCTTTTCAGGATGGGCCTATCCTACTAGAATGGAGAAATCCTTGAGATAGTAAAAGACTTACTGAAGGAAATAATTCTTCATTTTGGCCTATCCAGCAACATCCAGAGCAATAGTGAACTTTCTTTTGTTTCAGAAATTAAAGAGAAGGTCAATACATTTTTAAGAATCAAGTGGAGACTCCACATATCGTGGAGACCTCAGGTTTCTGGGAAGGTAGTGAAGATGAATCACACCTTGAAGAAAAATATAGCCAAGCTGTGCCAAGAATTCATCCTCATTGGGAACAAGTTTTACCTAATGCCTTGCTCAGGTTAGGGGTGACTCCTCGAAGTGGAATTCAATTGGGTACTTATCAAATTGTGTGTGGGCAATTATTTCAGGTTATGATTGGGGTGAAAGACATATATATAGATCAAGAAGTGGAGGTAAAGAAAATATACAACATTTAAGTCAGATCTTAGCTGTAATTAATAACCTTGCTTGTATCAGAGACCTCTCCCCTGCAGGTGTGCTATATTCCTATGAGCCTGGAGATAAGGTGCTACTCAAGCTTTGGGTAACAGCATCTCCAGAAAGCTAACTAGCACAAAAGTGAACTGAACCTTGGGACATACTCCTCACCACCCTCACCGTGGTGAAGTTGGCAGAAATAGAATCTTGGATTCATTGCACCATAGTAAAGAAATCACTGGAGGAACAATGGACCACTCTACCTCAAGAAAACCTGAAAGGCATCTTTTGAAAACAATAGCTTATATTCTTTTCATTACTTTTGTTTGACCCCATGTTATGGAGAACTTGTTCCTTTCAAATGAGATAAAAATATTTGGGTATATTTAGTGAAAATGTTCTAAACATCTCTGAATTTTGTCTTGTAGGATGAACTTATGTTGAACAAACTTTCACTACATGTATTATAGGTGTTTGTACCCCCTGGAAAGCCTTTGGAATTATACTTTGTTTAAGCATATCAATAAGAAAATAACCTACTCCAATATTTATAATTGTGAACCTGTGGTAATTCTAAAAGACAAGGAAATGTTTTCCTTAAAAGTCACTAATGTAGCTCCAGCTGGAGAGAGTGCAATGTTTGTCAATTGTACTAAAAACTGTTTTGTGCTTTTTCAGAGCTTATTGTTGCATACAATGTGTCTCCTTATGAGGATCTGCAGTTAAATGTATTCCTAAACCCCTACCAGATGGTCTAACGCTAAGATTCATGCTCAACAACGAAATGAATACTTCCATATGAAACAGATCTCATACAAATAAGATAGTTTAAACTTACAGTGGGAGAATGATGGGGGACTCAGATGGAAAAATTTTAGTTTCAGGTAATAGCTAATAAGCTTAGTTATCAATGTATGTAAAAAGCCATTTCAGGAACTGAAGGTAGGACCCACCCTGACTCCAGGAGACCATAAGCAGTTCCACCTTTGTGCCTCAGGAGGACTGCAAGCCAGCACGATGGTATCTGGGCCATTATCCTCCAGGGTGAGACGCCCACAGCCCAGGAAACAGATAAAGAAGACCACCGCCCAGGACACAGATGAAAGAATGCAGCAGCTTTTTATCTGATTAACTTTTTCACTGAATTCCAATCCCCTTACCTACAATTTTCTTCTTGTAAAAAGAATGGGTCTAAAATGGAATTTAAGTCGGTCTGTTAGGGTATTAGGGTACAAACCCACTGTCCTCATATAACCGGCCATCTGAGTAAAGCACCCATGAAAATTCAACCCCTGTCTCTGCTTGTTGGGTCTGGCAGGTGTCAGGCAACAGGAACAGCAGCTTTTTCAATTTCAACAAGACCCTCAGGGTGGAGGGGATGTTTCTGTAAGAGTGCCTGCACTGTACAGTGGGCCTGATAATTGCCCGAGGCAGACAGATCCCTTCAGGAATGGCAGAGGGAGACTGTGGAATTCCCCAGTCTCTGCACCCCTCCTGAGGGCATGGGCCACCTGAGCACCCCTGGAAAGGACAAAGAAACTGGATCTGCGAAGGGATTGGAGAAGTTAGATGGTTTGGTTGAAAATTTGTTTCTGAGCCCTAGTTTGGAATAAGGGAGTTATGAATAATAGTTTGGTTATATGCTGCTTCTAGGTTGCTCTGGTCTGGGGGTTTGCAGTTTTGGTGAGCCCAGATGGGACTAAAGGAACCTGTACTCCTTTCCAGCCACCTAGAGCAGACCGACCCTGGAGTATGGCTGTGGGGACTTCCATCTCAGAAAGTTGCTCTGCACCCCAGCTCAAGGCGCCAGTCACCAGGAATGCCAGAATGGTGTAAAGGAGCAGGTTTGAGGAGGAAGGGCACCTGTAGGCTCCGTAAGTTGAGCCTGCAAGCGTGTGGAGGATGGGACAGCAAGCCATGAGGGTGTGCTGCCATTACAGATAAAATGGAAGATGAGTCACCTGAGTGCCCCACCATGGAGGATGGTGTGTGCATGGGCTCTGCCATCTCGGATGACTCAGCATGTGTGGGTGCTGCCATTTTGGATGTGGTACGTGGCCACTCTGCTGTCTTGGATGATGGTCATGCGGGAGTTCCGTCATCTTGGAACTGGGTCAGGTGGTGGGCTAAGGGTTCTCTTCACATTACGGGCTGTGTGACGTTGCTGCTGTGTGGGCCTGCACCAGGCAGGTTCTCTGTGCAACTGGTTCTGATAAGGAGTCCTGAACTGGGGTCCAAGGGTGACCATCTGAGTTATAGGGTATTTGCAAGGTCCAAGCTTCAGAAAGCTGCAGAATGTTTCTGCAAATCTGGGGACTTTCAGTGCAAGATGGCTCTACCTGTAAAGATAGGGACTCTTAGCTGCCCGGTATTAAGTTTAAGTATAGTCCTTCCCAGTAGGAAAAAACAAGGATTGAAAGTATATTATGGTTAAATCTCAATGGGTAAAAATGTGCAGAATGTCTGTGGAAAGTTTTAAAAATGCATGGAAAGGATGTAAAAGTTTCAAACATGGAGAAAAGAAAACCTTGACTACTTGTTTTTCTGATCTTACAGGAATGTGTTTTAAACTTTGCTCTGTTTCTGATTGGAAATCCTCTGTATCTGAAGACCTGGGAAAGGTCACCTGTAACCAGCGGGCAGGTGTGGGAGGCATGCCTTTGCCACGTGGGACTCAGAGAGGGTCATTCAGGGATGATAGCATTTTGGCCAGAGGCAAAAGAGCATGTCTCTGTCCGGAGACCTGTCCTGAAGAACACTTCTCTTCCAGAAGGTCAGTGAAGGCTCTGGTGCGGGTAAGAATGTACCCGTAGTCGGATTTAAAAGGGCACGTCTGCCAGCAGAGCAGGGGACACACTGGCACAGAGAGTGCCTCTGCCTGTGTGTTGTTTTTCTGGAACTCTGTCTGTGTTTCAAATTTTGCTCTGTATCTGCTCTGAAAAGCAACTGAGGTTTCCCAGGGAAAGTTAAAACTTCACACCATGCACAAAAGTGAACCAGGGAAAGTATAAGACATGGAAGTGCAATCTTAGTGAATATTGGAAGGACAAGGATTTTCTTTCATGCTTTGTATTTTTCTCCCTACTTGGTGCCTCCAGAATTGGGAATTCTGAAGAAGTAAGTAAAGACATAATGTTTCTTTGCATAAAGCCAGTAAGACCAGTGGTTAATGGTAGTTTTGCCAACCAAAATTATAACTTAAACGTCACACCTGAAGGAGGCATGCCTAGGTTCTGGATGTCAGTAGAAAGCCCTGAGGACCTGGGATTGAATGTCCCCAAGAAAAAGCCTGGTTCCTTGGTCAGTTGTGCGGTTCGTGGCAGTCTCTCCAGGGGAGGAACGAAGGTTGCTTTTCTGGAAAAAAAAAAAAAAAAAAAAAAAAGGCTGAAAAAGGAACCTGCAGGCACAATGGACGCCTCAAGGACTTAAGTGAAACAAGTGGTTCAGGTGAAGCCAGATGATAGATATGTGGCTCAGCTTTTGTGCCCTGAAGGGCAGACTAGAAAAGCAATCTAAAGGTTTCTTGTGTGAATTCCAGCAAAGTAGACTTTAAAATCATGTGTGATCCATGACTGCTCTTGGTGTGTTTATGCAAACAAACAGCAAAAATTCAAACTGGGCTCAATGTAGTCTTTTAATGATAATAAAGGTAATCTTAAGAAAACATTGTGGTTCAAGGAAAATCACAATGCTCAGTGTTGGACAGTGGACTGGTGCAACTGTCTTGAAAGTTAATTTTCATTTGGAAGTTAAAATTGGCTGTGTGACATCATCAAAGATGCTCAATAGACAGGCACAAAGGACCTGTCAACATGCCACTGTTAAAAGTCATGTCAGCAAGTGCCTTGCAACTGGATGTCTTCCCAACAGACAGTCTCACAGGCACAGAGACTGGTTTGGGGATGGTTGTGTGAATTGACATGTACGTTCTTCTGTTTTCGTAGGGTGTATGCCTGTAACCTCATTACCTGAGTGATTGGTTGTGATATAGGCCTCACTAAGGAGCCCATCTTCATCATCGCCCCCAAGACTCAACAGTTTGACTGAACTAAGTGGCTGGGTTGGTGACCTGTTGGGGCAGTCTGTGGGCTTCAGTTTAAAACTGATTTTTCTTTTCTGCCCTAATGGCTTGGACAGAAAAGGCCCAGAAATCTGAAAGGGTGGACATACTAAAACATTCCCTCCAGCCCAAGCTATGTATAGTGGGTAAAAGGGCTTTGGACAGGTGCATGCCTCACACACCAGATAAGCCATTCTTTTCCTAATGTGGGACATTGATGAATTAATCCCTGCTTTTGTCACTTAGTGGTTATGGTTTAATTGTGCTTCTAACCCTCTTGCCAAATCTGTCACCTCCAGAATACAACAAGGATGCCAACTGTCCAGTGATGCCCAGTTTTGGACATCAGGCCTGCTTCTCCCCAGTAACAGCCAACTGACCTGGTCTCTGCAAGGTCCTTCCCCTAACAGGAAGGCCACCCTCTACACCACATCCCACCACCCTTTTGGGGACCCCCAGATCCAAAGATAGGTAGGATAGCGGCCATTTCCAGCAGGAAGCAACTATAAAAAGATAAAATCTTTGGCCATTGTCCTTTATAAGATTACAAAGGGTTTTATCTGAAAGGGGGGATTTCAATGGGGTGCTGAGCTGAAGGTCCCCCCAAATGGAGAAAAAACCCATAACTATCACTTGGGGAATGAAGGGAGCAGAGCAGGGCCATTGAGAGCTACTTTGCATATCTGAAAAACTTAGCCAGAGTTTAATAATATTAAAATCTGTGCCTGGGCATAGCCAGGGAGATGGGTGTGTCTCTAATCCATGATCCATAGCTGCAGTGGCATCCTCAATCCGTAAGAGTAGCTTGGAGGTGGCTTCTGTGTCATAGAGTCACACTTACCCAGACTGATAATGATGGCTGAGAAAGGTAGAAAGAACCAGATTGCTGGCACTTGTAACCCAGGGAGAAGTCAGAAATGGGGTTACTGAGGAAAATTCGCACTGGAATTTAAACTCAGGCGCGGCAGCCATGCTGGGGCTTAACCACGAGGTTTGGGAGCAGAGAGGAGGCTCTCTTGATCATGCAGCTTAGAAAGAAGCAGGAAAGCAGGATGTAGCAACCATGTGGAGCTCTCTCTTGGCCACAGGGTTTGAAAGAATGCAGAAGGACTCCCACCGGCCCACCATGAGGATACGGTTTTGAATTAAGAACAGGAGTCTAGCCAAGCTATGGACTTATCTTATCCTGAGATATGGTACCCCTGATTGGCCTGGTTTGGCAAGGGAAGGCAGGACCGTGTATGGTTGCGGGTGTTTTAAAAGAAGTTTGGAATTTAACAGCAATATTCTGCCATTACTCTGAACCTACATAACTTTTAAATACATAATTCCTTTGCTTTTTACCAAACTTTGGCATTAAAAACCACAGTTCTTAATCAGTGGTGGGCATAAAAACCATTGTAAGTAACAAGACCCCCAGAGTGGGGGGGAGTTGTTTCTGTAACAGAGTTACCAAATCCCACATCCCTCAAAGGGCTTCCTTTTTATTTTTATATTCCCAGTGCTTAATTCAGAACTTGGCACAGAGCAGACACCCAATAACTCAAGAAGTTTTTGTTAAATGCCTCTCTGAAGTCCTAGGTAAACAATATAACCACAGTTATGAAATTCAATGTTTGCACAAATGAGTTTAATTTCTTGGTAAACTTTACAGTAACATAATACTTTGAACATAACAACAAATGTAAAGCACCTGCTATAGGCTTACCCAGGGCTCTGAATTCATTTCCAATCCCCTCCCCTAATATTCAAGAATAATTTCAAAAATATTTGTCATTGCCTTAAAGGTTTCTAAGGCCTTTACCATCTCTGGAATCCAGTGACAATTCATTTCCTCTGGGAAACTGTTTTTGAACAACCCTGCTAAATGTAGATAATCTCTGAATGACCACCCCTCCTTCAGCATTCATGAAAAAATACTATTAACTTTATTAATTTGTACTCACTGATATGTAATTTTGACATGATTCATTAGTATTATATATGTCAACATTTTATTTCCCTAACTGAAAGCTTTAAGGTAAGACTTATATTTCTATTTGTTTATTATTTTTAAAAAATATTTTGAATTTATTTTTAGAGTAAGGGAGAAGGAGAAAGGGAGGGAGGGAAACATCAATGTGTGGTTGCCTCTCAAGCACCCTCTAGTGGGGACCTGGCCCACAACCCAGGCATGTGCCCTGACTGGGAATAGAACCGTTGACCCTTTGGTTTGCAGGCCAGCACCAATCCACTGAGCTATGCCAGTCAGGGCTTGTATTTCTATTCAAAAAAATTTTTTTAAATCGTCACCCAAGGACATTTTTTTCATTGCTTTTTTAGAGAGAGGAAGGGAGAGAGAGAAATGTCAATGTAACAGAGAAGCATCCATCGGTTGACTCCCCTGTGCATGCAACGACTGGTGATCCTTTGTGTGCTCCAGGACCAGGGATCGCTTGCACCCAGATGGGGACTAAACCCACAACCTTGGTATGTGCCCTGACCATGAACTGAACCTGTAACCTTTTGGTTACAGGCTGACCCTACAACCAACTGAGCCATGCCAGGCAGGGCTTCTATTTCTTTTGTATCTTATATTTCTATAGGACCACATACTGTAATACCCTCCATAAATGTTGCTGACAGCCCAAATATTGAGTGACAGATAAAATTGGATAATATCTCCAAAATGTTATTTTCCTAAAAAATTTATGTATTGATTTGAGAGAGAGATAGAGACAGATTTGTTGTTCCACTTATTTATGCATTCCTTGGTTGTTTCTTTTTTTAAAATTATATTTTATTGATTATGCTATTACAGTTGTCCCATTTCTCCCACATCATTCCCCTCCACACTGCACACCCCCTCCCACCCACATTCCCCCCTTTAGTTCATGTCCATGTGTCATAAGTTCTTTAGCTTCTACTTTTCCCACACTATTCTTGCCCTCCCCCTGTCTATATTCTACCCACCGTCAATGCTACTTATTCTCTGTACCTTTTCTCCCGCTCTCCTCCTCCCACTCCCCTGTTGCTAACCCTCCATGTGATCTTCATTTCTGTGTTTCTGCTCCTGTTGTACTTGTTTGCTTAGTTTGCTTTTGTTTTAGGTGTGGTTGTTAATATCTGTGAGTTTGCTGTATTTTTGCTGTCTTATTTTTTATCTTCTTTTTCTTAGATAAGTCCCTTTAACATTTCATATAATAAGGGCTTGGTGATGATAAACTCCTTTAACTTGCCCTTATTTGAGAAGCGCTTTATTTTCCCTTCCATTCTAAATGACAGCTTCGCTGGATAAAGCAATCTTGGATGTAGATCCTTGCCTTTCATGACTTCAAATACTTCTTTTCAGCCCCTTCTTGCCTGTGAGGTCTCTTTTGAGAAATCAGCTGACAGTCTGATGGGAACTCCTTTGTAGGTGACTGTGCCCTTATCCTTTGCTGCTTCTAGAATTCTCTCCTTCATTTTAATCTTGGCTAATATAATTATGATGTGTCTTGGTGTGTTCCTCCTTGGGTCCAACTTCTTTGGGACTCTCCGAACTTTCTGGACTTCCTGGAAGTCTATTTCCTTTGGCAGATTGGGGAAGGTCTCCTTTATTATTTGTTCAAATAAGTTTTCCACTTATTGCTCTTCCTCTTCCCCTTCTGGTACCCCTATAATTCAGATGTTAGGGTGTTTAAAGATGTCCTGGATGTTCCTAAGCTTCTCTTTATTTTTTTGAATTCTTATTTCTTCATTCTTTTCTGATTGGATGTTTGTTTCTTCCTTCTGGTCCACTCCATTGATTTGAGTCGCAGTTTTCCTCCCATCTCTATTGGTTCCCTGTGCGTTTTCCTTCATTTCACTTATTGTAGCCTTCATTTGTTCATCTAATTTGTGAGCAAAATCAACCAATTCTGTGAACATCCTGATGACCAGTGCTTTGAACTGTGCATCTGATGGGTTGGATATCTCTTCATCACTTAGATGAATTGGTTCTGGAGATTTGGTCTGTTCTACCATTTGAGCCTTTTTTTTTTTTTTTTTTTGGTCTGGTGGTGCCAGTTACGTAGTGAGGGGCGGAGCCTTAGGTATTCCCCAGGGCGGGGCAGCCCAATCACTGGGTCATGATGCTGTATGTGGGGGTGGGGTCTCAGTGTTTTTAGGTTTTATTTCCCGGCGCTGGGGCCCTGGGTTGTGAGTTCTGTCTTGTTCCCCGTTTTTGCCTGGATTATCTGTATGCATGAATGTGGGACTACCTGGTCAGTCAGCCACCTTTTGCCTGGGGTCACTAGCTGCTGCCTGTGCACCTGGGGCCTTCCGGCCACCACCTGTGCACCTGGGGCCTGCCAGCTGCTGCCTGCAGGCCCTGGTCCGTCAGCAGGTGCCTGCAGAACCGGTCCTCCTACCTCTGCTTCCTCCTGCTGTGACTCTGCCCCTCTTACTGGTCTGGACGAATGGATAAATGGTTGTCAGACCTCCGTACAGTTCAACTTTTTCTCAGTTCTGGTTGTTTTCTTGTTTCTAAATCCTTGTTGTCCTTAATTTTGTTTGGGCAAAGAGACACAGTGTGTCCACCTATGCCTCCATCTTGGCCAGAAGTCCTTCCTTGGTTGCTTCTTGTATGTGCCCTGACTGGGAATGGAACCTGCAACTTTGATATATCTGGATGATGCTCTAACCAAGTGAGCTACCTCAGGGTTTGGCCAGGGTTCCAAAATGTTATCTCCTGGGAGAAAAACACTAAGTAAATCTCTCAGTGTTATTATTACTCCTCTGTGAATAATAATTGCTACTGCTTATTAAGTACCATCTTTATACATTAAACATGGCTTGAGTTGCAACTTTAATACTCCAGACTTCCAAGTTTTCTCTCTATCCTAAAGCCCAATTTTGCGCTTCATACTATTTCAACTTAGACCCTTTATATACTTTTTAAACTCGGCATTTCTGATGCCACCTTATTCTTAAAACACTCTTTTTTGAATTGGCTTTTATAGCTTCTGTTTTCCCCTACATCTCTAGCCATCCCTCTCCGTCTTCTTTGCCAGCTCATCATTCTCTCACTAACCATTTAGTGTTGCAGTTGCTCAAGGCTGAGTTCTAGGTTCTCTGTCCTTAGCCTTGATTTGGTAATGTTATATACAGTCTCGTCAACCCAGGCTGCTGCTTATTCTTTGCCGTTCAGTTCTTTGCTATATCCTAATGGATGTCTCCAAGGCCTCTGCATGTTCAGTATGTCCCAACCAAGCAACCCATCCTCTGCTCTCTGTTTCTACCTCATCCTAAATGAACAAAAAACAAACAAACAAACAAACAAACAACCCTCCCCCCCCAAAAGAAAACTAATCCTCTTCCAGGATCCCTGCCTCAGTGAGTCCACCCAGTTATGTTAACCAGGAACCTAGGTATTCTGCCCACCCCCCTTATTGAAGCCATCACCAAGTCCCATCCTTTTTATCCCTTCAGTGTGTCTCCAGTTAATCAATTTCCCTCCATTTCCATGGCCTGTACTCTAAACCAAGTGCCCATCTTACAATCGTCTACTCATGTTCACTTTTGTCCCTATTTCATTATCCAAGCTATAAGTAGAATGATCTTTTTGAAACATATACCTGATCATGACAACCCTACCTTAACCCTTGGCTTTCACGTTACTTTTAGGAAAATGACAAGACTCCTACACTGGCTACCATTGGCTATAAGTTTTGACCGATTTCTCTATCTTATCTCACAAACCTAGGTCTTCCTACTCTAGTCACATTGTGTTTTTTCTGTACTTGTAAACCAATAATTCTGCTCTTGTAAACCAGTGGATTTTATTTGCACTTTAGGCAGGCAAGAACTTCGATAGTTCTTCAGTCTAGTACCGCCCTCTATTGTCCTATACCTTTGTCAATGTAAGTGACCTGCCTAATCCCTGGAAGGCCCCTGAATTCTTGAAACTTGAATGGCTGAGTACTGTAAGGCCTCCTAGGTTATGGTCAAACCCTTGAAGACACTGGACTCTCTCACCATAGCTACTGTTTCCTTTCCTTCGAGTGCTTTTTCTTTCTTCTTTCCTCTGTTAAGGCTTCACCCTTGTGTTCAATCATCACTTCCGTAAGGATGCCTTCTCTAATCTTCTTGTTTAGGTCATAGGCCTGTTTTATAGTTTTACATCATTATGAACTGAGCCTCTTCTCAGAAGTACTTACCTAGTTTCAATTTTACATAATTAAGATCTGTCTCTCCCACTAGAATATAAGCTCCCTAAAAGGCTGGGACCAAATTTTTATCTATGTTGTGTCTCTGAGAAAGAAATACCTATTGGACAAATGAAAGAACAAATTAGATCAGTTCTGTAATAATTTTTGGTTCATTGCTATATCTAATTGTAACTACATTGAGATAATGCAATTCCTCTTCTGAAATATTCTTTCTCCTACAACTGCCTGGAAAATTCTTACTCATATTTTAAGATTCAGCTCAAATCTTGAGCTTTTTCTAAACTCTCAAGCTCTCCCCCCAAAAATGATCTTTCCACTCTGTACTTTACTTCCCTGCACAAACCAAACATAGGATGGATAACTGATACATTGAACTTACTTTTTAGTAGCTGCTTGCTCTTTTACAAAACTTTTTACAGGAGTTCTGTCATATTCATTTTTTAAAATGTATTGATTTTTAGAGAAGTGGGGGAGAGAGAGAGAGATTTGTTGTCCCACTTCTTTATGCATTCATTGGTTGATTCTTTTATGTGCCCCAACTGGGGCTCAAACCCACAACCTTGGTGTGTGGGGATGATGCTCTAACTGACTAAACTACTTGACCAAGGGTACCATATTCATTTTTGTTTTTATACCTTGACTATCTAACACAATGCAGGGCACATAGTAGGTAGATAGTAAATGTTTATTGGCTGAATGAATAGTGATATGTTCTGGTCTTGACTAGAGTGGCTTAGTTGGTTGGTCATAGTCCCACAAAGTCAAAGGGTTCACTGGTTTGATTCCTGATCAGGGCACATGCCTGGGTTGTGGACCAGGTCCCCAGTTGCCATGTGTGCAAGAGGCAAATGATGGATGTTTCACTAACATGGATGTTTTTCTCTCTCTCTTCCCCTCTCTCTAAAAATAAATTTTAAAATATTTTTTAAAATAATGACCTGTTAATGCAGGTCTAGGGGTGCACATACTAAGGAAGTAAGGGAAATATAGCACCCACTATGTACTGAGCACAGTGGTAAGGACGATGCCCAAATGATCTTATTTGATGTTCGCATCCTATCAGGGAGCATTTTGCAGATTAGAAACTGAAGATCAAAAATTAAAAATAGAACTACATGGGGGTGGCTCCTAGGGTCCCTGTGTTTCCCTATTCTGCCTGACCCCTGACCCGATGTAGGCTTCAGCCTGGGCTTGTCACTCCAGGAGCTACCATGTCTTCCGACTTCAAAGGCTGTGAGCAGAACTTCGTGGTGCTCGCTGCAGAGACCACAAGCAAGACTTTAAGGGTCCCCCGAATCCAGTCTGCAAAGCAGGGTTAAGAGCCATGCTGCCTAGATTCCAGTCCCAGCTCTGCCACTTAGAAGTTGTGACATTCAGAGATATTTGCTTGAAGCCAGAATCTCTGAACTTAACACCACACTCATCTCCCGAAGTCCCAGTTATTTCTGGAGGACGTAGATGATGTCTTTATGAGTTGGAGTGAGGGAACAAGAAGAGAGAACCAAGTTAGCATGCACCACAGATCTCTACTGCCTCAGAGATTTTTTTTTAAGATTTTTATTTATTCATTTTTAGAGAGAGGGGAAGGGAAGAGAAAGAGAAGGAGAGAAACATCAGTATACAAGAGATACATCAATCAGTTGCCTCTGACAGGTCCCCAACTAGGAACCTGGCCTGCCCCCCAGGCATGTGCCCCGACTGGGAATTGGACTGACAACACTTTGGTTCACAAGCTGGCACTCAATCCATTGAGCCACAGCAGCCAGGGCTACCTCAGATTTTTGTGGAATTAATATCTGATGGCCTCACCTCATGATACATCACGTCTTCTGTTCTCAGTTCTGCTTTTCTCCACTGCCCAAGATCATCTTGATTTTTCTTGTCGTTATTATGGGAGACTACTGCCTTTGACTTCAGTTCCAGAGCCTCAGAATATCAGGATTTGTGGTTTCAGTTGGATATTTGTTAATTTTTAATTGAAATGATTGTAGCAGTAGAAAAAAGATTTTTTTGTTTGGGCTGATTAGTTTTTTTATGGGAAGCTGTGTTATAAAGTAACAAAGTCATCCTGGGAACAAACTTCTAAGAACTGTTTCCAAGAAAACAGCTTGTGTTACAATTTTTTTCTTGTCCTTATGTTTTCATGTAACCATTCTTACCACACAGAAGGAAAATTTCAAATGAATTATCTTGAAAATAAAGGCTTGCTCTGGCTGGTGTGACTCAGTGGATTGAGTATTGTCCTCCAAACCAAGAGGTCATTGGTTTGATTCCTGGTCAGGGCGTGTGCCTGGGTTGGGGACCAGGTCCCTGATTGGTGATATGTGAAAGGCAATCTATTTGGTGTATCCTATTGTACATTGATGTTTCTCTCCCTTTCTTTCTCCCTCCCATCTCCTCTCTAAAAATAAAATATTTTATTTATTTATTTTTAGAGAGGGGATGGGAAGGAGCAGAGAGGGAGAGAAACATCACGGTGTGGTTGCCTCTTGTTCATCCCCTACTGGGGGCCCAGCCTGCAACCCAGGCATGTGCCCTGACTGGGAATCAAACCAGCA
Source organism: Anoura caudifer (assembly GCA_004027475.1). Taxonomy (NCBI): domain Eukaryota; kingdom Metazoa; phylum Chordata; class Mammalia; order Chiroptera; family Phyllostomidae; genus Anoura; species Anoura caudifer. The sequence continues at coordinate 113,993 of PVKU01002938.1, read as the reverse complement.
ACCATTTGGTTCACAGGCCAGCACTCAGTTCCCTGAGCCACACCAGCCAGGGCACAATCTTTTTAAAAATCTTCAAGGAAAAAAGAAAGCCTTGACTCTTGTTAGCTGTAGTATAATGTAAAGCCCAAACATAGCAGTTACATCAGAATTGAAAGGAGTCTGTATAGTTGGCACTGGAAGAATGCTTACCAATTTGAATAATTAAATACTAGTAATTCTTTAAAATGCAGTAGTTTCCCTCTTAATAATTACTTATACTTGCTCACTTTATAATCTGTTGCTAATTCATAAACTTAAAAATGTGAAAAATAGTCCTGACTGCTGTGGCTCAGTGGGTTGAGTGTTATCCCATGAACCAAAGCATCGCTGATTTGATTCCCAGCCAGGGCACATGCCTGGGTTGTAGGCTAGGCCCCTGGTTCAGGGCATGCAAGAGGCAGTGGATCAATGTTTCTCTCCCTCTCCTTCTCCCTTCCTTTATCTCTCTCTAAAAATAAATCAAATCTTTTTTAAAAAAGATGAAAAATATATGTATGCAATTATGAATTGCAGATATATGTCTGTGGACTAACAGAAGTTAATATAGCAGTACTGGCTGAGTGGCTCAGTTTTATTTGTTTATTTTTAATGACTGGGAACTGAACCCACAACCTGAGCATGTGCCCTGACCAGTAATTAAACCAGCGAACTTTCTCTTTGCGGGATGATGCCCAACGAACTGAGCCACACGGTTCAGGGCTATGGGTTAAATTATATGATTACAAAATTATTGAAATTAATAAGACAGTACCATAGACACTCTGGGTTGCAGAGCTCAGATCAGAAGCAATCAGCATGTCACTGAAAACTCTACCAGTTGTAGACTTCAAACTAAAGCAGCCTAGAACAAGAGGGGCAGAATCATTGATGTGTGGTTGTTTCTCACATGCCCCCCACTGGGAACCTGGCCTACAACCCAGGCATGTGCCCTGACTGGGAATCAAACTGCTGACCCTTTGGTTCACAGGCCCACGCTCAATCCACTGAGCTACACCAGCCAGGGTGAAATGACCCTTAAGTTATATGGAAGTTATGGCCCAGCAGCCTTGCCCAAATCTCTGATACCAGAATCCTGACTATAATCCATCCTCTGTTCCTAGGGCAGGATTCAGAAATGGAAATCTTTATTTTCCATACTCAGTGGTGCCCAATGAGTATCCAGACTCCCTTGTATCTTAGTCCCCTTTGCCCACTACACCTAACCAAAGACTTATTTTCCCTGTGTGTTGTAATCCAGCACAATTCTGGCACTATAGTGGTGATGGGGGAAACATCAGAACAAAATGGACTCAAACTGAATTTCAGCAGGTGCAGCACAATGAGATTGTACAGTTTCTATGAAAGTAGGGGTGTACTTGACATCCTCAGGAGGTTGACAACCCTCAGAAGACTGCTACATGGAGAAAGTATAGGAAAAAGAAGTTGGAGAGAGGATAGCTACCCCAAGGGGGCCATTCTCTCTGCTACCTGGTGGATCCAGTTTAACAAAGTCAATGAAACCATCCAGTGTGATATGAGCTGGTGGCAGGATGCAGAGCTGGAGAGGTCCCCTGAGCAAGTGCTCTTGGTAAATGAAGAGTTGTCACCACACTGTGCAACAAAGAAACCAAGAAAAAAAGTTCAGCAATAGGAAATGAAACCAGGCCCAGAGTGTATTCTTATATCACAAGACAGTGTATTCAAACAAAAATGCTGCCTTGAACATTGTGCTTCCTGATGATTCAGACAATTGTGAGTTGGAAGACAAGTGTGTAAGGTAGAATCGTTCTGTGAAGAACTTAGTAGTCTGGGTTCTAAAGAAAGGTGGTTTTTTGGTTTTTTTTAGAGGCATGTAGGGCAACTAGGTTGTCAGGGAGCTCTCTCTATCCCCAGCTTGTCTGGCCCAGCAGCAATAAGAACAACAACAATAAGTATACTGAATATGAGAACATCCCTTTGATTAGCATGTTGAAGAGAGGGGAGGACTGTGAAATCATTTTATAGCAAACTTCAGACAGAACATATGGCCTAGCAGGAGGAACTGGAGTCCAAAGAGCATCACAGGAGATGCTGAATGAAACTAATTACTGAGTTCCAGCTACAAAGAACAACTAAATGTTGCATCATCATGATGGGCTATAACATGTAATGTCTTGATTTGAACCAATAAAGCTGCCATACCGACAAAGAGTTTAAGCCTTTGGAATTTTAAATTGTAAAACTAAATAAAGTAAATCGCAAGAAAAAAATTGTTTTAATAATAGGGCATCTGTAATATGTGATGCTTATTCCTTATACAATGAAAGTAAATGAAAGTTAATACTCTGTGGTCTAAAATAGATCACCCAATAACAGAAGACTCCGAGATGTCACAGGTCCATGGTATGTGCATTAAAGTAGCACACTGACTCCCCTCTGTTCCAGGAAACGTCAGGGTGTGTGTGGGCTTGGGGCAAGCTTTCAAAGAAGACTTTAAGGTAGATATTATTAAATATGGTCTATATGGTATTCACATATAATCTATGTTTTAAAGAAAAAAACCTTTGCCAAAACTTTTTTCTTTGTGCTTTTGTATGTTTTCATCATCTTTACAGTTGGTGCCAACATCCTTAACCCCTTTCTATACCTTAAACCAGTTCTCTTTTCCATCTACGCTATTCTGTTAACACTATAATCGAGTCTCTTAACCACCCTATCAAAAACTTTACAGCAACTTTGACTTTTCCTATGCCTTCTCCTCCACATCTAATTCCTTAGCAAGCCCACCAGGTGCTATCTCCTCCACCCACTTCCTTTCTGATCACTGTATTTTCACACTCTCACCAGCCCCCTTGCATGGATTGTTGCTAAAGCTTCATAACTGGCTTCCTTGCTTTCAAATCTGTCAGCGTCTGCCTTCTCAATTGTCCTATTCATCTCTCCCAGATTAATTTTTCTAAAACATAGCTGTCACCAGCTACTTATTAAGTCTAAACTTTAGCCCAAGTTTAAAACTATTCATGATGTGACCTCGCCCTCCTTCTCTAATGTTACTGGCTGTGGTTTGCCATATGAGTGTTGGGGGAGTCAGAAAGAGGTGCTCAAACATCTTAAGATAGGCAAACTTGACTATTCTTTGTTTTTTGCATGTCATCCTTGAGCAGGGGATACGCTAATCCTCTCGGTATCATTCCAATTTTAGGATATGTGCTGCTGAAGCGAGCACTGTTTTTTGGATATGTTGAATTTCCTTGTGTGTGTGTATGCGTGGTTGCCTTGGACCATGCTCGGCCATGTCAGATGTTGGCCAAGAGGTAACATGTTCAGTTACCTCTTTCCCTGATGACCACTGAAAAATACAGTGTGCCTTGTATTATCTCATTCTCTTTTTAAGAGAATGAATTGGTTTTTCTCCACTTTTTAAGTCTCTTCTAGTAGTTATCCTAAATATAGATATCCTAAAAATAAAGACAGAGATAGAAAGAATTGTCTTAAGTAGACCTACCATCACTTCTTATCTGGTGTCAAATGACTTATCCAATGAGCAAAACAGTCCCTACCTACACAGAATGTACTTTCTAGTGAGGGAAACATAATAAAAACATTTGCTATATAATATAAATCATATATAATTTGAATTATATATATAAATATATATTTTACATATGTAATACACATAAATGATATACAATGCTGATGGGCATTGTGGAAAAATAAAAGTAAAGCAGAGAAAAAAGATATTGAATTTTGGCAGGGATGAGGTTAGAGTGGGTGGTAATTTTAAATATTAGAGCCAGGAAAGGTCACCCTGAAAAGGTGATATTTGTGTAAATATTTGAAGGTGGGGAGAGGAGGAGGAAGTTACATGAAATATGTAAGGGAAAAGTCGTACAGGCCAAAGGAACGGCATATATAAAGGCCCTGAGGGAGCATGCCTGATATTTGTGAGGGACAAAGCAGCCAATGTGACTAAAGGGAGTCCTAGGAGTTGAGGTCAGAGATATAACAGGAAACCAGTAGTCCATTGTAAGAATTTCTGTAAGTAATATGCAAAGTCATGGAAAGGTTTTGGGATAAGAAGTGGTAAGATTTGTTTTAGGTTTAAAGAATTGCTTTGGCTGCCATATTGAGAATAGACAGAAGGGGGCAAGAGAGAGCAGGGAGACTAGGAAAATAATTAAGGTTTATGGACTGAGGATGGAGTTGATATTTAATGAAATGAAGGAAGGCTTCAGGACTAGCATGTTTGCAGAGGAAGATGAGGAATTTAGTTTTGGAGATGATAAATAGATGCCAATTAGATGTACAAATATGGAAAATATGAATCAATAGAGTTGGGGAGTAGGTAGGGAGGGATGGAGATTGGGAGTCATCAACATTTGGATGGTATTTAAAACTGTGAGGTTGACTAAGATTTCAGAATTTTACTATAGAAGAGACCCATGGACTGAGCCCTGGGATACTATAACAGCTGTAGGTTGGGTTGCTTAGTAGTAACCAGATGAGTAGATGGGGAAGAAATACCTGGATGTTTAAATCACTAGACTTGTCAGTTATTATCTATATATCAACTTTTCATTCTTTATCTGGATTGGGTTTTGGAGTTTGGGCCACTAAGTGACAAATTAAACCTGTAAGGTGCATCTCATTGGGATGGAAATGGATGAGGGAAGGTGTACCAGTACAGCCTATAGGACAGGGGGAAAAGTACACATTAGCACTAGGAACTGAGGCTGTTTGGTTAGTTATGTAACAGGTAAGTATAGGCACTTCTCTTTTGTTGTAACATAAAAACCTGAGGGAGCCTTTTCTTTGTATTTTTAAAAAGATTTTATTTAGCCCTGGCAGGTGTAGCTCAATGGATTGAGCTTGGGCCTGCGAACCAAAGGATCACGGTTTGATTCCCAGTCAGGGCACATGCCTGGGTTGCAGGCCAGTTCCTGGCAGGGGACGCACAAGAGGCAACCACACATTGATATTTCTCTCCCTCTCTCTCCTTCCCTTCCCCTCTAAAGATAAATAAATAAATAAAATCTTTAAAAAAAGATTTTATTTATTTATTTTTAGAGAGAGGGGAAGGGAGGGAGAGAAACGTCAATGTGTGTTTGCCTCTCACCCACTCCCAACTGGGGACCTGGCTGGCAACCCAGGCAGTTGCCTTGAGTGGGAATCAAACCGGGGACCCTTTGGTTCACAGGCCCGTGCTCAATCCATTGAGCCACACCAGCCGGGGCCTTTTCTTTGTATTTTTAATTGTGATAAAATACACTTCATATAAAATTTACCATTTTAACCATTTTTAAGTGTACAGTTCAGTAGCATTAATTACATTCACAATATTGTACAACCATCTCCACTTTTGGGAGCTTTAAAAAAAATGTTTTGCCATACATTTTATTTTTTTGATAGTTTGTTTTTTATTGTATTTTTTCCCATCACCACTTATCCCCTCCTATTCTTTCTTTAGAGCCCTACAAATTACATCAATACTTTTTGCCTTGTCAGGCTTTTTTGAATCTGTGCCTTCTACTTAGCTCTCAAATTCCACGGAGCTCCACCCCCTACAATCACCACATTGTCCGTGTCTGTGAGTTCTTTTTCTTTTTTGTTCCTTCCCTGCACCTCCCCAAACATTAGACATACAAAGTATAATGATATATGAGTGTGTATCTTCTGGTAGAAATTGAAAATTTGGAACATGAGGGGAAATAAACGCGATGTCTGGACTCAGTACGAGTGAGGAAATGTGGCTAGAAACAACTTGCAGAGGCCTAGACATAGAAAGAGGAGACCAGTGTCTAGTAATTAGCAAGGTTAGAGTAAGTATTTGAAAATAATAGATAATTTCTGGGACTATAAAAGTTCAGAACAACTTTGGTCACAAAGACTAGGAATAAATTTTGATCATGCTGGAACTGATGAGGAGCTCATGGTAAGAGAATAGTGTCCAAAGTGGGTGGTTAAGAAATCTCATCTTGGAATACAGTGGGTCGGGGATAGACTGGAGTTCCTAAGAGTTTAGGGAAGAGGCTTGGGATTGGTGAGTGGAGCTCCGTGGAATTTGAGAGTTAAGTAGAAGGCACAGATTCAAAAAAGCCTGAGAAGGCAAAAAGTATTGATGTAATTTGTAGGGCTCCAAAGAAAGAATAATGTGCCCTAGCAATATTTCTTTGGAAGAGGTGGTAGGGGTGGAGTGAAAGCTTGGTAGGGGGTTAGGGCAGAAATTGAGATGTAGTGAGAAGCTCTAGGAGGGAGGAGATGATTTGGTGGGAGATAGTGCAATTTCAGAGGTTCAGGGAAAGAGTCAAGAACCAAAGGTTGGTTCTGGAAAGGGTTCGTCTTAGGAAAGTCAGAAGACAGCCCGTTGGGCTGTTATAGATCAATGGTCAATACAGGTCAATGGCCGAGGAACAGCTTTCTGAGTTGATGGGTTACGCAGGGACTTTCCCGCTGGCTGTGCTTCACCTCTTGGGTCTGAACAGAAAGGGCCTGAAAAGCGAAGACCCCAGCAGTGACGTGAGGCAGACTGGGTCGGGGAGGTGTCGAGCCCCAGGCCCCGCCCCTCGCTTACGCCATCAGCCCGCGCCGTGCCGCAGGCTGTAGCTCCGCCCCGCCCGCGAGGTTGTCGGTGCTGTGTAAGCACCAGCGATGGCTATGGCTCCAGCCTTTTAGCTAGTTGAAAACTAAAGCTCCCGACGCGGCCCTGGTCCTAATGGCGGCGGCGGCGGCGGCCCTAGCAGCGGCCGGTGCCCCTCCTGCGATTCCGCAGGCGGCAGGAACCGGAGGGCCAACAGCCCGCCGAGACTTCTACTGGCTTCGCTCCTTACTGGCCGGAGGTGGGTGTCCGCCGGAGGGACTCGGCCACGCCCGAGATGGCAGGAGCAGGTCGGATGCAGGCGGCCTCGAGGACTTTCTTGGGCAGTGGCTACTTCAGTGCCCTGCCAGATGTTTGTCCTGACCTGCTGTAACCTTTTCCTAATAATCACTGAACTAGTGACAGCAGGATCTTGGGGAGGAGAGCCCTGGAACTGCCGTGGAGCGGCTGGGGAGGTGGAAGGGCTGAACCAGGCGCCCATTCTTCAGGGTTGGATGGGAAAATAGGGGAGTCTTTTACAAGGTCCGAGGTGTTTCAGTAAAACACTCTGGGCTTTCCTTTCTTTTATAAAGACAGTAGGTGGCTGAATGTGGAATTGGATTTTGTTGTTTGCTTAAGAGAAAACAAATAGCTTTTAAAACGTGATTGGAAAATTGTGCAACCAAACTGATTCCAGCGATTCTAGTAAACTGTCACAGTTGCTCACAATTACTTGACAGGTAGCTGGTGCAGCCCTATTGTTAGCGTGACTGTAGGACCAGAAGGTTCACGTTGTCTATCAGAAATTTCCTCTGCCTTTCCATAAAGAGGTGTTTCGGTCTCTACCCTTTCTTAATTGATTGTGTGGGTTGTCATCACTTATTTAAGACTAGGTATTTTAAAAGTTCCTATAGAAAGATAATGTCTCTATGCTGCAGTAGTATTAAAAGTTTATTCTGCTGATAGAAAGGACATTTCATACAGGAACACTTGAGTACCTGCTGTGTGCCTCTCACATGTTCAGTGTACATCAGGGAACAAAACAATATCCTGGAGTTTACATTAGTTGTGGAGAAAGACAATAAACACAATGAAAAACTAAGTTATATAGTTTGTTACAAAGTGATGAATCCAGTGGGAAGAAGTAAAAAGAAGAATGGGGCATGGAAGTGGAGATGCTAAGTGGGTGCATATTAAATAAAATACTGGTGATAACTCTCATTAAAAGGGTGACACTTGAACAAACTTGAAGAAATAAGGGAGTTTAGCAAGTTGATGGCTAAGAAGGAGCGTTTCAGAAGGAGAGAAAAGCTAAAGTGAAGGCTTCAAAGTGGGAGTGGGCCTCCTGTGTTCAAATACCAGCAGTGGCTGCACCAAATAGCGTTGATGGGAGAGGGAGGTTAGAGACATACAGGGTGCAGTTGAAGGGCCTTGCATGCCATTGTAAAGATTCTGACTTTTACTTGGAATGTAGTTGGGAGTCATTGCAGGTCTTGAGCAGAGAAGTGACATAATATGACATATTTCAAAACAATCACTTTGGCTTCCTGTTGAGAGTAACTGTACAAAAGTAAATATGGAAGCAAGGAGATTAGTTTGGAGGTTATTGCAGTAATTCAGATGATAAGTAGTGGCTTGGATCAGGTGAGTAACAGGAGAAATGGTGAAAAATTATGATAATCTGGATACAGATGTAATGAATAGGACTTTCTACCAGGTTAGAGATGGGGTAAGAATGACTTGACTCATGGTCTGAGCAGCTGAAAGATTGAAGTAGTCACTCACTGGCTGAAATGGGAAGGCTGTGGTTGGAGCAGTTTTCATGCTGGTTGTAGTTGGAGGGGAGATGAGGAGTCCAGTTTTGGACACGTTGCATTTTGTGATGTTGATTAGACATTAAACTAGAATCACGGTACATGTTGGTGGGGTTAGCAACCAGGTCTCTTTATGTGCTACTGGTAGTGATGTAAATTGGTACAGCCGCTTTGGAGAACTAGTTGGGAAGTTATCTGTGAAGCTGAACATTTGTATGTCGTGTGATCCAGTAGTTCCACTCCTAGGTTTATCTCAACATAAATATTTTTGTTCATGTGTACAATATTCATGATAGTCCCAAATCAGAAGGAATCCAAATGCCCATCGGTGTTGTAACATATTACCAAAATATGGTATAATCATACAATTTAATACTATGCAGCATTGAAAATGAATAAATTCTTGCCACATGCAACAGTGTTGATGAATCCCACAAGCTTAATATTGAACAGAAGAAATCAGGCACAAAGCAAACCATACTGTGTGATTTAATTTATATATGGTTCAAAAACAATCAAAACTAAGTCCATGTTGTTAGAAGTCAGAAGGCCAGTTGATTATCTCTGAGAAGGAGGGGCAAATAGTGATTATGGGAGTACAGAAAGGACTTCTGGGAGGTTGGTAGTTTCATTTCTTGATGCGGATGGTCCTTATGTGATTGTATTCACCATTCATTAAGTGACATACAATTTGTGCACTTTTTTTTAATGTATCTAACAGTTAGTTACTACTTAAAATCTTTTAAAAGGAGGAAAAGAATTGCAGAGAGCAAGTATCAGAAACTCTGCAAAGGTATCTTGATTAAGCTTTGTATTTTTAGAAGCTTGCATAGTTTTTGTTTTATTTTTACATAGTTTCCTTTCTTTTAAAATCAGGTTTATCAAGTTATAATTTATATACAGTAAAATTCACCCTTAATTTAAATGCATATTCTAGTTATGATATTTTCAGTTTACAATGGGTTTATCAGTATGTGATGCCATTGTAAATCAAAGGAGCATTCTAAAGTACATACAAGGTACTTTAGAAAAATGTTTTAGTTCATGCGGGCTACTATAACAAAATGCCATAATATGATGGCTTATAAACAACAAACATTTATTTTTTATAGTTCTAGAAGCTGGAAAATCTAAGATCATGGTGCTATCAGGTTTAGTAACCAATGAGGACCTTCTTCCTTATAGACAGCAAATTCTTATTGTGTTTTCGCAAGGTTAGGGCTGTCTGGGGCCTTGTTTATAAGGGCACTAATCCCACAGTTAGTTGAATACTTGACTCATATTGCATTTTATTTAAATAAAGATGCAGAGCCCTCTGGACATAATTACCCCCTAAAAGCCCTACCTCTAAATGCTGTCAAATTGGGAATTAATTTTCAACATGAAATTTTTTTGGTGTGGGACACAAACAACATAGCAAAGGAATCTATATATTATCACCTTAGAAGCACGCTAAGCTAGTGGGCCTGGCCTATATGTATGCACTTTTGCACTTTGCCGTCATCTTCATGTCTGCAGGATCACATGTGGTAGGGACCAAGTACATAATTGCTGAATTTATGAAAGAATGATTGAATTTTATGGGTAAAAGTTGGTTATTTCAATGCAAAAATTATGTAGAAGAGGAGGAGTTTTCTTCAAACGGTGCCTTACAGTTGAGTAAATACCTTTCAGGTGTCTCCATAACCACTTTTAGCAAGATTCCCAGTATTCATCAGGTATTAGGGGACCAATTTACACTCTTCAAACTTATTTTTAAGTATGACATGCCAATTATTAAGTTACAGAGAATGAGGGCCAATGATCTGCACATCACTTCTACTGGGTGGTTACACCCATGGAGATCAAATTAAAGATCAGAGGGTATGTGTTGGCTAATGGAAACAAATAATGGTTTCCATCTGGAAAGAAATGGTATGCAACATCTCCCTGACCTCTTAAATTTTTTAGGTATTGCGGGATGCTGTGCTAAAACAACAGTTGCTCCTTTGGATCGTGTAAAGGTTTTACTACAAGCTCACAATCACCACTATAAACATTTAGGTGAGTTAATAGATGCTAAAGATTAAAATGAATGAAAACATCCATCTACGGGCGTGGTTTCCATTTGAGAATTACAGTGAAAAGAAGATACAAAAGGGAGTTCAAATTTGGTGGCAGATTTTACAAGGAATAGATCTCTGTTATTCATTTTCATATTTTCATTTGCCATAGTGTTTATAATTGTTTTAAGGTACTGATATCCTCCTCTAAACCAAAATCTTTGAATCATTGAAGTACTATGAGTTGCTTATTGGGATTAATGTGTCATATCCTTGACAGGCACACATTAATAGCTCAGCTGGATTTTTTTTGAAGAATTCAATCAGACCCTGGCTGGTGTGGCTTAGTTGGTTTGGCATCATCCACAAAATGAAACGTGGATGGTTCCATTTGTACCTGGCACATGCCTGGGTTGCCAGGGTCCCCAGTAGGGGGTGCCGGAGAGGCAACCACACAGTGATGTTTCTCTCCTCTTTCTCCCTCCCTTCCCCTCTCTAAATATAAATAAATCAAATCTTTAAAAAAATTTTTAAAAGAACATTGATTAACTAGGAATGAAGTTCATAATGTTTTAGTTAATTTAAAAATATTACAAAATAGTGGAATTATTTGCATTTTATATAAATAAATATGTGTTTAGACAAAAGACTAGAAAGAGAAACATTAACATTAGTGGTTAATATTCAGTGGCGAGATTAGAGGAAATATTTTTCCTCTAAGCTAATTTGTAACACATGTTGAACATACATGATTTACTTTTTCAATTAGAAGAGAAAAGAGTTTTTAAAAAATTTAATGTGTTTCCCTGGTGGAGTAGTTCAGTTGGATAGAGTATTATCCTGATATGCCAAGGTTGCAGGTTCTGTACCCAGTCAGGGTACATATAAGAAGCAGCCGTTGAATGCATAAATAAGTGGAACAGCAAATCAATGTTCGTGACTTCTCTTTCTCTCTCCTTCTCTCTCCTCCTCTCCCTCTCTCCCCTTCTTCTCTCTCTCTAAAAATCAATTTAAAAAAATTATTGTGGACAGAGACCAAGAAAGAAATTAGGTCAAGGCAACCAAGTCATACCACTTCATTGCTTTAATTTCACGCTTCAAAAGATAGGAATGATGAGTGCTCTGCATGATCTATGCAACATCAGTGTAGAAGAAAGATGATTAACAGTAGATAAAAATTATTTTTTCAAATGGATTTTTAAAATGTGATTTTCCTCAAAAAATGTAATGGCTGTTTATAGTTTATATTAATTGCAGCTCACTTTGTTGTCAATATTTTTAATACTAAGTCCGTACTTAAAATTGAAAGAAAAAAGTTACCATCTTTATGTCCAGCAATAAATTCTGTATGTTCACAGTGTACTCTTCATGTATAGAAAGAATCGGACTTTTAAACTTATTAAGAGATTATATAAAACTGGAAAGGAAGGAAATTATTTTCTTTTGTTATCTAAATTGAGGGTGAAAAAGGACATGAATTATATTACCTGATAACTTGGAGTGTTTTTCGATGACCCAACAGACCAGTAACTAAGCAGGATTGTTTTATTGCTTTAACCTGCTCCCCATGGTGATCTGTGTTGGTTTTTTTCCTGGTTTGTAATTATTTGATTACCTATTCACATTAGATTTCACTCTCTACAGGATTGCATACCATGGGTTACAGTGTACCCTATAAAGGCATGCAAAATTTGAAATGGAATTCCTGCAGTGGTGTAGTATATGGAATTTCATGTATCTTTAAAATATAAAGCTTAAAAAAAAAAGTACACAAGCCATAAAAAAGGTATTATTTATTTTCTTTAAAATGTTTTTGGCATTTTATTCTAGATACCTCCTTTTTTATATGTATGCATAAACATTTTTAAAATTTTGGTTTTTTAAAGCATGAGTTTTCACAGTCAAATAAAAGATGAAGAGACTTCCAGCCAAGATGGAGGCATAGCTGGACACGCTGTGCCTCTCTCACAACCAAGATTAAGGACAACAAAAATATAGAATCAAAAAAAAGAAAACCCAACCAGGACAGAGAGAAAATTGAATTGTGTGAGAGTCCGACAACAACGATTCACCCCAGACCGGTAAGAGGGGCGGAATCAGCGGACCTGCAGAGTCTGCGGCTGGCGGAGTCCGATCGTGGTGGGATAAGCCAGAGGTGGTCCTGGGAGTGCGGCCACTCCAGGTGCACAGGCGGCGGCGTGGCCAAACGCACAAGACGGCAGACCGCAGACACAAATTCGCGCACAGATAAACCAGGCGAAAACAGGCAGCAAGACAGACTGTGCGACACAGGGCCCCAGCACCGGGAAGTAAAGCCTAAAAGCACCCATTGAAAATACTTGTAGGAGCTCAGGTGCCAGGAAGGAGTCCCAGCCTCACAGGAGAGTTCGCTGGGGAGACCCCCGGGGTCCTGGAGTGTGTGCAGGCCCACCCACATGGAAATCAGCACCAGAAGGGCCCAGTTTGATGGGGGAAAGAGGCTGAAGGGACTGGAATCTGTGAAACAGTGAGAAGCAAGCACCATTGTTCCCTCTCGGACCCCGCGCCCACATCCAGTATCACAACCCAGTGACTGGGTTGCCCCGCCCTGGTGAATGCCTAAGGCTCCGCCCCTTACTGTAAAACAGCTGCAACCAGACCAAAAAAAAACCAAAACAAAAACAACAAACCAAATTAAGGATGGCTCAAACGGGAAAATAGATCTGGGCCCCAGAGCTAATTCATCTAAGCGACCAAGAGGTAGCCAACCTATCAGATGCACAGTTCAAAGCACTGGTCATCAGGATGCTCACAGAAATGGTTGATTTTGGTCTCAAATTAGATGAACAAATGGAGGCTACAATAAGTGAAATGAAGAAAAATGCACAGGGAACCAATAGTGATGGGAGGAAAACTGGGACTCAACTCAATGGAGTGGACCAGAAGGAAGAAAGAAACAACCAAATAGAAAAGAATGAAGAAACAAGAATTCAAAAAAATGAGGAGAGGCTTAGGAACCTCCAGGACATCTTTAAACGCCCCAACATCCAAATTATAGAGGTACCAGAAGGGGAAGAGGAAGAGCAACAAGTGGAAAACTTATCTGAACAAATAATAAAGGTGAACTTCCCCAATCTGGCAAAGGAAATAGACTTCCAGGAAGTCCAGGAAGCTCAGAGTCCCAAAGAAGTTGGACCCAAGGAGGAACACACCAAGGCACATCATAATTACATTAGCCAAGATTAAAATGAAGGAGAGAATTCTAGAAGCAGCAAGGGATAAGGACACAGTCATCTACAAAGGAGTTCCCATGAGACTGTCAGCTGACTTCTCAAAAGAGACCTTCCAGGCAAGAAGGGGCTAGAAAGAAGTATTCCAAGTCATGAAAGTCAAGGACCTATATCCAGGATTGCTCTATCCAGAAAAGCTGTCATTTAGAATGGAAGGAAATATAAAGTGCTTCTCAGATAAGGTCAAGTTAAAGGAGTTCATCATCACCAAGCCCTTATTATATGAAATGTTAAAGGGACTTATCTAAGAAAAAGATTAAAAAATAGGACAGTAAAAGAGCAAGCTCACAGGTATTAACAACCAGACCTAAGACAAAAGCAAACTAAGCAAACAAGTAGAACAGGAGCAGAAACACAGAAATGGGGATCACATGGAGGGTTAGCAACAGGGGAGTGGGAGGAGGAGAGAGGGGGAAAAGGTACAGAGAATAAGTAACATAGATGGTAGGTAGAAAGCAGATGGGGAAGGGCAAGAATAGTATGGGAAAAGTAGAAGCTAAAGAACTTATAAAACATGGACATGAACTAAAGGGGGGAATGTGGGTGGGAGGCGGTGTGAAGGGCGGAGGGGAATGATGGGGGAGAAATGGGACAACTGTACTAGCACAATCAATAAAATATAATTTAAAATAAAATTAAAAAAAAAAAAAACCCACACAGGCTTGATATAATAGATACACTGAGGATTTTGCACCCTACAGGGAATACATATTTTTTTCCAAACAACTTTATAACATTTGCAAAAATTGGTCCAGTATTATGTCTTAAAGAAAATCTCTGAAATAACTATGTATATTGTCATATTGGTACTAGACTTACTGTGGTGATCACTTCATAAATTATATTAATGTCTAATCACTGTTGTACACCTGAAACTAATATTGTATGTTAACTGTAGTTGAAAAATTAAAAAAAATCTTTTAAAAAAATTTCAACCCTGGCTGGATTGCTCAGTTGGTTGGACCATCAGCCCATACAGCAAAAGGTTGTGGGTTGGTACCTCAATCAGGGCACATACCTAGGTTGTGGGTTTGATCATGGGTTAGGGGCATGTGCACGAGGCAACCAATCAGTGTTTCTCTCTTGCTATCTGTCCCTGCCTCCACCACTCTCAGCCTTTCCTCCCTCTCTAAAATCAATGAACATATCCTTGGTAAGGACTTTTTAAAAATAAAAGAACGAAAGAAAATTTCAGTTTTATTTCCCAAAGTGAATTCAGATTGTAGATTGAAGGAAAAAAATAACACAATTATCTCAGTTGGTATTTAAATGCCATTTGAAAACATTCAACATCCATTTTTCATCTGTTTGTCTTTCTCAGTTATTTTGTTTTAGGTTAGATTTTTGTAAAAAGCATCTGTTTCAATATGGCCTTTTAACAGAATTTGAGAATCTTTGGCTTTAAAAAAAATTTTTTCCCTTTTATTGATTCCAGAGAAAGGGGAAGGGAGGGAGAAAGCAAGGGAGAGAAACATCAATTTGAGAGAGAAGCACCAACTGGTTGCTTCTTGTACCTGCCCCAACTGGGGACCCAACCTGGAACCCCCAGTCATGTGACCCAACTGGGAATTGAACCTGTGACCTTTCAGTCTCCAGGATAATGCTCAACCTACTGAGCCACACTTTCCAGGGTGAGAATCTTTGGCTTTTCATAGATGACTTTGTCCTTCAGCTTTTCTGCTGTCATTGAGTTATTAACTTCCATTCTTATTTATGTTTTGTGTTTATTGTGCATTTTTTTGTCATCTCTAGTTCCCCTCTATAGGTGTTTCTTTCCTAGATTTTCTTTTTTTTTTTAATCACTGTATCCTTTTTGCCTGTACTAATGGTTTTTCTTAAAATGTTTCCAGTAATCAAAAAGTTTTAAAGAATAATACAGGGTCCAGAACAAATAAAGCCCCTTTGTTATTACAAAATCTTTTATTACAAAATCATAAGTGAGTAATTCTGTAATAAACAATATTGCACTCAGGCACATCATATGACATTTTAGGTGAAGTGTTCAAATTAAAACTATAAATTATTACACCCACATTATTACTACCAGCCACACTCAAGCAAACCTTACTTCTTCTGGACCCCCTATAATAAACATGTGGACTCAATGCTTCAAAATAAGCTTTATCAGTACAATTGAAACTTCCTCTGTTCTTCCCCTTCATCATCATCAGCCTTCCTGTTCCTACTGGATAGTCGTGTTTCTAAATTTAATTACCCTTAAATAGTTACTAACACATTTGAATAAAATTAAACATTTGAATAAAATTAAACAGGACTTAACTTTTGCTCCCTCTTCCTGCAAGGGGACACCATCTTTAGTAGAATTTCCTTTCTAGGTGTGTGTGTGTGTGAATATATTTAGTTTTATTATTCATGGATTTTGGGAGAATTTTATATATTATGCACATAGCCATATGTCAACATAATAGAATTCTTTTTAGTAGACTGTTAGTCCATTTAGATACTTGCTTATTAAAAATGTTTTTATTATCTGTTTTGTATGTTAATAAGTAATTTCTGGGAAGGGATCAAAAGGTTACTTGCAGTCTATAATTCATAATGAGCCTAGTCATTTACTTTCATATTTGATCAGATATTTGGTTGAAAAATTTGGAAAGGAGCCTGAATTTAGATAGTTTAATAATGGAAGTATTTAGTGATATGTTTATTGAAGTCTGTATTGCAAATGGGACTAGTGATTAACCTTAACAGAATAATAAACATATCAATATATGGGATCAGAACTGAGGCCTTTGTTTATCAGTATTCCTGATTGAAGTCTACTAATGATAAAAAATTGCCTCCTCAATTTAAATTGTTTTAATAGTTTTTATTTGTTTCTTTTATTTAGTGATATTTTTTATTTTCCTTATCCTCACCTGAGGATATGCTTATCAATTTTTTAGAGAGAGGGGAAGGGAGGAGGTGGAGGGAGAGGGAGAGGTTCAAACCTGCACCAGTTTACAGGGTAACACTCCAGTCAACTAATCCACACCAGCCAGGGCTAGCAGTATTCTTATTTATACAAACCACACATGTATCTGGGTCAGTCTGGGAAATCTTCCTTCATCCTTTTAGATAGAGTTGATCATCTGCCCTGAAGTATATGGACTTTGAATATATTTCTGTTAATATTTTTAAATACCTATAGTTTAATATAATTTGTGATAATTGTAAGTATAATTTATTTGTTGGTGTTCTTGCCATAATGTTTTATATTTTTACATGTGGTATATTTATATAATTTGAACAAGTGATGTATTTTAAGTAGTATTAACTTACATAGAAATTACTATTCATGTAATTTCTCAAACAAAATTATATTATGTGCAATGACATTAGTAATCTTTACCTGTGATTGTCATGAAAATTTGAATTTAGATAGTTTTCTCTGTTTTAATAGTATTTTTCTTCTAAAAATCTTTCTAAAAATAGGAGTATTTTCTACATTGCGTGCTGTTCCCAAAAAGGAGGGATACCTTGGATTGTATAAAGGGAATGGTGCAATGATGATTCGAATCTTTCCCTATGGTGCAATCCAGTTTATGGCGTTTGAGCATTATAAAACGGTGAACTTTTATTTTGTTTTCTTGTTTTGTGTCCTTAACTATCATACTTAGTCGACAAGGCATTTGCTTTGGCCTTTAAAATTACTTTGGATGAATGGGTAAAGTAATGTCTTTTTGAAGGAATAGGATTTGTGATAGTTTAAAATTTTAAATATAACTTGAATTTAGAGTTATCTATTCCAGAATTGTTAGTCATTTTTCAGTAAATTATTTATATTCCCACTTAAGAAAAAGAGCCAAAGTATACTTTAAGTAGATAATAATAAATCCATAAAATATTAATAGCTCTTTAGTATTTTCTTGTTTCTCAATTATAGGAGAGGAACATTGTGGCTTTGGATTTTCCTATTATATAAAATAGCAAAACCATATTGTAAAAAAATCTGCTTTTAAGTAATGATCTAAATTAACAGCTTTTCCCATCTTACTCATTGATCAAATTTCTCTTTTCTAGCTGAGTGAAAGTTTATCCTCTCAAACATGTTAACACAGAAAGGGATTATGTATGTTAAATTTCATAGGGTATCTTAAAACGCAAAATAAACAGACAGGGGGACAACACTGTAAGCTGGTCTGTCAGATGGAATGGATGCCTTCAGTATATGAAGACTTCATTGTCTGTAGAAGCATTTTATTCCTACTACTCCAATATACACTTCATTTGTGATCATTAGCATGTAGTATATTTGGTGATCCTGAGCTAGACTGCGTCTGTAAACATACAAAACTAGAGCAGAGGCTGTAGAGAAAGTATCTGACTGGCTTATGGAGTAAAATAACACAGTCCAGCTTCATATAATTGTTGTCATTTCACTCACATTTAATATTTTCTTTTTACTAGTTCTGTTACTCTTTTGAAATAAGTCTTCATTATTAAACAGTGAAATGGGTAGCATTTTAAAAATACCTTATTTAATTTGATGTTTTTGGTTTCTAGTTGATTACTACAAAGCTGGGAATTTCTGGTCACGTGCACAGATTAATGGCTGGATCCATGGCAGGTAAGAGGAATGGGTTTATTTTATTTCTGACAAATTTACTTTCTATTAAAACACTTAATTTGGTTTAGGAGATATGTGTGATATTAACAGCATACATTTATTATCTTTCTGTATTCAACTATATAAGAAATTGTTAATATCCTGCCCTGGCTGGTGTGGCTTCGTGGATTGAATGCTGGCCTGTGAACCAAAAGGTCGCCTGTTTGATTCCCAGATCAGGGCACATGCCTGGGTTGTGGGGCAGGTCCCCAGTAGGGATCGCGCAAGAGGCAACCACTCATTGATGTTTCTCTCCCTCCCTTCCCCTCTCTAAAAATAAATAAATAAAATCTTTTTTCTTAACGCAAGAAATTATTAATATCCCAACTCAAAAAAGAGTATTTTATAGTGGGAGATGGTAAGGAATAGTCTAAACTTACAACTATGTGAAAACTATGTCATTTCCTTTGACAATTCTCCTGAAAATGTTTATTTTTTTCTTTAAAAATTTTTTAAAAATTAGGCCCTGGCTGGTGTGGCCTAGGGGATTGAGTGCCGGCCTATGAACCAAAGAGTCACCGGTTTGTTTTCCAGTCAGGGCACATGCCTGGGTTTCGGGCCACGTCCCCAGTAGGGGCTATGCAAGAGGTAACCACATGTTGATGTTTATCTCCCTCTCTTTCTCCCTCCCTTCCCCTCTGTCCAAAATTAATGAATAAAATCTTTAAAAAATTCTTAAATTATACTGACTATAGTAATACCTACTCCTATGTAATGAAAATAGTATCACTCCCTAGAAGCAATCACTGTTAGCAGTGTCTTATGTATGCTTTTTTCTAATACTACCTTATAGAATAAGAACTTTTCTTTTTGTTATCTCTGTATATATCAGTACATAGATCTTATTTTGTTAAAGAATTGTGTTATAGTCTTCTTTTTTTAGAGGTCAGACGTCTTGTTTTGTCTTGTCTTGCCTGGGCTTGTGTTTCAGTGTGTTACATTCTAAGGTATGAATGTACCATGATTTATTTAATCAGTTCCCAATTGATTGACATTTAGGATATTTTCAGTATTTGTTTCACAGAAAACATATTGTCCTTGTGTGACAATATCTATAGAATAGATTTTTCAGAAATTACTTTATCTATGAAAGGATGTATGTATTTAAATTTTTAAAAAATATTTATTTATTTTCTAGGAATGGGAAGGGAAGGAGAAAGAGGGAGAAACACAGAGTGAGAAACATCAATGTGTGGTTGCCTCTCACACGTCCCCTACTGGGGGCCTGGCCTGCAACCCAGGCATGTGCCCTAGCCTGGGAATTGCACATGAGACCCTTTGGTTCATAGGCCCACACTCAGTCCACTGAGCCACACCAGCCAGGGCTTTATTTAAATTTTTATAGGATTTGACAAGCTGATCTCCATAATCTTTTCAACAGCCTTTCCCCCTACATTCCATACCAGCACTAGTTCTTATCAAAATTTTTAGTATATTTTACTGATTATGCTATTACAGTTTTCCCAGCTTTTCCCCCTTTGCCTGCCTCTGCCCGGTACCCCCTTTTCCTCCAGCAGTCGCTCCTCTCAGTTTATGTCCATGGGTCATGCATATAAGCTCTTTGGCTTCTTCATTTCCTGTATATTCTTAACATCCCCCTGTCGTCTATTTTGTACCTACCAATTGTGCTTCTTAATCCCTGCACCTTTTCCCCCACCTCTAACCCATCCCAGCTGATAACCCTCCAAATGATCTCCTTATCTATGATTCTGTTCCTGTTCAGCCCTCCAAATGATCTCCTTAGCTATGATTCTGTTCCTGTTCTGGTTATTTGCTTAGTTTGTTTTTGTTTTTTACGTTCATTTGTTGATAGTTGTTGTCATTTTAATGTTCATAGTTTTGATCTTTTTCTTAAATAAATCCCTTTAATAATGGCTTGGGAATAATGAAGTCCTTTAACTTAACCTTGTCTGGGAAGCACTTTATCTGCCCTTCCATTCTAAATCATATCTTTGCTGGATAGAGTAATCTAAGTTGTAGGTTCTTGCTTTTTATAACTTTGAATATTTCTAGCCTGCAAAGTTTCTTTTGAGAAATTCAGCTGATAGTCTTATGTGAACTGCTTTGTAGGCTACTCTCTGCTTTTCTCTTGCTGCTTTTAAGAATCTCTCTATCCTTAACCTTTGGCATTTTAAGTATTATGTGTCTTGGTGTGGTCCTCTTTGGGTCCATCTTGTTTGGGACTCTCTGTGTTTCCTGGATTTTTATGTCTAATTTCCTTCACCAGATTAGGGAAAACTTTTTTTATTGTTTTTTCAAATAAGTATTCAATTTCTTGCTCTTCTTCTTCTCCTTCTGGCACCTTTATGATTCGGATGTTGATATGCTTAAAGTTGTTGCATAGGTTCCTCAGCCTATCCTCATTTTTTGTTTGCGTGTGTTAATTATAATTTTTTTTTATTTTTTGGATTCCTGTTTCTTCTTTCTATTCTGGTTGAATGTTTATTTCTTCTTTTTGTTTCAAATCGTTGATTTGAGTCTCAACTTACTTCCCTTCACTGTTGGTTCCCTGTATATTTTTATTTATTTCACTTAGTGTATCTTTCATTTCTTTCTTTCTTCCTTTATTTTGTGGCTGTACTCAATGAGTTCTCCTAGCATCCTCATAACCAGTGTTTTGAAATCCACATCTGATAGGTTAGCTATCTCCATTTTGTTTAGTTCTTTTTCTGGGGTTTTGTTCTGTTCTTTCATTTGGGCCATATTTCTTTGCCTCCACAATTTGGTGGCCTCCCTGTGCTTGTTTCTGTGTATTAGGTAGAGCTGCTTTGATTCTGTCTTAGTGTGGCCTATGTAGAAAATGCACCTGTAGATTGTGTAGGGCAGAGCCTTAGGTAATTGCCAGGACAGCGCAATTCCCTTCACAGCTTTGTGGCTCTGTGTGTGTCTGACAGGGAGAGGGGTCAGTGCTGCTGCCTGGCTTCTGGAGGCCCGCTGGGCACTCATCCTGCTTCCAGTCACCTCACCCACCATCCATATGTGATCAGCGCCCTTCCAGTTCTGCTGCTGTAGTGTTTGTGTATGTTCTAAGCCCACATGTGCCCTTTAAGCAATGAAAAGCCAGCACTGGTTTTTTTTAGCCAGAGGTAATGGGGTTTTATCTTCTCTGTGCTGGGATCCTAGGATATGTGGGCTGGTCTGGGGCTGGGATTGGTTGCTCCCGAGGTATCCCTCCCAATTTTTATTCACTGTATGTGAGCGTGAGACTGCCCGCTCCACCACTGATGCTGCTGTCTCTTGTGCTGCACCCTGTCCGGGCTCTACAACTCTGCCCAGCATACCCATCTGGATGAATGTGTCTTCTTTAAATCCTTGTTTGTCAGGCTTCCATACAGTTCAGCTCCATTTTCTGATGGTTCTGGGTGTTATTTGGTTTTGAGATCTGGTTTTAATTCTTTCTATGCCAGGAAGCAAACCATGTCTACCTACACCTCCATCTTGACCCGAAGTCCCCTTATCAATTAGAGTTTTTTAAGATTTTGTTTATTTACTTTTAGAGAGAGAGGAAGGGAGGGAGAAAGAGAGGGAGAGATACATCAATCAGTTATCTCTCATACGCATTCAACTGAGGACCTGGCCTGCAACTCAGGCATGTGCCCTGACTAGGAATCAAACCAGCAACCTTTCCATTTCCAGGCTGGCGTCCAATCAATTGAGCCACACCAGGCAGGGCTCAAATTTTTATTTTTAATTTTAAGTTTTTAAAAAAGATTTTATTGATAACTTCTGGCCAAGATGGAGGCATAGGTAGACACACTGTGTCTCCTTGCACAACCAAAAGAAGGACAACAACAATTTGAAAACAAAAGACAACTGAACTGACAGAAGAATCAAACTGTATGGAAGTGTGACAACCAAGGAGTTAAAGAAGACACATTCATCTAGACTGGTAGGAGGACTGAGATGGGCAGCCAGGTGGAGAGGACTCATAGCAAGGTGGCGGCTGGAGGACCTGGGAGGGCAAGGTGGTGGCTGGCAGACCCAGTGAGGTGGGGGATTGTGGAGCAGGGTGTGTAAGACTGCAGCTAGCCGGCAAGGCAGCAGTGGGCAGACCCAGTGAGGCAGCAGCTGGTAGAGTGAGTGGTCCCACATTAATGTGCAGATAAACTGGGAGGAACAATTGGGAAGCGAGACAGACCACACAACCCAGGGCTCCAGTGCAGGAAAATAAAGCCTTGAACCACTGAAACTCCCAGCCTCACAGGAGAGTTCGTTGGAGAGACCCACAGGGTCCTAGAATGTACACAAACCCACCCACCCAGGAATCAGCAGCAGAAGGGCCCACTTTGCTTGCGGGTAGTGGAGGAAGTGACTGAAAACCAGCAGAGAGTGGAGCAGGCACCATTGTTCCCTTTCGGACCCTCCCCCACAAACAGCGTCACAACCCAGCCACGTGGGTTGACCTGCCCTGGTGAACACGTAAGGCTCTGCCCCTTACTACGTAGCAGGTGCTCTGAGACAAAAAAAAAAAAAAAAGCCCAAATGAAAGAACAGATCAAAGCTCCAGAAAAAAATGCAACTAAGTGACGAAGAGATAGACAACCTATCAGATGCACAGTTCAAAACACTGGTAATCAGTATGCTCACAGAATTGGTTGAATTTGGTCACAAATTGGATGAAAGAATGAAGCCTGTGCTAAGTGAAATAAAGGAAAATGCACAGGGAACTAATAGTGATGGGTCACTAATAGTGACTCAGATCAACAGTGTGGACCAGAAGGAAGGAAGAAACATTCAACCTGAAAAGAATGAAGAAACAAGAATTCAAAAAAATGAGAAGAGGCCCAGAAACCTCCAGGACATCTTTAAACATTCCAACATCTGGATTATAGGGGTTCAAGAACTAGAAGAGGAAGAGCAAGAAACTGAAAACTTATTTGAACAAATAATGAAGGAGAATGTCCCCTAACTGGCAAAGGAAATAGACTTCCAGGAAGTCCAGGAAGCTCAGAGAGTCCCAAAGAAGTTGGACCCAAGGAGGAACACACCAAGGCACATCAGAATTACATTAGCCAAGATTAAAATGAAGGAGAGAATCCTAGAAGCAGCAAGGGATAAAGGCAGAGTCACCCACAAAGGACTTCCCATGAGACTGTCAGCTGATTTCTCAAAAGAGACCTTCCAGGCAAGAAGGGGCGAGAAAGAAGTATTCCAAGTCATGAAAGTTAAGGACCTACATCCAAGATTGCTCTATCCAGCAAAGCTGTCATTTAGAATGGAAGGGAAAATAAAGCGCTTCTCAGATAAGGTCAAGTTAAAGGAGTTCATCATCACCAAGCCCTTATTAAATGAAATGTTAAAGGGACTTATCTAAGAAAAAGAAGATAAAAAATATGACAGTAAAAGACAGCAAACTCACAAATATTAACAACCACACCTAAAACGAAAGCAAACTAAGCAAACAAGTAGAACAGGAGCAGAAACACAGAAATGGAGATCATATGGAGGGTTAGCAACTGGGGAGTGGGAGGTGAAAAGAAGTGGGGAAAGGTACAGAGATGGTAGGTAGAAAATAGACAGGGGGAGGTTAAGAATAGGTAGGAAATGTAGAAGTCAAAGAACTTACATGTTTGACGCATTGACATGACCTAAAATGGGGGGGGGTGGGATTTGGGTGGGAGGGGGTGTGCAGGGTGGAGGGGAATAAAGGGGAAAATGGGACAACTGTAATTGCATCATCAGTAAAGTATATTTAAAAAAGATTTATTTACTTCTTTTTGGAGAGAGTGGAAGGGAAGCAGAAAGAGAGGAAGAGAAACACCAATGTGTGAGAGATGCATGGTTGCATCTTGCATGCCCCCAACTGGGCCCACAACCTAGGCGTGTGCCCGTCTGGTTCTCAGGCTGGCACTTAATCCATTGAGCCACACCAAATAGGGCTCAAATTTTTGATATTTGGAAATTAATTATGAGCAAGGTTAATCACCTTTTCATAGTTGTAGTGACCATTTGTTATTTCTTTCTGCTTTGACTTTTTTCTAATTAAATATTCATTTTTATGAGTTTTGGAATTAGGACATTATTCTTCTTTTTTGTCAAATATTGCTCATATTTTATTTACCAGTTTTAGATTTGCCTTTTGACTTTGTGATATTTTGGAAAAATCATCTAAGAGTTGCTTTTACCCCCCTTACAGAAATTTTCCATAGCTAAATGTGTTAGTCTTTTTCTCAGTGCTTCAAAATTTTTATAAATGCCTTTCTCTTTCTGAGATAAAACATTAAATGACTGGTCAGTTGTACCAACATTATCTACTCAGTAATTTATTCTTTCCCTTTATTTTAAGCACCTCTATCATATAGTAAGTTTAATGTATATATTTAACAGAAGAAGTAAGGATGTGTATAGTGATATTTAGCAACAAAGATACTCATTATAGTTTTGTTTATAATATCAAAAGGTGATTTAAATATGTAGCAATAGAAGAGTTGTTAAAAAATTCCATATACTAGAAATTTACACATTCATTAATATACTTTTTGTGGAATTTAATTATTTACTTTTAAATTTTTAAAAAGACTTTATTTATTTTAGAACGACAAGAAGGGAGGGAGGAACATCAACATGTGAGAGAAACATGGATCAGTTGCCTCTTGTACTCCCTCTGCTGGTGACCTGGCCAGCAACCCAGGCATGTTCTCCGACCTGAAATCGAACCTATGACCTTTCAGTTCGCTGGCCAGAGGTCACCCACTGTGCCACACCAGCCAGGGCTAGAATTTTATTTATTAACAAAGAAAGATGTTCACATCATAAATCTAAAGCAAATTACACAGGAGAATGTTCAGTATTGTATATCATATTTTGTCTTTAAGTAAATACATATATAAATATTCATGAAAAATTCTACAAGCTTAAAGTCTACATATTTGATGTGGACACCGGCCAGCAGTGTCTGTGTCATTATGGATGAATTAAAACATACACACAGACTACCAAGTCTGGTGGAGGAATAAGGACATGGCTTTTCTCTCAAGAGGAGCAAAAGCTGTTGCCTCTGCCAAGACAGGCCTTTATTCTCATAATATCTCCTCACATTCCAGGATGGTTCTTCCTATCCCTTACAACAAAGGAACCAATGCCCCTCATTACATCACAGCAGAAGGACATTAACAAATGAATTGGCAGGCAGTTACACTGGGCCCTGCAAGGCTCAGCATGGATTTTAGGAAGTTACAGTAAGCATTGGCAAAGTGAGGGAATTTTTAGCAAAGAGCAAACCTCAGAACAGACTAAGTATTTTGGCAAATCTGATTACCCACGAAAGAACCTATCTGTGGGCATGGGTCCTGTGCATCTCTGAGTGGGAGCTGGGCCCATGCCGCGCAGAAGGGTCTGCCACATCTCCCCTCTTTCATTTTAAATAAAACCATTATGATCCCACAAAGCTTGCTGTTTGCTGATCTCCCACACGACCCTGGGAAAATAATTTGCAAATATACAAAATACATAGAACATTTTTATAATCAGTAAGCAACCAGTAGTTCCAAAGACCCACATTCTCAGATTAATCCCAATCAATCATTGTTAGGCAGTAATGGTCAAATAGAACTCTGAGGGCCTATTTTGCTTCAGGGTTAAATAGCTAAAGGGCCATAAAATTTGGGGGAAACACTTGTTTCAGGCTTGGACCCTTATTTAAATTGAGGGTATCAGCAAAGTAGGCATCACAGGATTTTATGCTTTCTTTGTTAGGCCTGATTGCCCCCGGGGAATCTGCCTTTTTCCAGCACCTCCTGCACTGTCTCAGGCTTAAGTGGATAAAAGAGACATCTCCAAGATGGAAATGGGGATTCAGGCTATGTCAGAATAGCCAGGGGGACGAGGGTCCATCACCCTCTTTTTGCTGTGGCCCCCGAGTCCTTCCATGAGAGCCATTCCACGTGGTCGTGTCTGGCTTGGGTTGCCCTTCCCTGACTGAAGACAAGGAGTCTTACCAGTCATTGACTAACGACCAAGCATTGGAGGCCAAATATGAATGCAGTAAAAGCAGTGCTCCTGCCAGGGAGATAAGCCTCATCTCCTTATTGGTTCAGGTCTTCCTGACCGAACAGACCCAGAAGAAGCCGGTCCCTCGGGCTGTTGCGCAGCCCAGCCATGAGGTGTTACAGCCTCTGAGACCAGGCAGTGCAGTTCACAACATTTAATCTCCCAATTTTTTCATTTGTAAATGTCATTGTAACCGTTTAAACCTGTGGAACCTACTTGCTGTTCCCGAATGCGATCTTGGGAAAACAATTTTTATATATATCATAAGGCACAAGTAGGGATTAAGACGAAGGGAATCCAAGGTCTACTAGGACCCAAACTTGTAAGTTCAGTCCATAGAAACAGTTTTTAGGGTTCAACCATTGGACATTATGGGGCATGGAGGGGTTGTTGCTCCCTGCAGGTGGCACCCAAGCCTCGGCCCCTGTCATTGGGGCAGGCCCCAACCTCCTCTGTTGGCAAACACAGGCCTGTGAGTGATGGTGTAAGTGTCTGTATTCTTTTTGGTTCAGGCTCAGCTGGGCCATCTCGTCTGTCAGTGGATTCTCAGCTCCAGGCAGCAGAGCTTGGTGTCTGTCCTACTCACGATTAAGACTTTATTCTTTTGGCTGGCAGCCAGACAGGACCTGTGGGAATGGACACAGACACACTCTCTTCCCCAAGTTAAGGACCCTGCGAAGAGCCATCTCTCAGCAAATCTCTAATATAAAACCTGAGGATAAGATGACCTTGGCTGTCTCTTCTGAAACTGTTTCTCAACTGGAGCACAGAGATTCACCACAATTTAGAAAATTATATGTAAACAAACAATCAAATGTTGGGGGGAGGAAGGACTCACCACTCCCCCATTTTTCTGTTTAAAAAGATTGTTTAAAAATATGACAAGCCCATTCTACAATTTTCTGATCGGTTGGATTGTAAGAGTATACAGGGCCATTATCAATTTTAATTTGCTAAGGCCATTTTAAATGATTAAAGGCCTCAAGCTAGAGGGCTTGTATATTTCAGCTTAGCTTGGAAAGACAGGCCCCCTGCTCTTTCTGCAAGCTGCAATGGAAGGGGGGAGGTGCCTTGAAAAAGTATGTTTTAGACAAAAGAAAAGTTTGCACGCTAAGGGCCTTTTGTGACTTGAATAATTAACCATTTCCCTCGGGAGAATAGCCAGTTCTTACCCAAGGAAACGATCAGTATTTACATGTACTGAGTTAAAAAATGGTATTTTGTTTTCTGCATAAAAGGGCTAGTTTTACATGGAAGAGAACACACCCACATTTCACCTTTACAATAAAGGTCATGGCTCTGACATAAACAAGGAGGAATTTTTAATGTTTTTTAACACATGGCATCCCCTATCCCACTACAGATGCTGGCAGCCTCCTAAAAAGCACAGAAGCTGCTGTTCCTTATCTCAGAGATGATCTGGCTGGAAGTTTCTTTAGTGACATGAAGTCTGTGCCAGTTCCAAGGCTGCTAGATGCTGCTTGGAACTGTGGTCCGGTGGACAGACCCCACTGTCCGGACCCGCGTCCGGGCAGAAAAATTGCTCCCGTTAGTACAGGGAGATGGGGAAGTGAGGGGAGTGAGCCACGACTAGGCCACCGCCAGCGCCTGGAGCCCCGAGCCACAGGAGCGGCGTCCCCAGGGGCAGCACGGCTGGGCCTTGTAGACCAGGTCCCCAACACAGGACGCGGCGCAGCAGCCCCGGACCCGCGGAAGGGCCATCCAGGGACACGTGCTCGCCTCCCTTCGTGCTGGCCCGGCACCATGGAGAAGTGGCTGGCCTCCGCTGATGGCGGGGCAGCCCCTCTGGGTGACGCGCGGCTCGGCCTTGGCACAAGCCGGCCCCAACTGGGGGCACGAAACCCCATGCCGTGCCAGGCCGCAGTGGTACAAGGTGGGGGGGGGGCGCTCCCGAAGGCGTTTGAGCGTGCATGCCTCCACGAGTTCCCCGGGCGGTCTGTGAAACTCACGGCAGCTGCCAAAAATCCCTTTTGTGGGAGACGTTCAACAGCCGGTAACTGTTGAACTAGCTTAAGAACATTGCTCTTCTTAGAGAGCGTGTTCCTCATGTTGAAGTACAAAAACTTTCAAAGAAATTTTTTTAATGGGCCGCAAGATACGGCTTAAAAGAAAGAATTTACTGAGATGCCTGTGACTAACTAATTGAGGTTTTAGAAGCTGATTAAAGGGAAAATCTTTGCTCTTTCTCCCAAGCCCAAACCTTGGTTGAGGTTGCCTCCCGGCGAGAGCTTGGGAGAGGGGGCTAAACTTCTGCTTACTAAAGGTAGAGTTGCAAGGCGGTTGCGAGAAAGAGCGACCTAGAAAGAAAATCCTATTCCTCTGGCTCCAGCACACCCTACACCCTGAACAACACTCAGGATCGTGGGCCCTTAACCTGGGCTGAATGCGCGGGAATCCCACCACGTTGGTGTGTTGTCCATAATGACCATGGCTCATGGCCTCTGAGTCCCTGTTCCAGGGCGCAAGCTGATGCAGACATCAGCCAGCAGTGTCCGCCGCATCATTATGAATGAATTAAAACATACACACAGACTACCAAGTCTGGTGGAGGCATAAGGACATGGCTTTTCTTTCAAGAGGAGCAAAAGCCGTGGCCTCCGCCATGACAGGCCTTTATTCTAATAATATCTCCTCACCTTCCAGGATGGTTCTTCCGATCCCTTACAACAAAGGAGCCAATGCCCCTCATTACATCACAGAAGAAGGACATTAACAAATGAATAGGCAGGCAGTTACACTGGGCCCTGCAAGGCTCAGCATAGATTTTAGGAAGTTGCAGTAAGCATTGCCAAGGTGAGGGGATTTTTAGCAAAGAGCAAATTTCAGAACAGCCTAAGTATATTGGCAAATCTGATTAACTATGAAACAACCTATCTGTGGGCGTGGGTCCTGTGCATCTCAGAGTAGGAGCTGGGCCCACGCCACACAGAAGGGTCTGCCACACATGTTAACTATTTTTATTTCTGCTAATGGAAGTAAAATCATTGGAAGGTGATATATCAAAATCTTAATTGTATCCCTGACTGGTGTGACTCAGTTGGGTGTTGTCCAGCAGAGTGGAAGGTTGCCGGGTCAGGGCACATGCCTGGCTTGCAGGATTGGTCCCTGTTGGGGCCCCCATGAAAGAGAGCAGATCAGTGTTTCTTATATCAATGTTTCTCTCCCTATCTTTCTCCCTTCCTTACCCTCTCTTTAAAAGTAAATAAATCTTTAAAAAAAAACTTAATTGTAGTGGTTATCATAGGGTTTGTAGGATTTTGCATAACTATTTTGATTATTACTTTAGTGAGGGTATGACATACTCCATGGTGGTGTCAGGTTTCTGGAACCAAGATTTTGTACCATGCCTTTGTGGGTACTAACAGTGGCGGGGGGAGAGAGAGGTATGTGTGGCTAGAGCATCTAGATTATTTGGCCTTCTGAGTAAATAGGCCCCTGCTCTTCAGTATATGCAATTAAGCATTCCAGTAGTTCCAAAGACCTTGAGGTCTACATGTGTCGTATGATGGGGAAAGGAATGCAGTTAGACATGAGCAGGTAAGCCCCAAAGACCCCCAAAAAAATCTTTGGATAGATGTTGGAGATACTGCAGCCATTGACAATTATCTTCCTGGTTGTTGAGATGACATTCTTGGTCTTAGATGACATGTCTTAGAAACTTACCAAATACTACTTTAGACTCTGAAATTAAGGACTCTTCAGTCTTAAACCTTTATACCTAGATTTACACTGTTCCACCTGACCAACTTATCTTTGGTTTTTGCCTTACACGCTGTTTATTTAGCTCTTCTTGACTTCTAGCCCGCTGCCCCAAGTTCAACAAGTAATAAAAATGACCAAGAATAGTATTCAAAATACAGGATCTGGCACAAATAACACCCTTTTTTTTAATTACGAAATTGTTTATTACAACATCATAAGCATGTAATTCTGTAACATAATATCACACTCAAGCACACCACACAACATTTTAGGTGGAATGTTGAAATTAAAACTATACATTATTATACTTATATTATTATCCTACCAACCACATTTAAGCAGGCCTTACTTCTGCTAGACCCTGTATTTAGCAACCTGACTGCAGAGGTACTAACAAATGGGACAGGTTCTGAAGCCTCCATTTAACTCTTTTGTAGATCATGAGATTGTATGTACTGGTGGTGGTGGTGGTGTGGGAGTTCCAGTGGGGGGGAGTGCTGTCAGAGCCATTGTAGGGGAGATCTCGGGGAGTTGGAGCAACAGCTGTCCTCCAGGTGGGGTAAAAGTATTTCAGTATTTCACGCTGGCATGATGGTGCTGGTGAGTAACATTAGCTAACGGTATTGCACATCTGCTATGTGCTGTTTACAGACCTAAGCCCGTGACATGTCATCTTTGGCACTTGACATGTAGTCCATGGAACAATACTATGAGAAAAGTGTTATGATTATCTTCCTTTTATGGAAGAAAAATTTTAGTTGTTTCTAAATCTTAAAGCATATGATTTCTTGTATCACTTTTTAATTTTGTGTCTCTTAAATTTAACTTTACAGGTGAATGGTCAAAATTCTTTGAGGGTCATAGGAAAGATGAAGTAGGATTATGAATATAATGAATATGAGTTAAATCTTAAAGGCTTTGTATTATTTCCTTTTCATGACACTTGATTATTGAATAGCATGTTCATTCAAATGGTGTTTCTAGTTCCATTTTGCTGAAACAAAAGACACGTTAACATCAAGGTTTCGGTATATATTAGAAAACAGTAGTAAACAAGAGGAGTTTCAGTTATGTTTTTATTTTTAAAGAAAAAAGTTTTAAAAATTCTAGCTATTATAAATAAGACTAGTGCTTCCATTATCCAGTATTTCCTTTTTTTTTTTTTTTTTTTTTTTTTTTTTTTTTTTTTTTTTTTTTTTTTTTTTTTTTTTTTTTTTTTTTTACCATATTTAAGTAGGTTTTGTTTCTATGATTTTAAATAGTTGAGATGAATGTTCTGGTTAAATTTATTTTTATCTGGTATCTTGGCTCCTCTACTTTTGGTGGCCTTTGAATCTAAGTTTGAATTTTGTACCTGCAAAATAAAAATGGTATGTTTGTTTTCACTATCATTTCAAAAGAGCTCATTTTTGCCCTGGTTGGTGTGGCTCAGTGGATTGAGCACTGGCCTGTGAACGAAGGGGTTGCCGGTTGGATTCCCAATCCAGGCACATGCCTGGGTTGCAGGACAGGTCCCCAGTGGGGGGCACTTGGGAGGCAACCACACATTGATATTTATCTCCCTCTCTTTCTCCCTCCCTTCTCCTCTCTAAAAATAAATAAATAAAATCTTTTTTAAAGAGCTCATTTTATTTATTTATTTATTTATTTTTAAAGATTTTATTTATTTATTTATTTAGAGAGGGGAAGGGAGGGAGAAAAAGAGGGAGAGAAACATCAATGTGTGGTTTCCTCTCACATGGCCCCACTGGGGACCTGGCCTACAACCCAGGCATGTGCCCTGACTGGGAATCGAACTGGCGACCCTTTGGTTCACAGCCTGAGCTCAATCCACTGAGCTACACTAGCCAGGGCAAGAGCTCATTTTAAATATTTCTTAAACTTTAGCCTTTTCATTCATCCTGCAACTAGAGCCCATACATGTTGAATCTCAGTCAGCCAGAAAAAGGAAAACCTGGAGACTGAGAATCAAGGTTTGTGTATTGAAGAAAGTGCTTCTTCTTTCCTTCTTTATGTTTCAGTTGTTTGAAATCAGCCTTAGTTTCTGTGGAACTAAGAGTGACAGGATAAAGGGAAGATGGAAAAAAGGAAGTTGTTAGCAACTAGAAGTAATGAGCTGAGTTTTGCTTGCTGTCTGTCCTCTCTGGTCTACTCCAGTTTGGGGTTTTGGCTCAAGGCCAGGAGGGTGAAAGGACAGAATATTTCTTGAGATCCTGGCTGGCCTTCATTTCAAACCTGTCCTTTGACTATCTGCAGGTCATCCAAGCTTTCCACATTTCATTTATCCATTTGTTAAAGTGGAGCTTATGGTTGGTCAGCTCCCTATCAATGAAAACATTGTGAAAGATCTAGGTCCTCCATAAATATGAGGTAATATCATTAAACCTTCCATGGCAATGACTTGCTACATGCTCTTCAGCCAGCCACCTAATTTCTTCTTTTTGTCTTATTTGTAACTCAGGGAAATTTTTAGTTGTAAGTAGAGGTGACATTCAAAATATTTAACAACCACTATGACATGGGCAGCAACCAATCAGGGCAGAGCCTGGACATGAGCAGTTAGAATTGCTGTATGGTGCATCCAGTGATTATTAAAACAGACTACACACTGTTTTTTTTTTTTTTTTTTTTTTTGAGAATTTCAACATGGCTTTGAGGCACTTTTCCTAGATACTTTTATTTAAAAGGGAATTCTATCCCTCTTGAGCCCCAATCCAGAATTCAAAAGCAACAAGCTTCCTATATATTTGGAGAAATTGTTCTTTTGAACTAGTAGTCCAACTCTTGAATTTTTTAAAATCAGAACTAACTTTCTTTAGTTAATAGATCTGAGGCCTGATTTGTGTGTGCATGGGGTTGGGGGGGGACACATAATGTTCAGACATCTGCTCTCTAGCCCGTTGGCTAGACTCACATGATGTAGTTACCTGAGACCTCTGATTTCCACATGAGACTATTGTATAAAGGGCATCCAAAGTCACAGTTTTTTCTTTTGTGTAATAATGATTGCAAATGTGGTTCCTGGATGTCATAATTGAATTATCTCTTTCTAAATATTCTCTAAGAGCATTATTTTAGATGCCTACTCATCAGAGGTTGTACACAGCTATGGACAGGTATATTTTAGTTATTTTCAACTGATACTTAATTATCAGGCTTGAAGAAATGATTTACATCCAAAGAATGGAATATAGTAGAATTGAACTACCATGGACATCTACTCTAGGACAGTTTCCTTAGCTTTTATATTCCTGATGCTGGAGCCCTCCATTTGTCTAAAGTATTTACTTGGAAATCATGTATTAGTGGTTGAACTTCAATGTCTGGATGTGTATATAAATTTTCTGTTCTGTTCCCTCTGTGGAAGTCTCAGATGGGGAAGGATGGTGGTAAGCTGGGAGGAAAGCCAGCTCTGAAAACTCAAATCTACTTCCATGTTCATTAATGAATTGGGAGAGGAGATTGATGAGAGTCAGCATATGCTCCTCTACTCCAGCCCTGTGTTATCCAGTTTCTAATATTTACTCCTCTCTTCTCTCTGCTGCTTCCTCCTTGTAGTGTTAGTTCTTTTGTGAAGAAATTCTTTATGCTTCTTGCTTGAGCAGAATAAAAAATTATATTTACATGTTTTTAGAATATAATCTCCGAAGTTCTAATAACCCACTGCTGCAGATGGAGACAGGGTCCAGGTTTTTGGAGGCTGCGAATGAAGATATTGTAAAGCAAAGCAAGTGGGAAGTTTATTAAGGAAAGTACACTTCCCAACATGGGAGCGGGCCATCTCTGGCCAGGAAATGAACCTCTTCTATTGAACAGCTACAAGCTTTGTAGGGTTTTTACTTAAGCTTCTACACATGCAGTTTCCCACAATCCTCCTTGATTGCCCTCTCAGGAAGGAAACCACAATTCTAATTATTATCAGGTGTCACAAGATGATTATTGGAAATCAGGATGCTGACTGATGACTGCTGCGTTGTCTCAGGATTTCCTATTCTATATTGTGCCTCACCAGGACTATCTGTTTTTGGTATTGTGGTTAGAAATATAATTTCCCACCAGAGATTTTTTTGCTTTCTATTTAAGCATATAGTAATTACGGAAGGTAATGTTAAATGCTTCTAAGCTTTCCAAATTACTAAATCTAATTGCCAACTAAAGTATATTCTTGGGTTACCACAGTTCCTGGGATTCTAGAATATAGAGATAAAAAGAGGATGAGACATTAGGGACAGTCTCATCCTATAGTCTCAGTTGGTTTGAATTTATCATAAATCCTCAGTTTCCTGACTGAAGGGAGAAAAGAAAAGTTGGCACGTACACAAAAATTGTAAGCACATCTCAGCCTGACTGGTGAGAAGAATGGCCATTCTGCCAACCATAAGTTAGAACAGAGAATGTACCGCTAACCATCCCAAGTGTATTCATAGAGTGAGCTTCAAGAAATGTGCCCTTGGGTACCCAAAGGGGTCTGGAGATTTGCCATGAAGGAGATGGAACTCCAGGTGTGTACGTGTTTCAATAAAGCTGTCTGGGCCAAAGGAATAAGGAATGCCCCATATCCTTGTGCACATGTATTCATGTGCAGGTGTCCAGAAAATGTAATGAGGATGAAGATTCACCAAACAAGCTGTATACATCGATTACCTTTGTACCAAATAGGTAACCACTTTCAAAAATCTACAGTCGCTGTGGATGAGAACTGACCACTAATTGACAAATAAAGTTATAAAACCACCACACACCACACAAAAAGCCATATGAGAAACATGCCAAAATAACAGATAATGCTTTTTGCCTGTCAGTTGTTGGGAAAAAGATTGAATAATTTAATCTTTTAATTGTCTAATAATCTAATATTACCAAGAAGTCAGAGAAGTAGGACTTTTATTCTAATGGATGGCATTATAAATTGGCACAATCATTTCAGAGCGCAATTTTTATTAA
The DNA here is from genome assembly GCA_004027475.1 of Anoura caudifer. Taxonomy (NCBI): domain Eukaryota; kingdom Metazoa; phylum Chordata; class Mammalia; order Chiroptera; family Phyllostomidae; genus Anoura; species Anoura caudifer. The sequence continues at coordinate 79,032 of PVKU01002938.1, read as the reverse complement.
GTCTTGCCCTTTGACCTAATAATTCGATTGTAGGAATTTATCCCTAATGGAAAAGATGCACAAAAATATTTAATTACAAGGACATTCACCAAAGCATTGTTTGATATTACGGTATCAGTGGAGCAAATAATGGAGACAACCTAAATGTTTAAGAAGATTGTTTTAATATTATAGTACATCCAAGTAATGTTTCTCTCACATGGAAAGATGTTTACAATATAAAGTTAAAAAATATTGACTACAAAATAGAATTACAAGTTTTAAGTGTGTTTGTGTTTACTTGTGTGTAGATGTACACATATAAAAAGTTCGGAATATATATTTAGGTCATTATTACTGGAGGATGAATATATATTTAATTTTTTATTGTCTTTTCTAGTTTTCCTACATTAAACATACATTTCTTTTGATACTTTATAAAGATATTTTTTAATCAAAAAAAATAACTCAGCTGGGTAGTTTATGGAGTTTGAAATCATATTGATGAAAATCTAGAACTTAGTATTAAATTTTCTTATCACGTGATCTTACCCCTAAAACACATTGTTTCTATTTCCTGTGACATTTATATTTTTAATATGTTTAGTCAATAACAAATTTACCTAAATTCAAAAATGAAAATTATGATAATGTTTAAAAATTTTTAAAAAGCACCTTTATTTTATTTTTATAATAGTTTTGTAGGTAGGTAAGACATCTCTCCATTTTAGGATTAGAGAAACTAAAAGTTGGGTATCTTGTCTAGTGCTATGGAAATAGTTTTCTTCTGATAGCTTATCTTGGAATAGACAAGTAATAGAATTTTAAAAGTATTCATCATCCACTTACACTGTACTGTTTTGGTGCTAACAATATAACTTCACCGTGGGAAGAACTTGAAGAGATTTTTACAAACTGACAAGGGTTTTTTTCAGCTGATGATATTATGATATAATTGTATCAGTATCACCTTTTTTTAAAAATTTTTATTTATTAATTTTTAAAGAGAGAGGGAGGGAGAGAGAAAGAGAGAGAGAGAAAAAACTTGAAGTGCCAGAGAAGTGTCATCAATCAGTTGCCTCTCACACGCCCCCGACTAGGGACCTGGCTCACAACCCAGGCATGTGTCCTGACTGGGAATCAAACTGGTGACCTTTCGGTTTGCAGGCTGTCACTCTGGCCACTGAGCCATACCAGCCAGGATTCACTTTTGCTTTCATTAGGTTTTCATCATTGCTATAATTTTACAACAAAACAAATGACAGGAAAGCTATATATATATATCTACACACACATATAATACATATATAAAAAAATCTTCTATATATGATGTGATTTAGTGATAGGAAAGATATATATGTGCCAAAAAATTTCTTGTACGTTGAAGTTTTTTACTTTTTTTCAGGTATGACAGCAGTTATCTGTACTTACCCTCTTGACATGGTTAGAGTACGCCTAGCATTCCAGGTGAAGGGGGAACACACTTACACAGGAATTATTCATGCATTCAGAACAATTTATGCAAAGGTACATATTTACTTTTCTCATCTGTATAACATGTTTTTTTATATGTAGGGAAATATTTTGAATGTTATATAAATAATTCTTTTGCTTACAAGTAATTAGTAATAATTATTAAAACATATCTGTGTTTCAAGGTTGTTCCTAGAATAATTTTTTTATTATAATGTATGCTTTTGTTCTTTGATGTTTAGCATAATGAGAGCAATGTAATCTTGCTTCTGTTGTTTTCTTCACTCAAAAGGAAGGCGGTTTCCTTGGATTTTACAGAGGCCTGATGCCTACTATATTAGGAATGGCTCCGTATGCGGGTATGTTTCAAATTTGGCAGAATCTTTTTTTTTTACTCCTTCTAAGAATGAGTTTTAAAGCTTAGCATCTTATATTTAAGTCACTAATCTGTCAGGATTATTTTTTTTCCTCCTGAAGGGTAACTGATTTATCACCATTTACTAAGCAGTCAGTCCCTCTCTCCAGTGATCCTCAGTGCTACTTTTTAGAACAGTAATAGAATGCAGTTTCTTATGAAGCTCTACATTTGGTAGGACAAGTCCCTTGACTTTATGCTTTTATTTCTTTTTTCAGGAATGTAAGGACTATAGATATTTTGCTATTCCACATACTTTAGAATCAGTTTTGGGGTTTTTTTTTTAAGATTTTATTTTTTTTTTAGAGAGAGAGGAAGGGAGGAAGAAAGAGAGGGAGAGAAACATCAATGTGTGGTTGCCTCTTGTGTGGCTCCTCAGTGGGGACCTGGCCCGCAACCCAGGCGTGTGCCCTGACTGGGAATAGAACCTGCGACCCTTTGGTTTGCAGCCCGTGCTCAATCCACTGAGCTATACCAGCCAGGGCTAGATTCAGTTTTTGATGTTGCACAAGAACCTTGTTTGGATTTTGAATGAAATTTTATACCATTTTTGGACATTTTTGCTAGGTATAGTCATAGAAACCTTATAAGCTTTGTAGGGTCTTTTAGAAAATTGCATTTTATGTTTATTGCTTGATTTAATTTTTATATGATCTTATAACTTGCTGTTATCCTACTTGTTTATATTATAGCCAGCCACCATGTTACTTGCAAATGTTTTGAGTTTTCTATGTGGGCAATCACATCCTGTACAAATAATATTATTTTTCTTACTTCATTCTAATCCTTATTTTTAAAAAATTTTTATTTACATTTGTCTTATCTTACAAATGCCTATGTATAGGCTGCACTATAGGTCCTAGCTAAGGACCTATAGTGCAGCAGTGGATAAAAGTGATAATCCTGGGCATTTTTACTATTGCTGATTTTCAAGGGAATATTTCTTATACTTCATTTAGTATAATGTTTACTGTAGTGTGTAGTAATTATAAGGTTGAGGAAGTTTTGATAAGAATTTTTACCAGACTCAGTTCATTATACTATTGTCTACTGTTGAATTTTATCAGATACCCTTTTCTGTATTTACTGAGGTGATCATCTAGTTTTCTCCTTTAATCTGTTATTATGATGAATGACATTAATGGATGTTCTAATGTCAACCCAAGTTGATTGTGATATAGTGATTTTTTTATGTCCTGCTGGATTCAATTTGCTGTTTTTATAAGTGTTACATCTATATTTATAATTGAGATTACTTTGTAATTTTCTTGTAATATCCTCAAGGTCTCATAGAATGAATTAAAGAGTATTTCTTCATTTTCCATCCTCAGGAAGAATCTGTATAAAATGATTACAGTTATCTGTTTCTTGAGTTTTAATTATGGGATGACTTTTAAATACGGGTTTAATTTCTCGAGTGATTGTAGGGCTGTTCATGTTTTTGTGTGTCATTTTGGTAATTCCTATTTTTCTTTACCATTATGAACTTGACTGTTCTGTGCTGGTTTTCAACTTTGTGTTAGAAGGTTTTCCTTATTTTTTCATATCTTCTCTATCTCTAGTTGTGTCCCACTTTTCATTTTGTTTATTCTTTCTCTTCTCTAGTCTACCTTTATTCTCCATTTCATTAATGTTTGTTCATGTCTTAATTATCTCCTTTCTCTGGGTTTATTCTCCAGTTGAATGCTTACCTAATTAACTTTCAATCTTTAGATTTATTTCCCCTAATGTAAATATTTTTTTCCTAAATACTGCTTTAGCTGGATTCACTGAGTTGTTATTTTATTTGTTTTTACTTAAGATTTGGAAATTTTCAAACATATTTGAAAGTAGGTAATAGTATAGTGAACTACCATGTACCTATTACCTAGCTTCAGTAATGATCAACGCATGGCAAATCTTGCTTTATCTAACCCCTAATTATGCTCTCCACCCTCATCTCAAATTATTTCAAAGCAAATTCAATTTATTTCATCCACAATATATGTGTATTTAGCTCTTTATGCTTTTTTTAAAAGCATGGCTACATACCATTTGAAACTTGGAAAAAAGCCCCAAGTGTCATCTAGTCGTTGTTCACATTTGCACCCATCTTGTAATTATTTTTTGGCCATATCCAAGTTAATATTTGCCTGGCATATCTTTTTTCACCCTTTTTATTTTCTGCTTTTTCATGTCTTTATGTTTTAGGTATTTCTTTTGTAATCATCATAGAGCTAGATGTTTTATTTAATCCAGTCTGTAAAACATTTTAATTGTTAATTAGTCCACTTGATGATTATTATGATTGTTAATATATTTAGACTTGTTCCTATACCTTGCTATTTGATTTCTGTGTTGTTTTTCTTTTTTTTAATTTCTTTCTTATCTTGTTTGCTTATTTTTATGAATCCTTACTCCCTTATTCTTTATAAATATACAAATTTATTTTCTTCTTCCTGTGCATGGTGGTCTTTAATTTTGAGCTTATTGATCTTGATCTCTGAGTTTCAGACTCAGTGATTCCTTCTTCTGTAGGACCAATGGAGGGTCTGTCTCAATGGCTTTGCTGCAATTGGTGTCGATATGTAGTCATTCCACTACTCCTCTCATTAGCCCACAACTCCCAAGTGGGCTTATATTTTTGGGAGGTGGTGGTTCTGGGGTTCTTAGACACCTTACATTTTTTGCAGTGGATATAGTTGTTCTGCAGTGACAAAGTCCCCCAGAACACTTATGCTGCCATCATGCTGGAAGCAGAACTCTAATTTTTTGCTGTATTTTTTTCTCTTTCTTTTATTTTTGTTTTAATTTTCAAGTTTTTAAACATATTTTTACACAATTATATGTACATATATAATTTCTTCTCTTGATTCTTCCTGATTTTCCAAGTATTTTTTAATATTTTTGAATATTCTTTACAAACATCATTTTTATTAATTGTGTCATCATATTTTATTGATTATAACTCCACATCATTTAGGTAGTTCTAATTTTTTTTTACTTATGTTTATGTTGTTATGAACCTTCTTGTTGTGAGCTTTTTCTGTATTGAGACCTTAGACTAGATTTTCCAAATATAAGTGTATGAATATTCCAAAATTGTATTATCATCATTTCCAAATACTATAAAATTATAAGAATTTTGTATAAAGAATAAATGCATATATTGAGATATTATCCTGGACTGAATTTTTGTTAGTGCTTATTTGTTCTTAAGCATCAAATATCTCTTTAAATATGTTTTTAAAATTTAGTGGATATCAGGATATCTTGATTAATGTTTAGGTGATAGGGATGTTTGAATTCTATTCTTTTTTTTAGAGATTTTATTTATTTATTTTTAGAGAAGGGAAGGGAGGGCAAAAAACATCATTGTTTGGTTGCTTCTCATGAGCCCCTCACTGGGGACCTAGCCTGCAACCCAGGCAATGTGCCCAGACTGGAAATCAAACCCATGACCTTTGGTTCACAGGCTGGTGCTCAATCTGCTGAGCCACACTGGCCAGGGCTGAATTCTATTCTTGATTTTATTAACATACAACTTTAATGGGTCTATTATAAAATCATATAAATTTTCAGCAATATCAACTTCATATTACTAATAACTTAATTCAGTGTTTATTAGATTTCATGTGTCTTGCAAGCCAATATGAACATTTCTCTCCTGATGACAACTCTTGAAGACAAAATTAGATAGTTAAAATTACAAGGCTTTGTCACTTCTGAATTTTTTGTTTCTATCTTACATTGTCACCATTATTGTTATTATAAATGGAAGTTGTCATATTTACTTGTAGTTATTATGAATTTAATATTTATTCATGCAAAACCTTAGAAAATAGTTTAATTCTATTCCTATATAAGATGACATTATACTCACCAATACCTTCATTCAGTGAACTGAACTATTTATGTTAGTGTATGAAAACGAACGCTATAATTTTTTATAGGTGCTAATTTTGTTGTCTTTAGGTTAGTTATAGACATTAATTATTTTTTATCTTAGATTAAGCCAAACAGTAGGAAACAGGAAATGCATAGGTAGTTCCTTGAGTTAATTGGTTACTTTGTAAGATTGGTATCTTTTCACAGCTCATGTTCTGTTTAGCATTGTGGTGAATTTATATTTTGTTTTTCAGGTGTTTCATTTTTTACTTTTGGTACCTTAAAGAGTGTTGGGCTTTCCCATGCTCCTACCCTTCTTGGCAGACCTTCATCAGACAATCCTAATGTCTTAGTTTTGAAAACTCACATAAACTTACTTTGTGGTGGTGTTGCTGGAGCAATAGCACAGACAATATCGTAAGTTTCTTCATCCACTTAATTCAGTCAAGTTACCCAGTCCTGATTTTTAGCATTGGTTAATCATTTTTTTCTAATAGATTATTTTAAAACATAGTATTCCTTGCAAAATATAAGTATTAACTTAATACACTTTTTCAGATGTGCCTGCACTTTTAGCATGTTATAAAAATTTAGTGCCAAATTAACCAAGTTAGTGAACCACCCAAATTCCTATGGATTCATTCAAAATAAAGAAAGATAGAAACACTAAGTATAGTCTTCATCCACATTTTCTCAAGAATTTGCTTTGCCTGTATGAAGTTTCTGAAATTTGAGCCATTTATTGTGTCTGTGTATGCAAGGAGGCACGACTTCTCTTGTGCTAAAATCTTGAAGGCCTGCTTTGTCAGACAGTGTGTAAAGCATTGGGAGGTTCACTGAAAGGAAAACACAGTTGTTGCTTCAAGAAGACCATATTCTTGTTGAGACAGTAGCAATATCATGGAATTGTATATTAATTTAAGTTCTAGTGGAAACATAAAAGTATTACTATATTGTAATTGGAAAGGTGGCTTCATAGAATTTCTCTAGACCAAGAGAGATTGATTAGATGAGATAAAAAGAGGCCAGAATACTAGAAACAAGAACTTTTCAGGAATAGGAAAAAAGCTTTCTATGACTGAGTGTCCTGTAAAACAGGACAACAGGAAGTGGTAGTGTCACAGACTCAAAAAAGAATATCCAATGGAAAAAGAAAAGTCAAATAAGATATGCACTGAAAAGTAAGTTGTTCATTGATTTTACAATTAAGTATTATTTTTGTGAAAGCAAATTTGGGGTAGTTGTGTGAGATAGCAGATCATACTACAGTGAGGGTGAAGAAGAAAACAGGTGTCTGGTTTACTTTCAGAAACCTGACTGTGGAAACTTGTTCATTTGCAGACATGATCACCTCTGGCTATCCTAATTCTCTCTTGGTTTTACTGCCCTTTTTCTTTGTTACTCACTTCCAACTTAGGTCCTTAAAGTCTGTCTTCTCTTTCCCGCTTCTCCTCTTAATCTATATTCTATACCCAGTGATTCTTAACAGATCCAGTGACTCCTTCTCAGGTCTTTTACCTTCCTTCCAATTGTTCTAGGTCCTTGGTTTTTGTAACAGTGCCCTTTCTTGGCTGTCATTCTCTCTAACCTTCCCTTTTCCGGTACTTTGCTGATTCATGTCTTCCTCTTCCTACCTATCTGTGCCAATTTTTTAAGGCCCAGCCAGATAGTAATCCTTTTGCTCTTCCCTTAAATATCTAGAATAGCTCATCTATCTTGATGGTCTCATAAACAGAACCAATTCTCTACTAGAGAACCAGTTCTGCTTAAATCTCCATTGTTGACTCACTGTTACTTCTCCAGCAAGCTCTTGTGTGTTTTGCAGTTAGTGCTGACTCTGTAATTCAGATATATCTTTCCTCTTTGTGACAATCCTCAGCTCCCAACTTTCCTCTTTGTTATTGATGAACATTAATTTTCTGGTCATGATAATGCCTCAAAATCATTTTTTACATTTTACATATCCATATACTCACTAAGTCCTATTATTTTTTACTTCAGAACATTGCCTACAGTGCTGTTTTCTTTCTTCCTCATTGTTATTTCCCTAGCTCCAGTCCTTGTACCTTGTCTTCTTGCATTCTCTCCTTTATGCTACTCATCTTCTACCCACATACATCTTCTCCTGCTTGGGAACTGAATCCTTCAGGTCAAGGTTTTGGTTCCTTGATCCCCATAAAGTGTTTTCCTCTCCCCAAGTCCCATTAAGAAGTAGTTCCTGGAGATGCTATTGAAGTACGTAGGGAGTTTCAACGGTTAGTAATGTTACTTCTTGAGCTGTTTGGTTCATACATGGACTTTTAAAAATTATAACTATTTTATAATAAATTTAAATGTCTACAAAAGTGTATGATTATTTTTGGCATGTATCACTTATGTATATATTAGGTACCATGGAGAGTTTTGAGTTAAAAAGGAGAAAGCAGCTTTGTGACACTAGAGAATGTCTCTAAGACTCAATGTTTTAACCTTTTTTAAAAAGATTTTATTTGCTTATTTTTAGAGAAAGGGGAAGGAAGGAAAAAAAGGCAGGACAGAAACATCGATGTGCTAGGGAAACATCGATTGGCTGCCCCTCATAAGCCTCCAGCCAGGAAGCTGGCCCACAGCCCAGGCGTGCGCCCTGACCTAGAATTGAATCGGTGCTTGCAGGCCAGTGCTCAGTCCACTGAGCCACACCAGCCAGGTCCTCGATTTTCTTGGGTTAATGTTGGGATAACAGTGTCTACTTTGTGGAATTGTGAAGATGGAATGAGATAATGTACATAAATTGTTTAGCACAGGATCTAACATAAGTAGTCAATATTAGCAAAATAAAATTTCAAAAAGTCACCTGGGACCCTACTCTGAAAAGAGATTACTTTTATATATTTCATTTCAGGCAGTCTCTACATAGAATTTCCTCTGTTCTCTAAATGTAATTATCTGTACTGTTCATTATAGCCCTTAAAGAAATTATTTTTATTGGTCTACTGTATACAGGGGGACTTAGTGGGTATTCTTAAATTACTGGTTCTCATCTGGGGTGATTTTGCCTCCAGTGAACATTTATTAATGTCTAGAGATATTTATTGTCATCACAGCTGGAGGTGTGTTACTGATTTCTAGTGTGTAGAAGGCCAGGGATACACCTGAACCTCTTACAATGCACAGGACAGCCCTTCTTAGATTACTAAGAAGTATCTAACTGAAAATGTCAGTAGTGCCAAAGACAAGAAACCCCATCTTAGGGTTACAACTGTGAAAAACACCCAGTTTGTTTTCTTCAGGAGGTGGCATTTAATTTGGCCTTAAGGAATGAATGAAAATTGATATTGTGATAGGAGGAAAGAACCATCTAACCTGAGGGAGCCACATAATCAAAGGCCAGGAGATCTCTGTATTGTTACTTAATTTTATTCATGTGCCTGTATCCTGACTCCCAGACAATAAGAGAATAGGAATACATTATTTCTTAGCATATATAGGGCTTTGTACTCAATAATTATTAAGGAGAAAACTAAAAATAATTTTTAAGTCCTTATGCCTTTTTCTTCTTTTAGCTATCCATTCGATGTAACTCGTAGGCGAATGCAGTTAGGAACTGTTCTTCCAGAATTTGAAAAGTGCCTGTAAGTTCTTCATTTATCTTTGTTCATTTTCTTTAGGAAATGTAATGTTTAAAGTAAGTAGGGAGATAGGACTGTGTAGGGATAGTAGGGAGATAGTAGGGAGATAAAATGGGACTGGAACACCCATTTTATCTTCTATAGTTTAATTATAAGGTTTTAATTCAGGTCCCAGTCCTCCTATTAAAATTTTCTCTTCAGAGCAGCTCTCTGTTAAATAGGAATAGAGTATGAGCCATGTATGTGTTTTAAAATTTTCTGGTAGCCAGCCACATTTGAAAAAATGTATAAAAATAAACATGAAATTAAAAAAAAATCTTTCTTTAGCCTAATATATCTAAAATATTATAATATAAACATTTCAATATTTTACGTCTTGTTTTTATACTAAGCATTTGAAAGCCAGGGTGTGTTTTACATTCACAGCGCATCTCAACCTGGACTTGCAACATTTCAAGTGCTCAGGAGCCACATATGGCCAGTAGCTGCCATTGTTGCACAGCACAGCTCTAGAGTTTTCTATAATCTATAGATATTAATATTTAGAATTATTCTGTTTGATGGGTGATATGTTATCCCTCAGGGGAAGAGCTGCATGTTTGTTCAGGACCTTAAATTGCCTTTGTTGACCCAACAAATTTTTTTGAAGATTTCAGTCCACATTGCTTATCAAAAGGTAAAGGCAAGGCCCAAAATGTTGGTTTGAAAGGAAAAAGCACACCATTTGAAACAAGGAAGTCTTTATTGCTGAAATGTGAAAGATGGTCCTTCAAGCTTTAGTTCTATAATCACCTGCTAGTTATAGTATAAAACTGGAGCTGAAATGAAAACTTAAAAGATAACTCTTCTTACATCCTTTAAAATGACTGCAACAATATTTCAGATATTATTATGAAATAGTGTTATTTGTACTAGTTTAGAATTCATTACTGCTTATGGTGAGTTTTTAGCTTGTTTTAGCACTTGCCTTACAAAAACTATTCAAGATAGTGTCTCAGATACTGGCCCTCAGTGTCCATGGCATTATGGATGAGATAGAGACATATTCACACGGACTACTGAGTCCAGTGGAGGAAAAGGGGTGGCACAGCTTCTCTCCCAAGGTGAGAGCATCCCGACCCTTGCCTTGACAAGCTTTTATTGGATTCAATTTGCACAGGAATACAGGGTGTATATGTAAAGTTCATCAGTCTTTGTCAGACAGAAATGATTAAGCAATAGATAATAGTCAAAGAACTCTGAGGGCCTATTTTGAGTCAGGGTCAGATATCTAAAGGGCCATAAAACTTTGAGGAACAAACTCACCTTCTGCTTGGACCCTTATCATTTAAGTTGAGGGTATTAGCAAAGTAGGTTTCATAGGATTTTATGCCTGATTTTCTTAGGCACGATTGCCCTGGGGACCCTGCCCTTTCCAGCATAGGGCTGCACTGCTCTCTGTCATTGTTTCAGGCTTAAGTCAGGCAGGGGAAGTAAGGCAACCAAGAGATTAGGAGACTTCTAGCAGACAGAATGAGGACTCAGGCTATGTCAGAGCCTAGGGGTGAGGGTCCATCACCCTTTTTCTGTAGCCCCCAAGTCCTTCCCTGGGTCCCCTGTGATTGGTCCTGTCTTAGGTCATCCCTCCCTTGAGGAATCTTACACCTCCGATCAAGCATTGGGGGCCAGGCAGGGTGAAGTAAAAGGAGCAGAGGCGCCACCCCTGCCAGGGAGATAAGCTTTGTCTCCTTAGTGGCTTGTTGTGGAAGGTCGCTCACTTAGCCTTAGCCATGGGGGCGGTTTACAGCTCCTGAAACCAGGCAGGTCAGTTCACAACAAGATGACATTTTAGCTTCTTTTAAAAATGCTGTTATGGATCTTAACATTGTCTCTTCATGAGTGAGCCTAAAGCTGTCATCATGTAATCATGTCTTTCAGTACCATGCGGGAGACGATGAAGTATGTCTATGGACACCATGGAATTCGAAAAGGATTGTATCGTGGTTTATCTCTGAACTACATTCGCTGCATTCCCTCTCAAGCAGTGGCTTTTACAACATATGAACTTATGAAGCAGTTTTTTCACCTCAACTGAAAAAAATTATGATTTCCTTTCCTTAACAAACTCTCAGAGGGATAACTAAATGTTACTTTAATTTTGGGGAGAACATTACTTGAAGGGGGATATTTACTTTGTCACAGGAACCACTGGTATTTAGTACTTGATCTTTTTTATTCATCACAAATCAAGAGCACTTGCTATACCTTTGATACCAAAAGTTGCACCATAGAACATTGAGAAAAAATTCCTAAACTGATGCTGGCTAATCAGTTAGGTTGTTTGAAATCATTTAAAAGTGTTATTTGGAAGTAGAACTAACTTAAAATGGGATTCAGAAGGTTACCATTAGCTTATAATGCTGTTCCAAGCTTTTAATTCTAATCATGATTTTCCAAGATTCTACTATTGGTTATTATCATTATAATAAAGAGGCTTTGCAGCAGAATGAAAAGAAATGAACTTTTAAGTTAAATAAGCTGTAGCTGAGAAGCCAGCATTGGGATATTACTATTTCTATTCTTAACACTGCGCCATTGGATAAGTGGATAAAACTCTTTATCTCTTCATTAAAAGAAGTTGTATTTAAAAAGTAGTCATGTCTATAGAGACTCAGCAATAAATGAATAATTTTTAGGTATTGCTTAAATGTTATTACCAGGTATTATGACTGATTTATATATTTTAAAAAGTCAGTATATTTCCCAAAGGTAGTAATAGTGAATACTGACTATCTGCTCTAAAAACAGATTAGCATTGCATTGTAGATTTGTTTTGTTAAATGATTTGGTATATAGTAGGAAATATGTTTAAGTGGACCATGAAATATCTATTAACATAGATGTGAATGTCAGAGACTGTTTCTAAGGCATTGTTATGATACATACACCAACTAGTTCTTCCATGTAAAGTAATTTTAGTGCAATACAAATTTAAGTAGCAATGCAAAAATTATTTGAATTGCTATTTTATATTAAAATGGTTTAAAATGTAAGAATTCCATTTATTGTGTTTAGAATACTTTTTATGTTTTATTATAAGCATGACAATAATGGGAGGGAAACAGTTATAGTTTTGTCCTCAGAAATAGTGATTTGTAGAATTGATGTGTATTTAAGACATTAGAAAACCAAGTTGAAAGTGTTATTTCTGCTTCAATTTTTATTTTTTGCATAAAAAATTTCTTGTCACACCTTAGTAAAAACTAGATGAACTGGTTTCATTTTCAAAGTCTTTATTTTAAAACAAATATGTGTCTTTGTATGATTTTGTAAGTGTATGTGCACGTGGAAATACATGTGTTCCTGAAACTATTACTTAATTTTTATTTTTTTTCCTTTGTATTGAATTTATTGGAGTGACACTGGTAACAAAATTATACAGGTTTCAGGCTTACAGTTCCACAACACATCATCTGTACACTGCATTGTGCGTTCACCACCTGAGTCAAGTCTCTGTCCATCACCGTATATTCCCCCATACCTCCCTCCACCCCCACCTCCCGCCCTGGCCCTGCAGTTACCGCAGTCCTCCCTCCCCCACAGCTGCTCTCTATCTGTGTGTCTGTCTCTATCCTAAAACTATTTTGTATATTTTAATTTCTGGATTACACTGTAACTAAATATTGTCATGAAATCTCAAGATAATTTAAATGTATAAAAGTAAGTATCTCAGTTATGTTATCAATAAAAAGACTGAAAATATTTTTAAAATACATTCGCATGCTTGTCTTTTATAGGCTACATAGAATATTAAAAATAAATTGTATTCACATTTCAATAATTATTTCTGTTAACTATACTGTTAAAGTATAAATGTTAAATATAAGCAGTCAGAATTGAAGAATATTTAAAATAATAACTAGTTATGTTTGCTTTATTTCAGATTGATAACCCAATTGCATCTTGCCAGGTTATCTTCCATTTAAAGATGAATGATTTCTGTTTTGAATGCCATTATTACTCTTCCTGCCTTTCAGTGGTTACAGCCCTCTCTGATCTATAGAACGGGACAGTGGTCTGGTCTAGGGATTAAGCGAGGTACCGCTGCCTGCTCTCAGTGGTTGCCTGTATGGAAGTGCCTATAAGGTTAGTGGGTATATATAACAATATCTTGCCCCATTCTCCCCCAGGGAATTCAACATCTGTTTATTTAGCACCCGTATGTGCCAGGAATTGTATCAGCATTTGGGGGGGCTTATGTTAGGAGGTCTGTCAGCTTACAATCTGATTTGGATGCCCAATAACATCTAACATTGGGTATTTTTCTAATACAGTATGTACTGCACTTTATGGTAATTGCCTGTTTACCTATGATTCCCCCAATTGGTTCTCTCAAGGGTAGAGTCATGCCTTCGCCACCTATAAGGAACACAGGGTCTGACACAATAATAGGTGTTCAGTGATGTTTACTGATGGAAAGAAGGAAGGGTTGGCCCCTGTTTTTGGAGACCTTATGTTCTAGTAAAGAGAAATGAATCACAAATAGTCCATGGAGAAAGCAATTTAGAAAGAAAGTTATTTGGTTTGTTTCACAGAAATGTTTTGTTCCCAATTTGAGCCAGGAAGAATGGCAGATAACAAAACCTATATTAAAAGAGTGATGCATTGCCTTACAGAGTTGAGCCAATGATATGTGATATACTTATATAGCAACTGTACACTTTTCACAGATCCTTGCATCCATTCTTTGTTTTGTTTTGTTTTGTAATCCCCACCCAAGGACATATTCATTGATTTGAGAGAGAGAGAGGAAGGGAGGGAGAGAGAGAGAGAAACATCAGTCAGTTGCCTCCCATACACCCAGACCCAGGATCAAATCCTCAACCTTTTGGTGTACAGGGTGACGCTCCACCCAACTGAACAGCCCAGCCAGGGTGTTTTGCACGTCAATTCTTTGAATGTCAGACACTGTGTTAGGCACTAGAAATCAGTGACAAATAATGTCATGTATGTTTTCTTAGGACTTAGTATGTTCCATGCCTTGTTTTAGGTACTTTTGATGCCTTAAGCTCTACAACAATACTATTAGGTACTATTTAATATTCCTTTAATACGGATAGGATAATTGAGGCCTAGGGATATCAAGTAACTTGTCCAAGTTCACACAACAAAAGGTGCCTCTAGGATTTAAATCCAGCCAGTCTGAATCTGCAGCCTCGTCTACTAGCTATGATGCTATATTTCAACACTTTAGTGTCCTATTCAAAAGAAACTCTCAACATGCCAATAAATTTGAACATGTCAGTGAACATAAAACCAATCAATAAAATGATTGAAGTTTGTGGAAATGCTTATTGAGGAAGTTAATACATTATGTGATGGAGAATATTTGTGGGATGTAAAGATCAGAGAGCTACTTTAGAATGGTCAAGAAAAATATTTTTGATACACTAAACTTTAAGCTGACACATGGAGGATAAAAAGGAAACAGCCATGCAAAGAATTGGGTAGGGGTCAGGGTGCAGAATGGCCCAGATAAAGAGAATAGCGTACAAAAACCCTGAAATAGGAAAAAGCTTGGTGTGACATAGGAAATTTCAAAAAGCCAGTGTGAATGGAGGATTGTGAGTGAAGAAGCAGCAGCAAATTGGATTGGAGAAGTACACAAAGGCCAAATCATGCAGAGCTCCACAGGACATGGTAATGATTTTTTTTGTCTTTTACACTAAATGCAATGTGAAGCCCTTGAAAGTTTTCAGCAGAAGGGTAAAATGGTCTGATTATGTTTTTACAGGGATCACCCACCCCTCAAAATTAGTTCTTTCAAAAGAACAACAAAATTGATAAGCCCCTAGTTAGGCTGATGACTAAAAAGGAACGAATGTAAATGACCATTAACAAGAATGAAAAGGAGGACATCACCATGGGTCCTGTGGGTATTAAAAAGATAAGGGATTTCTACATAACTTTGTCAAGGAATCTGACAACTTACATGGACAAATGTCTTGAAAATCACAACAAAAGATAGCATAGATGAAAAAGAAAATCTGCATAATCAATTAAAGGAATTGAATTTATCAAAAATCCTTCCACAAAGAAAACTCCAGGCTCAGAAGGTGAATTCTATTGAATATCTAAGAAAGAAATAACCTCATATACAGTTTTAGGAATTAAAAGATAGCACTTCCCAACTCATTTTATGATCCCAGCATAAACTTAATACCCAAACCTAACAAAGTTATTACAAAAAATGAAAATTACAGACTAAGATCCATTAAGAACAAAGAAAGAAAAACAATCTTTGATAATATTAGCAAACCAAATCTAGTAACATATAAAAAGTTTATTGCATCATTACCTACCAGGTTGGGTTTATCCTAGGAATGACAGCAATCTAAAGTCAATAGTGTAATTTCCCATAATAGTAGAATAAAAGAAAAACCACAATCCTTTAATAAACACACAAAAAGCACTTGGCAAAAGTCAACATTGATTCATTATAAAAGCTAATTGCATTAGAAGAGAACTTCTAACTGGATAAAGGGTATTTTGTCAGATAGTAATTTCTGGTTATACATCCCATCTCAGATGCTCTTCTCGTGTGTCATGTCACACATCCTTTCAAGAGATAGAGACCGGGTTCCCTCCCCTTCAGTCTGGCTGAGTGGACCTGTGACTAGAGTGAAAGTGATGCTGTGTAACATCCAAAGTTACTCTCTGAGTAAGCCATCTTCAAAGTGGATCCTCCAGCTCCCAGCTGATGCTTCATGAAACAGACAAGCTTTCCCATGGAGCCCTGCCCAAATTGAAAATTCATAAACTATAAAAGGATTGTTATTGTTTTAAGCCACAAAATTTTAGAGGTTTGTATTTTTTTTAAGATTTTATTTATTTATTTTTAGAGAGAGTGGGAGGGAGAAAGAGAAGGACAAAATCATCGATGTGTGAGAGATACATTGATCAGTTGCCTCTCACAGGTCCTCAAAATCCAGGCACATGCCCTGATTGGGAATTGAACCAGCAACCCTTCAGTTTACAGGCTGGTGCTCAACCCACTGAGCCACACCAGCCAGGGCTTGTTTTTGTTTTATACATAGCATTAGATAATTGTAACAGGTATACATGAAAAGCCTACAGCTAGCATTATATTTAATGGTGAAACACTGAATACTTTCCACCAAGGTCAGGGAGAAGGCAAGGATGCCAGTGTCACAACTTCTCTTTAACCAGTGAACTTGGGTAAGAAAACAAAATAAAAAGCATAAAGATCAGAAAAAAAGAAGTAAAACTGCCTCTATTCACAGATGACATGATTATTTGCATAGAAAGTCTTAATGAAGTTACAAAATAACTAGTAGGAATTATAAGTAAATTTAGCAAGGTCTCAGGATATAAGGTAAATATAAAAACTAGTTTCATGTGCTAGCAGGAAGCAATTAGAAAATAATTTTAAAACAATTTCATTTATAATAGCATCAGAAAAACAGACAACACTTTAACAAAAAATGTGTAAAATCTGCAGACTTACAAAATATTGCTTAAAGACATTAAAGCTGATGTGATTCTAGAGTTCCAGCTAAGATGGAGGAGTAAGTAGAGAAACACTACACTTCCTTGAATAACCAAAAGAAGGAAAACAGCCAATTTAAAAACTAAAAGAACATCCAGAACTGCCAGAAAATCAAGTTGCATGGAAGTCTGACAACCAAGGAGTTAAAAAGAAA
Organism: Anoura caudifer; assembly: GCA_004027475.1. NCBI lineage: Eukaryota > Metazoa > Chordata > Mammalia > Chiroptera > Phyllostomidae > Anoura > Anoura caudifer. Next base: position 61,987 of record PVKU01002938.1, on the reverse strand, counting down.
CATTCATCCAGACTGGTAGGCAGGGTGGAGACAGGCAGCTAAAGCAGAGCAGATGCTGGGCAGGGTGGAGGACCCAGTGGGTGAGGCAGTGGCTGGCTGACTGGCAGCACTACAGTCGCATGCGGATAAGCCAGGAGGAACAACGGGAGAGCAAGACAGACCATGAAACCTAGGGTACCAGCATAGGAAACTAAAGGCTCAAGGCCTCTGGCTAAAACCTGTGGGGGTTGCAGCAGTGGGAGAAACTCCCAGACTCACAGCAAAATCCGTTGGAGAGGTCCATGGGATTCTAGAACATACAAACCCACCCACCTGGGGATCAGCACCTGAAAGGGCACAATCCACTTGTGGGAAGTGACGGAAAGTGGGGTGAGAACTGAGCAAGTGGCATTGTACTGTCTCTGACTCTCCCCCACAGACAGCACCACAGTGCGGCAAAGAGGGTTGCTCCATTGTGGTGAATACCTAAGACTCTGCTCCTTACAACATAACAGCTGTGCCAAGATAAATAAGAATGGCCCAAATTAAAGAACAGATAAAAACTCCAGAAAAAGAACAAAGCAACAAGGAGATAGACAACCTGTCAGATGAAGGCTTCAAAACACTGGTAATCAGGATGCTCACAGAATTGATTGAGCTTGGTCAGAAAATGAAGGAAGAAATGAAGGCTATACAAAGTGAAATAAAGGAAAATACAGGGAACCAACAGTGAAGGGAAGGAAACCAGGAATCAAATCGATTTGGAATGAAAGGAAGAAATAAACATCCAACTGGAACAGAATGAAGAAACAAGAATTCAAAAAAATGAACAGAGGCTGCAAAATCTCTGGGACAACTTTAAATGTTCCAACATCCGGATTATAGGGGTGCCAAAAGAAGAGGAAGAGCAAGAAATTAAAAATTTATTTGAGAAAATAATGAAGGAAATCTTCCTCAATCTGGTGAAGGAAATAGACTTCCAGGAAGTCTAGGAAGCCTAGAGAGTCCTAAAGAAATTGGATCCAACAAGAAACACACCAAGGCACATCATAATTACATTACCCAAGATTAAAGATAAGGAGAGAATCTTAAAAGCAGCAAGAGAAAAGGAGAGTTACCCACACAGGAGTTCGTTCCCGTAAGACTATTGGCTGATTTCTCAAAAGAGACAGGCAAGAAGGGGCTGGAAAGAAATATTTGAAGTCATGAAAGGCAAGAACTTACATCCAAGAGCACTCTATGCAGCAAAGCTATCTTTAGAATGGAAGGGCAGATAAAGTGTTTCCCAGATAAGGTAAAGCTAAAAGACTTCCTCATCACCAAGTTCTTATTATATGAAATGTTAAAGGGACTTATCTAAGAAATAGAAGAAGATAAAAAACTAGGAACTGTAAAATGACAACAAACTCACAACTATCAACAATTGAAGCTAAAAAACAACAACAAAAAAAAACTAGACAAGCAACTGGAACTGGAACAGAATCACAGAAATGGAGATCACTTGGAGGGTTATCAGTGGGGAGGAAAAGGGGGAGAATATTGGGAAAAGGTACAGGGAATAAGAAGCATAATTGGTAGTACAAAATAGGGCGAAGTTCAGAAAATGGAGAAGCCAAAGACCTTATATGTAGAACCCATGAATATAAACTAAGGGGGGCAGAATGCTGGAGGGTGGGGGGATGCAGGGTGGAGGGGTATAAAGGGGAGAAAAAAATAGGACAACTGTAATAGCATAATCAATAAGGTATACTTAAAAATACATTAAAGGTCTGGCAGGTTCTTAAAACCTGAACATAAACCTACCTATGTCTCAGAAGTGTCACTCCAATATATATATATTTAAAAGTTTTATCTACCCATTTATTTTTTTAGAGAGTGGGGAGGGGAAGGAGAAAGAGAGAGAAACATCAATGTGTGGTTGCCTCTCATATGCCCCTTACTGGAGACCTGGCCCTCAACCCAAGTGTGTGCTCTGACTGGTAATTGAACTGGTGACCCCTTGATTTACAGTCCGCACTCAATCTGCTCAGCCACACCAGCCAGGGCATCCAAAATATTTACCCAAGAGAAAAAAGAGCACAAAAAGTCTTGTACAAGAATATTTGTAGCAGCTATATTTAAGATAGCAAACTACTGTAAATAGTCCAAGTGTTCATCCACAGGAGACTGGCCAAGTAGACTACCATTCAGCAATAAAAGGAAATAAACTACTGAATCATGTAATAAAGAAGATGAATCTCAAAAACATTATATTGAGTGAAAGAAGCCAGACACTAAATACTATGTACTAAATCATTCCATTCATATGAAAGTCTAGAATAGACAAATCTAATCTCTGGTGAAAAAAAGTCTGATTGGTGGTTGTCTTTCCAGTAGGGATGGATGTGGGAATTACCTGGGAAAGGACATGAAAGAATTTTCTGGGATGAGGATAACATTCTGTATCTCAGTAGGGGTTTGAGTTAAACATGTTAGTCAAAATTCATCAAATGGTACACATAAGATTTGTGCATTTCATTTTAAGTAAATTTTAAAATTTACATATAAAACATTAAAAATTTTTAAGCTACCATAAACAAATATTGAATTCTAGCTAATAACATGCACACCAAGTTTTAGGGATGAAATACACTGATGCCTGCTATTTTGAAGTACATTAAAAAAAAACAACAAAATCCTGAATTCATAGATAGAGGGATCAATAGATAGATGTAATTAATCAAAGGTAACAGTGATAATAGTAAAATCTATGTGATAGGTGTGTGGATATTGATTATATCATTTTTTAACTTCTGTAAATTTGAAAAATTTCATAATAGAATGTTAGGAAAGGGAACTGAACTGCAAGGGGATAATAATGGAAGCACATGTAAGAGTTTACTGCAGTTTTCCAGGTGAGAGATAACCATCAGGTAGTAATAGTGAAGTTGGAAAGGCATAGAGAGATTTGAGGCCGTTTTAGCTACAAAATCTGTGGGTCTGCCTATGCACTGGATGTGAGTAATAACAGAAAGGAATCAAGAATAATCTCTGAGTTTCTGGCCTTATTCTCAGAGTGTATGAGATAGTGCTATTACTAAGAATAATAAAAATAATAAAAAGTTGCATTTTTGGCCATGTTATAATTATAATTGAGATCTACTCCCAATAATATTTCTTAAATGACATCAAGAAATACTTGACAGTAGGCAGTTGGATTCTTGAATTCAGAGGAAAAGTCTTGCTTGTAAACATACATTTGAGAGTTGGCAGTACAGATGTTATTTAAAGCCATAAAAATGGGTGACATAACCTAGAGAGCTGGTGGATAGTTATCAAGAAGTGAACTCTGAGGACTTTCAACCTTTTGAGACTGAAGAGACATTAAAGCAGATTGAGGAGGGCCTGTGAGCTTGGAGGAAACCAATCAAATGTGATGTCACAGGTACAGAACCTGTGTTTATTACAGGCAAGGCTTTTCCAATTTTTTAAAGGATGTTTTTCATAATTTTTTAATGAATAAACATGAGTATGAGAGACAACGCTTGATAAAGGTTATTTTTAAGTTGTATGACATGCTTCTGAAGTGATTTTATTTTTTTACATCTTTTCGTATATTTTAAATACTCTGAGTATATTAATTTTAAAGTGTATGTAAAATAAATTGCTTTTAATTAAAAAAATTAAAAACAAAAGGAAAGTGAATAGGAATTGAAATTGGAGATAGCCTTAAAAAATTGCTTTAAAAAGTTCTAATTTGAGAGTGGCCAAGAAAGGGATGGAATAAGTTCCATTAAGGTAACAACTTTTAAAGGGAACTGCCCTGGCCAGGCCGCTCAGTTGGTTAGAGCATCCCACCCATACGCAAGGCTGCAGTTGGATCCCTGGTTAGTCAGGGCACACACAAGAAGCAGCCAACGAATGCGTAAATAAGTGGAACAAATCAATCAGTAAATCAATCTCTCTCTTCCTCAGATCAATTTAAAAAAAGAAAAGAAAAAATATGGGAGACACTGGACCACATAACATGCCAGGGAGCAATCCGATAGTGAGGGAGAGATTGATGATAGAAGGGAACAAGGGAATAACTGGAGAGCAATGCCTTTGATAATACGAGAAGACTTTGAAGGGAGAGAGTTGTCCACTGATAGGAGGATTGCTTTTTCCACTGTTGAAAAAAAAGTGGAAAAAGTATAAGACAGGTAATTTTGTAGATTTATTCCTAACATGATGAGAAAGCTCCTGACAGTTTGTTTTCTAGTAAGTTTTCCAGGAAAAAAAATGTGGAAGAGGTTGTTTTCCAGAGGAGGAAAAAAAGGCGGAACAGAGATTGTTTTCTAGGGAATGCAAGATTCTGATGGCTAGGGACTCCTGGGCTTGGGCAACTACAAATTGTTCTGCTCAAATAAAGATTGTGTGCTGGGAATAGGTTGGCATGTCTAGAAAGAAGGCGGGAGCGTTTAGTTTGTGCCAGAGTATGACGACTCCCTGTTTTACAAAATCGAAGGCAGGAGCGCAAGACCACCCTCAGCGGACCGGTAGCCCAGACCGCGGCGCTCCTCGAGGAACGAGGCGGCGCAAAAGCAGCGGTTCGCGCAGGTCACTTGGGACCTCGGCGAGTCGGCGCACGCGCGCAGCGCCTCGGACCGGCGCTTCTTTTCAGGGTTGCTACCGATTACCCTGACTTTTTCCTTGGTGGCAGTTAGCGACCTCCGAACCAGGAATGGAGCAATTGGGTGATCTCGAGCTTCTGATGGAGAAGAGTTTCGGAGAGGAGGCTGAGCCGCCCGCAGAGCAGTGAGCGAAGCGGGGGGGAGGGAGGGCCTGGGAGCGAAGCGGGAAATTTGAAAGAAAGGAGCGGGAGAGGATGCACCCACGGCCTCCGCGGACCCGAGCTGGGACAGTGACCCGGCTTGGGTCCCGGGGCGCCAGACTCACCTCCAGAGCTGGGGTGTGCCTGCTTCGCAGGGTCCTTTGGGGCCCACTCAGACCAGAGTCTGGGGACTCTCCCTTGCTCAGCACTTCGTTATTTCTCCTAATTTTATGTCTTTTCCGAATTTGGAGAGTCCCAAGCCACCTTAAATGTCTTCGTAAAAGGAAGTTGCAACTGCGAGGTTCTTTTCTCGATGTGTAGTTGGAGAATTTACCCCAGAGAGAACTCTGCATCGTCATCTCAATGCAGGGTTTTAATTCCTATTAAAACCTCAATAGGAATTTAATGTCTTCTAGAGGATAGATTATTTTGCTTAGGGTCAGTGGGTAAAAGTATTGTGACACCCCAATAAATTCAATAAAAAGGAAAAAACAAAAAAAAGTATATTGTGACATTGACATGCCCATTGTAGAAGAAATTTCTGAGTTACTCTGTGCAGGAATGAGCTAATGTATTGGGTTTGGTTTCTGTACAATGCAGCGGCTGGTTGATTGCCAATGAGATGTCATAGAAGGTTTTCTGGCATTAAGTAGATTGAACGAGATGATTTCTAAGTACTCTCCTAATTTAAAGATTAATATAATTCTGAGGACCTCAGTAGGACTTCCAGCAAACCACCATGCTATGTTTTTCTATGACAAACATTTCTTTTACTTACAAACAGGATAGTGTCCAAAACATTCCCTTTTATTTGTACTTTGAAAAGGTTTACACCAGTGGTAGGAGTGTGTTTTAATGTTTTTCAGTTTCACCTGAATCCTCAGAATCAAGGAGCTCATATTTGGAAAAAAACTCATAAGTGTGTTTTAAATGGCATTGCTTCTGGGAAGTTCTTGTAATAGGAATTTTGCTATGTCCTTGCTCTCTTAATTTTTACCTATTTTAGCTAACAGTCATTATGGCAAGCTTTCCAGAAGAGACAAAGCTAAAAACTAGGTTGGTTTGTAGATAAAGGAGATTGATGGCTTCTTATTTCATGCTTGTGCTACAGTAGTTTTGTATGTGTATGCTTTAGATTCCAGAAGAAGGTGGAAGCTTCCTCTTCTAAAACAGTTCTGAGCCGTGGAATGGATAATCGGTACCTGGTGTTAGCAGTCAATATTGTACAGAATGAAGAAGGAAACCATGAAAAGCATTTACTCATTACTGCTTCCCAGTCACTAGAATGTAAAGAATTGTGCATCCTTAGGAATGAATGGTAATTTTTGTGTGACTTTGAGCACTGATCTGGCAGATTCTTAAGGGTACCATCTTAACCCCTCACATGGGCTTGTGTGGATGTCATGTAATTATTAGTAAAGAGAGTAGTTTCAACCTGAATTAACTCCATATTAATTTTGTGTCTGTTACCCCAGCATGTCAAGTCCCTTATTCCAAAACTTGATTTTATTGTCATTTGAAATTACAAAGGGACTTATTAAATGATTACTTCCTATTACTTGTATTTTCTGTTTTAAGATTGTAGCTTAAAACTCATTCTCACTAAGAATAAAATTAATTACAGCATAAGAACATTCCTTGACCTTAGATTTCTCTACTCAAGCAAAGTGTGGTAAGCAAGGGATGAAGGGAAGATGCAGAAAAGGTCAAGTCTAATTTTGTGTAGACTTTGTGTCTAGACTGCAAGTGGGTGGTTTGAACTAGATAAATATGATTTTATTCTTGCTACATTAGGTTTAGCTCCATGTCTCAAGAGTTATAAAAGATGTAGAGACAGTGTAAGTCTTAAGAATGTGAGAGTTAATTATTAAAACAATATCATCCATAATCAGAACTTTATAGTACATTGTTAAAGATTTAATAATGATGCTAAAGCAGTTTTCCTTTTTGGGATTTAAGGAAAAACCATGAGTATTCTCAGGTGTTGTTTCAAAGGTAGAAAGAGTCAGAGTGACAAGGATTTGATTCAGAAGACTATTCTGATTCTTAATTTTTAAAAATGATCCAGAAATTTAGAAATACTTACTTTTTCAGACAAAATATTTCTTTATTTATTTATCTAAAAAGAAGTATATTCATTGATTCCAGAGAGAGAGAAAGGAAGAGAGAAAGAAACATCAATGTAAGAGGAACATAGATTGGTTGCCTCCTACACATGCCCCAATTGGGGACTGAACCTGTAACCCAGGCAAGTATCCTAACTAGGAATCAAACCAGCAATCTTTTGGTCTATGGGGTGATGCTCCATCCAACTGAGACACACCAGCAGGGCAAAATATTTATTTTTGAAGCCTCCTTAATGAACTTAACTGTATGAACCTACACAGGCTGGGTACCTAAGTAGGTTAGAGTATTGTCCAGATACGACATGGTTGTGGATTTGATCCCAGCAGGCACATACAAAAATCAGTCAATGAATGCATAACTAAGTGGAACAGCAAATCATTGTTTCTCTCGCTCTCTCCTTCCCTCTCTTTTTTTCTCTCTCCAAAATCAATAAAAAAAAAAAAGAAAAGAAAAAAATGTAGGCCCCGACTGGCATGGCTTAGTGGGTTGGACATCATCGTGCAAAGCAAAAGATCACTGGTTTGATTCCCGGTCAGGCTATATGCCTGGGTTGTGGTCCAGATCCCTGGTTGGGGGGTTGTGTGAAAGGCAACCAATCAGTGTTTCTCTTTCACACGTATGTTTTTCTCTCTTTCTTTCTTTCTCCCTCCATCTCTCTGTGAAAATAAATAAATAAAGTATTTTAAAAAAGAAAAAAGCATAGGAACCTAACTGTGTCTTGATACTTTCCTTTATTTTTAGGTGCTTTGTACCAGTAGAGCCAGGGGACATCATTCATTTGGAGGGAGACTGCACATCTGGTACTTGGTTAATAGATGAAGATTTCGGATTTTTGATTCTGTATCCAGACATGCTGATTTCTGGCACAAGCATAGCCAGTAGTATTCGATGTATGAGAAGAGCTGTCCTGAGTGAAACTTTCAGGGTGAATAATATTAACAGCTAAAGCTTCTGCAGGATTTTAGAGTTTATAGAGTACTTTTATACTTTTATGTTACTTAATCCTTCCAACAATCCTGTGAGGTAGATAGTATTAGTCAGCTGAATTTTACAGATGAGGAAAATGAGGCTCAGAATTTAAGTGACTTATCCAAAGTTGTGTAGCCAGTAAGTAAGTGGCAGTGCTGGGACTCAATACTAGTTGCCTGGGTCCTTTGAATCTTGTTCAACATTCATAAAATCTAATGATAAGAAAATCAATTCAGGAATAAATTTTTAAATTTAGACCGTCTAGACATTTCCAAGCTTTGCTTCATGTTTTTCCCTATAAACTAGAAATCAATGTGACAATCTCCTTTAAAAAGGAGTTATGGAAAATTTGAAGTGTACACAGGGGTGATTATAATAAGCCCCCTCGTACCCATTCTGCTTTCCCAGACATTATTTTGAAAGTAAATGAAAGCTGATGATTCTAAAAATATGTAAATACAATATTTTTATAACAATAAAACAGTAATTTCTTAAATTAATGCTCAGTTTATCTCTAATGTCTTTTATAAAAAAATATTTTTTATTCAGTTGGTTTGTTAGAATCGGTATCCAAACAAGGTCTTTGTATTTTGTTTATTGATAAGCCTGTTAAGTATCTTTTGATCCATATTAGTCTGCCTTCCGCTTTGTTTCAATGCCATTTATTTTTTTTAAAGATTTTATTTTATTTTATTTATTTTTAGAAAGAGGGAAGGGAAGGAGAAAGGGAAGGAGAAAGAGGGAGAGAAACATCAATGTGTGGTTGCCTCTTGCGTGCCCCCAACTGGGGATCCGGCCTGCAACCCAGGCATGTGCTCTGACTGGGAATCAAACCAGCGACCCCCTGGTTTGCAGGCTGGCACTCTATCCATTGAGCCATACCAGGCAGGGCTCAATGCCATTTATTTGTTGAAGAACCTGGGCTTTTATTTGTTGAAAGTTTCCTTCACCCAGAGTATTGTTTTCATTATACAATTAATCTATATGTATATAGAAAACCAAAGTTACAGCTGAGTAAGAAGAAAAATACCTTTATAGATTTTCTAAGTGTTGTTACTTATTTGTGGTTTATCTTATCCACTTTTTTTCTTCAGTTGTGGGATAAATATCTTCTTTTAATCATGTTATAAAGTGGACCTAAATATTAATCTGTTAAAAACTTTTTATTTTGAAATAATTTCAGACTCACATAGAATTTGCAAAAATAGTACAGAGAGTTCCTCTGTAAAGTTTTAAAAATTCCTGATGATGGTTTAGTGGACTTTAGTGTTTTGATAGCTTCAAGGTAGAGGCCTAGGTTAATAAGAGTTAATTGAATAACACCAATTCTTTTTGAGTGGAGAGAACTTTCTTGCTAAAAAAATCTAAGTTTAAATTTTATGTTTCTTTTTTTGGTAAGCTTTTTAAAAATTTTATATTTTTCATAATATTTATAATATTTTTGATATAAATATTATAAATATAATATTTTATAATATACAATCAATATTTTATTGATTATGCTGTCACAGTTGTCCCAATTTTCCCCCTTTGCCTCCCTCCACCCAGCATCCCCCACTCCCTCTGGCAATCCCTTCCTTAGTTCATGTTCATGGGTCATGCAATTAAGTTCTTTAGCCTCTCCATTTCCCACACTGTTCTTAACATCCCCCTGACTATTCTTTTACTACCAGTTTGTACTTCTTAATCCCTGCACCTTTCCCTCCATTCTTTCCTTTTCCCTTCCCAACTGGTGACCATCCAAATGATCCCCATATCTTTGATTCTGTTTCTGTTCTGCTTGTTTGCTTAGCTTATTTTTTAGATTCAATTGATAGTTGTGAATTTATTGCCATTTTAATGTTCATAGTTTTGATCTTTTTGAAAAATAAGTCCCTTTAACATTTCACATAATAATGGCTTGGTAATGATGAACTTTAGCTTTACCTTGTCTGGGAAGCACTTTATCTGTCCTTCCATTCTAAATGATAGCTTTGCTAGATATAGTACCCTAGGTTATGGGTCCTTGCAATTATGAATACTTCTTGCCTGCAAAATTTCTTTTGAGAAATCAGCTAACACTATTATGGGAACTCCTTTGTAGGTAACTTGCTTCTCTCTTACTGCTTTTAAGGTTCTTTCTTTAATCTTTGGTGTTTTAAGTGTGATGTGTGTCTTGCTGTGGTCATCTTTGCGTCCATCTTGTTGGGACTCTGTGGTTCGTGGACTGGTATGTCTATTTCCTTCACCACATTAGGAAAGGTTACTTTCATTATTTTTTTCAAACAAATTTTTAATTTCTTGCACTCTTCTTCTGGCATCCCTATGATGTGAATGTTGGTACGTTTGAAATTGTCCTAGAGGGTCCATACCCTATCCTCGTTTTTTTTTTTTTTAATTCTTTTTTCTTCTTGTTGTTCTGATTGGCTGTTTTGTTTTTGTTTTTTCCTTATGTTCCAAATAATTGATTTGATACTTGGCTTCATCCACTCAGCTGTTAAGTCCCTGTAAGTTTTTATTTTTTTCAGTTAGTGTAGCCTTCATTTCTTTTTTTTTTGAATTTTATTGATTATGCTATTATTAAGTCCCTTTAACATTTCATATAATAAGAACTTGGTGATGAGGAAGTCTTTTAGCTTTTCCTTACCTGGGAAACACTTTATCTGTCCTTCCGTTCTAAAGATAGCTTTGGTGGATAGAGCGATCTTGGATGTAAGTTCTTGCCTTTCATGACTTGGAATACTTCTTTCCAGTCCCTTCTTGCCTGTAAGGTCTCTTTTGAGAAATCAGCCAATAGTCTTATGGGCACGAACTCCTTTGTGGGTAACTCTCCTTTTCTCTTGCTGCTTTTAAGATTCTCTCCTTATCTTTAATCTTGGGTAATGTAATTATGATGTGCCTTGGTGTGTTTCTTGTTGGATCCAATTTCTTTGGGACTCTCCAGGCTTCCTGGACTTCCTGGAAGTCTATTTCCTTCACCAGATTGAGGAAGATTTCCTTCATTATTTTCTCAAATTAGTTTTTAATTTCCTGCTCTTCTTTTTGGCACCCCTATTAATTCAGATGTCAGAACATTTAAAGTTGTCCCAGAGATTTTGCAGCTTCTGCTCATTTTTTTTGAATTTTTGTTTCTTCATTCTGTTCCAGTTGGTTGTTTGTTTCTTTCTTTCTTTCCAAATCGTTGATTTGATTCCTGGTTTCCTTCCCTTCACTGTTGGTTCCCTGTATTTTCCTTTATTTCACTTTGTATAGCCTTCATTTCTTCTTTCATTTTGTGACCAAACTCAATTATTTCTGTGAGCATCCTGATTACCAGTGTTTTGAAGCCTTCATCTGACAGGTTGTCTATCTCCTTGTTGCTTTGTTCTTTTTCTGGAGTTTTGATCTGTTCTTTTATTTGAGGTATATTTCTTTGTTTTGGTGCACCTGTTACATTGTAAGGGGCAGAGCCTTAGGTATTCACCAGGGCAGGGCAACCCTCTACTCTGTTGTGGCACTATCTGAGGGGGAGGTCCAGAAAGGGAACAATGCCACTAGCTCACTTGCTCAGCTCTCACCCCACTTTCCATCACTTCCCTCACTTCCCACGAGTGGGTTGTGCCCTTTCAAGTGCTGATTCCCAGGTGGGTGCGTTTTGTGTGTTCTAGGACCTCATGGGCCTCTCCAACTGACTATCCTGTGAGGCTGGGAGTTTCTCCTGCCTTTGCAACACCCACAAAGTTTTACAGCCAGAGCTTTTGGGTCTTTAGTTTCTCTGTCAGCCAGCCCCTGCCTTGCCTGTGTAGTCCACCACATTGCTGTGCTTCTTGCCTGTTCCTGTCTGCCCAGCTGCCTGTCTGTGCCCCTCCCACCAGTCTGGATAAATGTTTCTTTAACTCCTTGGTTGTCAGACTTCCCTACAGTTTGATTTTCTGGCAGTTCTGGGGTGTTTTGTTTTTGTTTTTGTTTTTGTTTTGAAATTGATTGTTATCCGTTTGGTTGTGCAAGGAAGGGAAGCGTTTTTGCCTGCGCCCCATCTTGGCCAGAACTCTTGTAACCTTCATTTCTGATTGGGTCATTTTATGCTGTTGAAATGCCCACTAAGTTTCTTGAACATCCTTTTAAGCAGTGTTTTGAACTCTGCATGTGATAGATTGCTTATCTCTGTTTTGTTTAGTTCTTTTTCTGGGGATTTGTTCTGTTCTCTCATTTGGGCCATATTTCTTTCTGTCCTCCTTTTGACAGCCTCCTTGTGTTTGTTTCTATGTATTAAATGGAGCTGCTTTTACTCCCTGTCCAGTAGCGTGGCCTAATGTAGAAAAGCCACTGTTAACTGCCTGGGTGGTCCCCTGAAGTCGGATGGGGCGGAGCCTTGGGTAATTGTCTAAATTTTATGTTTCAATAATATTTGCATGAGTTTGCGAGCTATTCTTTTATTGACTTTTTTCCTTGGGTAAATTATAAAGTCATATTAGAAATGAATTTATTAGCCCTGTCTGGTGTGGCTCAGTGGATTGAGTATGGACCTGTGAAGCAAAGGTCACTGGTTCGATTCCCAGTCAGGGTATATGCCTGGGTTACAGGCCGGGTCCCCAGTGGGGAACACATGAAGGTAACCACACATTGATGTTTCTCTCCCTCTCTTTCTCCCTCCCTTCACTCTGAAAATAAAAAAATAAAATCTTTAAAAAAGAGAGAGGAATGAATTTATTAAATATTCGAGAATATGTTGAACTTTTTCATGTTGGCTCATTTTTTAAAATTGGAGATATAAGATTTAAAATAAAACATCATACTTAATAAAATAATTCAGGTCATCTGAATTGAAGAAAGTGAAAGTTACTTATAATTCCACCCACCAGGAAAAAACATTGGTTGATGTTTTGGCATTTGTCTTACCAGTGTACTTTGGCTGTAGTAGTTTAATAGGTTAGGTTATAAGTATACGTTCATGTCTGTTAATATGTTGTAAAATATATATATATTTTTTGGATAGAGCCCTGATCCAGCCACACGCCAAATGCTTATTGGTACAATTCTCCATGAAGTATTTCAGAAAGCAGTAAGTGATAGCTTTGCCCCAGAAAAGCTACAAGAACTTGCTTTTCAAACTGTTCAAGAGATAAGGCATCTGAAGGAAATGTAAGTAGTTATGAGAGAACTACAGGTACAATTTTATTTTATAACTTGTAGAATTTATAAGGTATGTGGCCATTAGACTATTCATTATAAATTAGTGTAATATTAGAGTGCAGATTCTAGAGTTGCAGTACCCTATTGTATTTCTGTGAAGAGCTTCTAAAATTGCACAATAGGATCTCTTTGGTTAAAAATATCTAAATTTTCTGTACCTGTGCACAGCAGACTCTCAAAGAATGTGAAAACCTTTTGCCTTGCCTTTAGAAAGTGTGACCTATTGAAAATTGGGTTTGGGAGTCAGATCACATTTGAAATTCTAGCTTTGCCAGTTTAATGACTGAAGAAGTTATTTAAAGTTTCTGAAAAAGGTAATAATACCTATTTTGCATTTTGTGACAATGGAAATAATGTATATATGCCCACAGATGCTTAATCATTGGTGTTTTTTGAGTGACTGACTGCCTGCAGAGGGTTTGGCATGTTCTGTCTGTTTCATCCTTGACTCGTATTGGTTCATCTTCTCTCACAGAAATGTTTTTATTAGTGGCAATTTTGATTTTGACATCTACTTTCCCAGATGTAATTCCATGTTTCACTGTTTATATAGGAAAAAATGTGTTTCAAAGTTTCACACAACTGATTTGCTAATGACCTATAATCTAGTGTCCTGAAAACATTTTAAATTCCTGCCATATGTCAGGCACTAAGTGCTTTTAGACATATTTTACATAGTCTGATATCAGCTTGTTATAAATGAAGAAACTGAAGCACAGAGAAGTTGTCACTTGTTCATGACCATATAGCATGCACGGCATTCAGAATATAAATTGATAAAATTTTGCTTTAAGCGTTCTGCTTATCACTTTATTTATCACTTTCTAATTTTTTTCTTTACAAAAATTTTAATTACATTCTTACACCCTAATCAGCAAATGGTGATACCCCTTATCTGTTGTGTATTTTATTGATTATTGCCCTGAAACCAATCACATCAAAATTTAGTGGCTTAGCCCTGACCGGTGTGGCTCAGTTGGATGGGCATTATTCCACAAAGCAAAGAGGCCACCAGTTCAATTCCCAGTGAGGGTACATATCTAGGTTGTAGGTTCCCCAGTTGGGGTGCATAGAAGCGGCAACCGATCAGTGTTTCTCTTTCAACATCAATATTTCTCTCCCTCCCTCCTACTCTCTCTCTCTCAAACAAACAAACAAACAAAAAAAAACATTAAAAAAAACTCAGTGGCTTAAATGACAAGCATCTAATCTGTTCTCTCATAGTGTCTGTAGGTCAGGAATTCGGAGGTGGTTTAGCTGGCTGGTTCTGGCTCAGTGTTTCCCATATGGGGCTGCAGTCATCTGAAGGCTTGACCAGCACAGGAGGATATGCTTCCATATGTCTCTTTTGCTGAGGCTTCCATACCTCATTGGCTGCTGGCAGGAGGTCTCAGTTCCTCCCCACGTGGTCTCTTCATGAGGCTGCATGATGTGGACTCATGCCATAGCAGTGGCTTCTTGGATGAAGTGGCCAAGAAAGAGAGCAAGCAGGAAGCATAGTGCCTTTTATATCCTAGTCTTTGAATTCCTGCACTGCCGCTTCTGCATGCTTGCTTTTTTTTTTTTTAACATTTTATTTATTTATCTTTAGAGGGGAAGGGAAGGAGAGAGGGAGAGAAATATCAATGTATGGTTGCCTCTCGTGCGTCCCTTGCCGGGAACTGGCCTGCAACCGAGGCATGTGCTCTGCCTGGGAATCGAACCGCGATCCCTTGGTTCACAGGCCCGCACTCAATCTACTAAGCTACACCAGCCAGGGCCTGCTTCTGCTTTTTTAATTTATTAGGTGCAAGTCTCTGAGTCCAGCTCTCCCTTAGGGTAGGGGAATTGTGTGCTATCTTTTGAAAGGAGTGTCAATGAATTTGTGGACATATTTTAAAACACCTCAGGTGTTTAGGTATCAGGCAGTCTGATTGATCTATAACCTAACTTGAATACCAGGATGAAAGAAAACAAGGTTTCTGAGAGCCTTGCTTAGAATTCATGTTGTTTATGTGTTAAAAAAAACCCTTGTGCACTTTATGTAATGAAATGTCTCTCTGATACCCTCTTAGCATGTGTTAGCTTTCACTAATGTCTAACAGTCTTACCTGGTTTCCAAGATGTGGGAAAGAGGTACCTTCATATTCATATAATATGAACTGATAGCTTCATTACATTATAGGAAAGAGGGAACTTTTAAAAAATATAGGAACTATGAAGGTCAGAAATTTGAGGGAATGCATTGTAGCAGATCCTTGGGCTACTGAATTATATCATTGTTTTTTAAAATCATGATATCCTAAGTCATTAAGGGAAAGCTTGTGTTTCATTTCATGATTATGAAAATATTAATTCTCCTGTGAATGTTGTCCATCTACAGTAGTGCTAATCCTTTTCAAAAGAATACTTTTTAAATTCCCAGATCCCAAAACAGCAGGCCCAAAGTTCTTTTCTACCCTTTCTCATAGGCCCATCTCCCTTATTACAGTTCACGGAACATAGTTTACCTGTTCATGTTGTACATGCCATTATATCTGTAAGAGTCGAGGCTTGAAGGTCCTACCTTAAGTATCTTACTAATCTCAGGAGAGACCAGGCTGTTACATGTCATTTTTCTGTGACTTCACAAATTAAAAAGGGAGAATTTAAATGCAGGAGACATTAAATAACCAGTATAGACTGGTATGGAAACTTTAAAAAGAGTCTTGATCTGTAGAAAGTAAGACACTGGGAAGATCTGCTTGGGGAGTTCACAACAATGAAGAACCACTTGGGATGGTTGGAGAAAGTTATTTGGGAAAAAGATTATTCAGTTGTGCAGGATTTAAAAAAAAAATGAAAACACTGTTTCTAAATAGGTATAAATTCATGTATACCATATGTTATTGTAATAGTGGAAGAGGGTAAACAGTAAAAAGTTCTTTCTACCCTTATTTTCCTCGTGTCACAGTTCCTCTCCCCAGTGGAAACAACTGTTCTTTTCTTATGTCCTTCCAGAGATTTCAGACATTTGTATGTGATAGTGTGTTGTGTGTGCATATTTACATTTATATTTTGTTATGGGGATGGTAGCATACCATGTACATTATTGTGCACTTAGAAATTAAATCTTGGTGATCATTCCTTCTCAGTACTTACTGAGCTATCTCATTTTTCATTAATAGTGGCATAATGTATCATTGTATGGCAAGATCACTCTTTAAGTATCCTTGTGGCATTTCAATTTTGCTTTTATTAGTAATGCTATGATAAATACCATTGTATATCCTTTAGTTCATACCTATGCAGGCATATATGTGGGCTCAATACGTAGAAGTGGAATGGTTGGGTTAGAAGATACATGCATTTAAACATTTAAAAGTATTTTAACTTGGAAATAATACTAATTTAATGAAAAGTTGCACGAGTAGTACACAGAACATCCATATATTCTTCACTCATACTCACCTGTTGTGTGTGTGTGTGTGTGTGTGTGTTTTAAATATTTTATTTATTTATTTTTAAGAGGTAAAAGGAGGGAGAAAGAGAGGGAGAGAAACCTCAATGTGTGGTTACCTCTCGTGTGCCCCCTACTGGGGACCTGCTCTGCAACCCAGGCATGGACCCTGACTG
The DNA here is from genome assembly GCA_004027475.1 of Anoura caudifer. Lineage (NCBI taxonomy): Eukaryota > Metazoa > Chordata > Mammalia > Chiroptera > Phyllostomidae > Anoura > Anoura caudifer. Next base: position 45,375 of record PVKU01002938.1, on the reverse strand, counting down.
GGAATCAAACTGGTGACCCTTTAGTTTGCAGGCCGATGCTCAATCCACTGAATCACACTGGCCAGGGCTGTGTGTGTGTATTTTAAAAGATTTTATTTATCACCCTGGCCAGTGTGGCTCAGTTGGTTGGGCACCGTCCTCCAAACTGAATGTCTTGGGTTCTGTTCCTGGTTGGAGCACATGCCTGGCTTGCGAGTTCCATCCTGCTTGGGGTGTGTTCAAGAGGCAACTAATCAATGTTTCTCTCTTGCATCAATGATTCTTTCCCTCTCATTCTCCCTCTCTTCCCCTCCTTTTCCTGGCAACCTTTCATTGCACAAGCTGGCGCTCAATCCACTGAGGTACACTAGCCAGGGCCAAACTTTTTTTCTAAGATTAAGTAGTAGTAATCATAGAATACACAATGGTCCATAATCCTTGAAGACAGCAACCATAGAGCAGGCCAAACAGGGCCCTGGACATCCTGGGTTGTCCTTTGGGATCAGGAGCAACCATGGCAGTGGGCAAAGCTGGCCTTGTTCACCCTTCCTTCAGGCCTCTTCTCTCCACAACACTGTGGTGGCTGGACCAGGCATGTGGTGACAGCTGGATGTGGGGCCTTAGTGCCTGCTGCTGGCCAAGGACTTTGCTCATGACATGTTCTTGCTGATGCTGAGCAAAGTGAGCTCAGGGTTCATGTTCCTGAGGTAGAAAACCATGATGTATACTTAATGTGTATTTCCTAAGAATAAGGATTTTCCTTTACATAACCACAGTGCAGTTACCAAGTTTAGGAAATTTAATATTGATGGAATACTTTTGTCTGATCTGTCTGCATTCTAGTTTTACCCAACAATGTCCTTTATAGCATCTTGCCTACTCCAGGACAGGTTCCAGGCTGTGTACATTTAAAATTTTGATAATGTATTGCCCTGGCTGGTGTGGCTCAGATTGAGTGCTGGCCTGCGAACCAGAGGGTCACTGGTTTGATTCCCAATCAGGGCACATGCCTGGGTTGCAGGCCAGGTCCCCAGTTGGGAGTGCACCAGAGTCAACCGCACATTGATGTTTCTCTCCTTCTCTTTTTCTGTCCCTTCCCCTCTCTATAAAAATAAATAAATAAATAAAATCTTTTAAAAATAAATAAAATTTTGATACATATTGCCAAATTTGTCTCTATAAGCATTGTCCCTATTTATATTTCTGCCAGCAATACCTGAGTTCTGTTTCCCCACATTCTCACCTACATCTTCTGTTATCGACTGGAAGTTGCCAGATGTCAGTCTTTTGCAAGGATAACCTTTGCCTCTGTTAGACTGAATGTGTGATTGTTCAGGAAACTTGAGTGTCAGCAGTTGCTCCCTGGCTTGAGGAATTTCAGCTTTTCTATCAACTTGACATTGCTGTTGTGCTCAGGAGAAATAGTCTTGGCAGAGCTGCGTTGCTGACTTTGTCTTCCTTGCTGAACCAGCCCTTTCAGAGGACTGATATGGCTTTGCTCTCTTCTTTTTTAAGCCTGAATAATGATCCATTGTTCATATAGACCACATTTTGTTTATTAGTTGGTCATAGGTACTTGGGTTGCTTTTATAGGTGTTTTTGTCCTTATTTACTGTTTTCATATTTAAACTTTTACATTTAATCTCTTACTTTACAGGTATCGCTTAAATTTGAATCAAGATGAAGTAAAACAAGAAGTGGAAGAGTATCTTCCTTCATTTTCTAAGTGGGCTGGAGATTTCATGCATAACTGTAATTCAGCTGACTTCCCGCAGATGCAGCTGTCTTTGTAAGAAACCCATTTTGTTCATTTCATATGTTTAGAACAGGATTCTGTTCTGTATTTTGAATTAAAGCCTTTTAAAAGTTGAGTTATTACAACTAGCCTTTTTGTTTGCTTATTTCATTTTATTTTTTAAAAGATTTTATTTTTTAGAGAGTGGGGAAGGGAGAGAGAAAGAAAGAGGGAGAGCAACATTGATTGGTTGTCTGTCACACACCCCCAACCAGGGACCTACCTGGCCCACAACCCAGGCATGTGCCTTTACCAGGAGTCAAACCCAGGACCTCTTGGTTTGCAGGCCATTGCACAAGACACTAAGCCAGCTTGCACAGAGGGTTTTGATCTGATAACTTTTTTAGAACAGGCGACATTTTATTTTCCTTTAAATAGTCACAACTTTTACATACATCAATATTCTTCTATCAATAGTCTCAGTATTTTATGATATTTTATGATCTTAATAACTTCTTTTAAGATTTGTGAATCAGAAATCTTGAGAACAGTCAGCTCTTTGGACCAATTTGTTCGCTAATGTTCTCTGTGCTTTGAAGGACATACTGAGCCTGAATGTGAATTCCAGTTTTGCCATAATTTAGCCATGTAACTTTAGACAAGTTCCTTAACTTTTTTGTGCTAATTACTGCATTGATCTGATTTACTTTTAAAAGAATCAATCTGGCTGCCCTTTTGAGGCTATTTTGTAGGATAAAGGCAGAAATAGACCAATTTGGACATCCTTGCAAGAATCCAAGCAAGAGATGGTGGTGGCTTAGACCAGAGTGAGAGTTGCAGAAGTGATGAGAATTGGTTTGATTTTGGTCAGATTTTAAAGGTTAGAGTTGATAGATTTTTGGATTAGATGTGGGTGTGTGAGAAAGAAAAGTAGGTGTTGATTCTGGGGTGAAAATAAGATTAGCATGAGGTCAAGAAAGAATGGTAGCCCTGGCTGGTGTGATTCAGTGGAATGAGCGGTGGGCTGTGAACCAAAGGGTCGTCAGTTCCATTCCCAGTCAGGGCACAGGCCTGAGTTGTGAGCCAGGTCCCCAGTAGGGGGCGTTCGAGAGGCAACCACACATTGATGTTTCTCTCCCTCTCTTTCTCCCTCCCTTCCTCTCTCTAAAAATAAATTTTAAAGAATCTTTTTAAAAAAAGAAAGAATGGTAGAAGAGGATTTGGAGACAAGGTGTGTAGACAACTATATTGAGCAGTTTGTCTCTGAAAGGACATGTAGAAATAGAATGGTTGCCAAAGGCTTATGTGGGGGGGAGAGAGCTTTGTTGTTGTTTTGAGGATGGAAACTATAACTTATTTGTATGCCACTGGGAAGGTTTCCATAGAGGACGCAATTAATACTTAGACTCTGAGATGGGAGATTTCTTAGAACTTTGTCCTTGGGTAGAGGAGAAGGAATGCACATACACCAGTTAGAGGGTGGGTATGGGGACAGTTATTTCCTTGTGTTAAAACCTCAGAGCTGGAGATTCTACCTCATCAAAGATTTTTGGGAATTTTACCTCTTACTTATTGCTGGAATTCTTTGACAATTTTCAAATCATTTTAGAAGGTTGCTATTAATGTTTAAATGTCCTATATCTGCCAGTAGGGTTTTAATTATTTTTTTTCTATATTATGTACAATTCAGTGACTTCCAGTATATTCATCGAATTGTGCAACCATTACCACCATCAGTTTGCCAACGGGACTTATGTATGTATTTAAAACATATTTAGCCTTGGCTAGTGTAGCTCAGTGGATTGAGTGCAGGCGTGCAAACCAAAGGGTCACTGGTTTGATTCCCAGTCAGGGCATATGCCTAGGTTGCAAGCCAGGCCCCCAGTAGGGGGCGTGCAAGAGGCAACCATACATTGATGTTTTAAAAAAAATACATTTAAAAGTAAAAAAAAAAAAAAAGAGGCAACTTGCTGTTAGAATTAAGTTTATTTCTCTAGTGACCTTAAATTTACCACCAACTCCATACCTTTTAAAAAAAGTAAATAGGTTGTTTAATTTTTCTTGTATTATTTTTTATAAATTCATAATGCTTTGTTCTTTGTTATCATTATTGTTATTTTTTTTTTTGGAGCACAGATTGCTATGTCTGGCACAGGGGGTGGATCTTGTGGCATTAGTTCACTGTGATAAATTGTAAGTGTTCATTAGTTAGTTTTTTTCCTGGTTCTTTGTTTTGTAGTATTTCTGCCATTCTGGCATCTATTTAAAATGACAAACTTAATTTTGTTTTCTGTTGTTCCTAATTATTTCTTTATCCTTATTTATCTTCTTTACCTCCCTCCCTTTCTTTCCTTCTTTTCTTATTTTTTTAAAGAATTTATTTATTTATTTTTAGAGAGAGTAGAAGGGGAAAAGAAAGAGAAGTAGAGAAACATCAGTGTGTGAGAGAAACATCAATGGGTTGCCTCTCGGCCCGCAACCCAGGCATGTGCCCTGACTGGAAATGGAACTGGCGACTCTTTGGTTCATAGGCTGGTGCTCAGTCCACTGATTCACACCAGCCAAGGCACCTTCTTTTCTTGTTTCTTTGGAGTTATTTAAATTTGCTCGGGATTTTACATTGTGGTGGATATTCATTTTCATGGTTGTTTTAGATATTAGGTTTTCTTTCACTATCAATTGTTTTAGCATTGTGTATACATTATGGGGGCTTAATGTTTACTTATTGTTTTTGCAGTGAAAACTCATTTTCTCATAGACTCATATATTCAGCGGACATGTATTACATGCTACATCTGTGCCTAGGATTGCTCTAGGTATTGGTGTTACATGGATCCTAAAGCTTTCCAAGAACTCAGTGTATTAGTGGTAGTTGAAAACCAAGAGTGGAAGGGACTACAAAGAAAGACACAAAGGGCAAAAGAAGTCCAAAACCCTGGGAGATAATGCAGAGAGAGAGTAGAATCCATCAAAGGAGGCTTAGGGTGGACTAGCAAGGAATTGTAGTGTGGAAGAAGTGTATCATAGAAGCCAGAGGAAGTGTGGGATTCAGAAAAATCTTTGACTTGAAAGGGAATTTTGAGACTCAGTTCTAGATTTCAAATAGGAAAGTGAGGTCTAGGGAGTGGTGTGACTTGTCCAGGTTTTACGTGAAAACCACTGGTGGAGCCCTGGCAGATGTGGTTCAGTAGATAGAGTGCTGGCCTGTGAACAAAGGGTCACTGGTTCAACTCCTAGTCAGGGCACATACTTGGGTTACAGGCCAGGTCCCCAGTAGGGGGCGCAGGAGAGGCAACCACACTATTCATGTTTCTCTCCCTCTCTTTCTCCTCCCTCTTTTTCTCCCTTCCCCTCTCTCTAAAAACAAAAACAAATAAAATCTTTTAAAAAAATGAAAAAGAAAAGAAAAACAGGTGGAGATGAGTCTAGCATAAGGAATCTCTTCATTCCCAGCTCAGTGTTCTTTCTCGTGTCTGTATCTGGGTGTAAGACTTTTCTTTGTTTCAGTTATTTGGGATGCAAACTTAGGTGTCTTTCTGAAGGGCACACTCCTCTGGACATTTTCCCAGCAGTTTATAGCTGTGTGTGGGGGTGTTTTTGTTTGTTTGTTTGTTTGTTTGTTTGTTTTAGGCCTGGCTGAGTAGTTCAGTTGGTTAGAGTGTCGTTCCAATACGACAAGGTTGCAGGTTTGATACCCAGTCAGGGCATTTACAAGAATCAACCAATAAATGCATAAATAAGTGTAACAACAAATTGATGTTTCTGTCTCTTTCTCTCTCTCCCCCCAAAATCAATTAAAAAAATTAAAAAAAATAACCTTTAGACTGCAAAGCACTGAATGAGAACTTTAAAAGCCATTTATAGAGACAGTGTTTCTCACATGTAAGTAGTAAATGTATATTTTCTTCATTTTCATGACGATATATTTATTTTCTGTCAGGTAGTTCTCAAAAGAGTTTTACAGAATTTTGTTGATTAAAATCAAAGTAGTTAAATTGAAATACTGTCATTTTTTTCCCACATATCTAGGTCTAAAATCACATTACTTTTAGAAAAAGTAATGTTAAAAGTTTTATTACCTCTATTCTATTAAGTATACATATGACATTTAATAAATAATAGAATTTGCTTTATTTTATATAAGCATATTTGAATACATACCAAGATCAAGTAACATTTGGTAAGAGAAAATGTTAACATTTAAGAAATTTTAGGTAAGTTGTGGCTTCCCTGAATTTCTTTGTCATCTTTTTGAAAGACTGCAGAAGTATATGCTTAGAGGTTTTATTTGAAGTTTCCTGAAATAGTTTTAAAAAAATAACTGAAGATAGCATTCTCTTTTCTTAGAAAATATTCTTATTTGTTAAGAAGTAACTGATTTAAACAACATGAAACCATGTCAACTAGATCATGTAACAGCCAGAATTCTTACACCTTTTAAAGCTTGATTTTTGTGATGCTACACACTTGGAGAATCACTGCTGTGACCGTATATAGGCTTTTTTCCATCCCCACATTCTCTGTGTGCAATGGAAAGTCAATAGTAGTGGATGAGAAGTTAGCTAAGTGTTCTAATTGTTTCTGTGTTTTGTTTTTTAGGCCAAGTGATGGTAGTAACAATAACGCAACATGTAATATTGAAGTCATAAAATCACTGGATATTGAAGAAAGCATTTGGTCCCCTAGGTTTGGGTTAAAGGGCAAAATAGATGTTACAGTTGGTGTGAAAATACATCGAGGATGTAAAGTGAAAGATATAATAATGCCTTTGGAACTTAAAACTGGCAAAGAATCAAATTCTATTGAACACCGTAGTCAGGTATATAAATCTTAATAAAATGGAAAGTTTAATAGATTTAAAAATGTATTTTGCTTTATATATTTCGGTTCAATTCAGGTAATGTTTGAGTTTCATGTGGTATTTTTCAATTTGTGATAACATCCAGAATACTAAAATTGTTTTGTAAATGCATGTATGGCTACAGCAGATCTGCGGCAACAAAGAATGTAACAGGAGAACTTGTGAGACAGGGTTGCCAACTTTAGGTTGCTGAACTCAGTCTAAACAGATACTTAAAAAAAAATAAAAAAGAATTCCTTGGTCACGTAAGCTGGGGAAACCAAGTATATTTGTAGATGTAATGATGTGCGTTAGCCCATTAAAGTTTCCGAGAAGTGCCCTGGCTGGTGTGGCTCGGTGGGTTGGGTGCGGGCCTGTGAACCAAGGGATCGTGGTTTGATTCCCAGTCAGGGCACATGCCCAGTTTGAGGGCCAATTCCCGGCAGGGGACGCATGAGAGGCAACCATACATTGATGTTTCTCTCTCTCTCTCCCTCTCTCCTTCCCTTCCCCTCTAAAGATAAATAAATAAAATGCTTAAAAAAAAAAAAAAAATTTTAAAAAAAGTTTCCGAGAAGTTTTAAAGTAATACCTATTTTAGCAATGTTTAACCCATTGTTTACTAAACCTAATTCACCATGGAGCTATTTCTTTCAGGTAACATCTACACAGCACAATCTTTAGGAAACATCAGTGTAAATTCATTATTCCCTACCATTAATTTGATTATATTCATTTTTATCTAAAATGAAATATACAACTGTATTTTACTATTATGTAAAATTCAAGTTTTTAAAATCATCTTCTCTTTAGTATACATAACAATCTTCTATTGTCCTTCAACATTTTCTGAAATTTATATTAATTATAATGACAAAGTAATTAACATAAAATTCTATTTTGTTTTCTAATTATTTCCATTCCCTCTGCCCATCTCCACATTGGCAATTTGTAGTTTGTCCTAGGCACTTTTAAGTAGGCAAAGATGAAACTAAAAGAGTAGTATTATTATTGTCTAATATGTATTAAGGCAATAATGACAGCATTTTGTAATATTACTTAAAATTCCTTTTACCTTTGGAATTTCACTTATTTCAGCAGATTTCATATAAAATAAAGTTCAGATTCAAAATAATTGTGTAATCAGGGGTTAGAGAGGCATAGAGGCTTTCTCTCTTTTTAAAAAAATAATTACTTACTTTTTAGAGAGGAGGGAAGGGAGGAAGAAAGAAGGAAAGAAACATCAGTGTGAGGGAGAAACATCGATTGGTTGCCTCTCATACATCCTTTGCCTGGGGACCAAACCAGCAACCTAGGCATGTACCTTGACCAGGAATTGAACCAGTGACCTTTTGCTTTGTGGGCCATCCAATAGACTGAGTCACACTGGTCAGGATGAGCTTTCTTTTCTTTTTTTTTTTTTTTAATTTTTAGTTTTTGAGCTTTCTCTTTTTTAAAAATTGAGTTTATGGGAGTAACATTGGTTAATGATGTTATATGAGTTTCAAATATGCGGTTCTGTAACACATCATCTGTATATTGCATTGAGTACTCACCCAAAGTCTAGTCTCCCTTCATCACCAGGTATTTGACTCCCTTTGCCCTCTTCATCCTCCCCTCATCCCACTCCCCACACCCTGCCGAAACCAGTGTATTGTTGTCTTTAAAGAGACTTCCTCTCATTAAATCTTTCTGCCATTCTTAATTGTATACCAAACACCAAAAGGTCTCACAAAAGCTTTTTCATTTGGGAATGAAAAAGTAAGGTAATCTTATTGTTTTTCAGTTATTACTAGATTTTACAGATATTGGAGGTAGTGGGGAAAAATAGGTTTTCCGTTTTTAATAGCCATGAAATTTTTTCTTTGATAATACAGAAATGGATGAAATTGTGAACTAAAGACTTGGCTAACTTAAAGCCCTCTTAGGAAAGGAAAATCATGCCAAAAATTTGGGAAAAAAATGTGTTCTGTGTACTTGAGACTGCACATTTTTAACTTTTTTTAGGACAAGTTTGATTGAAATCACTTGACTGCTAAAAGGAAGAGAAATATAAAAGCATAGTGTCTAAAGTGGTATAGTTCTAGAGACTTTGTAAAGTTGCTGCTCTAATTTGTAGTACCTTTAAGCAAAGAACATTACTGTGTTTAACTTTATTCAGTTGGAATTTTTATCTTTGCAAATAGAGAAGCTGCAAAAAGAACTTTTAAGAATAAAATAGTGCCCTGGCTGGTGTGACTCAGTGGATTGAGTACTAACCTGTAAATCAGAAGGTTGTCAATTCGATTCCCAGTCAGGGCACATGCATGGGTTGTGGGTCAGGGCATATGAGAGGCAACTGATCAATGTTTCTCTCACATATCAATGTTTCTCTTTCTCCCTCCCTTCCCTTCTCCCTAAAAATAAACATCTTAAAAAAAGAATAAAATAGTATAAAAAAGAATAGTATTCCTTATATTAAAAAATTTGAGTAGAGCTAGGATCATACAAAAATATTGGAGTTTGTATTACATATTCATTGTGTAAAAAAAGGAGGAAACATTTAAAAAATAATTATAGTAATTGAGTTATATAGATAATGGGGATGAGGAAAGACAGATTTCTTCTCTTAGAAGATCTGAAATTTTCACTATGGTAATACAGAAAAAGCTTATATTATAAACTAATTTCAATTAGAGGGGATCTTTATTTTATAAATGGATTATATACCAAAAGTTTATTTCTAAGTTGGTAATTTCATCATTTGAAATACATTTTTAAAGGAAAAATATATGAAGCTGTGGTCCCTAAACCAGCTCATAAAAACTAATTTAACTTGTAATATAGTTGAATTATATAGTAACATTGTAAAATTTCAGCCCAACTTTCTTTTATCCTAATATTCAGGGAATTTCACTTCCAATATTTTCCCCTACTAGTAAGTCCCAGGAGCAGAGTCTTATGTACTTCTTGCTTCTGCCTCAGTTCCCATTGAGGGAAAAACCTAACATGGTAGGACCATTAATTTTGGATGACTCCTTAGGTCAGGGGTGTCGAATGCATTTTCACCAGGGGGCCACATCAGCCTCGTGGTTGCCTTCAAAGAGCTGAATGTAATTTTAGGACTGTATAAGTGTAACTACTCCTTAACAGTTAAGGGAAAGCTTGGCCCTGCTGCCGGGTAGAAACAAGGTGCCAGGCCAGATAAAACAAGGCGGAGGGCCGGATTCGGTCCACGGGCCTGGTGTTTGCCACTTGTGCCCTAGGTCCATAGCTCCAGGCTCTACCCTGTCATTTATGAGTTTACTTTAAATTTAAAAGGTTTTATTTGGTATTTATAGTCTATCAGGGAACACAGTAGGTTACTTGTAAGAAGCCCTCCCAAAAAAATGCTTCATAGGTTGAAATGTTGAAGCAAGAGCCTTTCCTAAGAATCTTATGCTTAAAGATGAATTTAGGATATCAAGCTAAATATCAAACTTTCGTGTGATTATTTACTAAGATGGAATGTTTCTACATTTTAGTTTGTAAACATTTGAGATTACCATAAGTATTTCCATAAATGTCCTTGAACATTGAAGTATCTGGAAGTAACACTGAAGTAACATTGAAGTAACATTGAAGTATCTTGAACATGAAGTATTTTCTTTGCAAAATTTGTATATAGAGATTTCTTCTGGATTTTCATTACAGTTGCTAAGTAATTGCACAAACACTATTTTTGGTAGGAGCAAAACCCAAAAATCAACAAGATTTTTGTTTTTTGTAAACTTGTGCACTTAATGATGAATTTGTGTATATAATTAATATTTATGCTGCAAATGCTTTTGGCCTTCTATAAACTAATCATTATATTTTAAATATAGCTTGGAAACCAGAATATAATTATAGTTTGACATTATCCTTAGGCATGTTAATTATAATTACCTTGTTATTTTGAATTCTGTTATTTAAAGACTGGGCCTTCATAAATCATATAATTTAATAATGGAGATTGCATCGGCTTGTTGTTAGGTTGTATATGACTAAGCAGATGACTTGGCCTTGCTGCTAAGGTGTGTTCATGGACTAAAGGAGCTATCTGTAACTTGTCTTAGATGGTTTCTCTGAAGAGCACCTCATAAACCTAATATAGTTACTGATGCTTCAGATCTGGGAAAAAAAATGGTAAACTCTATAGAGTTAGTCTGATTAATTGTCACAGTACTATGATGTAAATAATATGTATTTTAGTGAACAGTTAACTTATTTTATTTTATTTTTTAAAATATATTTTATTGATTATGCTATTACAGTTGTCCCATTTCCCCATTTCTCCCCCATCATTCCCCTCCACCCTGCACACCCCCTCCCACCCACATCCCTCCCTTTAGTTCATGTCCATGTGTCATAACTTCTTTAGCTTCTACATTTCCCACACTATTCTTGCCCTCCCCCTGTCTATTTTCTACCCACCGTCTATGCTACTTATTCTCTGTACCTTTTCCCCCTCTCTCCTGCCCCCACTCCCCTGTTGTTAACCCTCCATGTGATCCCCATTTCTGTGTTTCTGTTTCTGTTCTACTTGTTTGTTTAGTTTGCTTTTGTCTTAGGTGTGGTTGTTAATATCTGTGAGTTTGCTGTCTTTTTACTGTTCATATTTTTTATCTTCTTTTTCTTAGGTAGGTCCCTTTAACATTTCATATAATAAGGGCTTGGTGATGATGAACTCCTTTAACTTGACCTTATCTGAGAAGCACTTTATCTGCCCTTCCATTCTAAATGAAAGCTTTGCTGGATAGAGCAATCTTGGATGTCGGTCCTTGACTTTCATGACTTGGAATACTTCTTTCCAGCCCCTTCTTGCCTGGAAGGTCTCTTTTGAGAAATCAGCTGACAGTCTGATGGGAACTCCTTTGTAGGTGACTGTCCCATTATCCCTAACTGCTTCTAGAATTCTTTCCTCCATTTTAATCTTGGCTAACATAATTATGATGTGCCTTGGTGTGTTCCTCCTTGGGTCCACCTTCTTTGGGACTCTCTGAGCTTCCTGGACTTCCTGGAAATCTATTTCCTTTGCCAGATTGGGGAAGTTCTCCTTTATTATTTGTTCAAATAAGTTTTCCACTTGTTGCTCTTCTTCCTCTTCTGGTACCCCTATAATTCGGATGTTGGCACGTTTAAAGATATGCTGGAGGTTCCTAAGCCTCTCCTCATTTTTTTGAATTCTTGTTTCTTCCTTCTTTTCTGATTGGTTGTTTCTTTCTTCCTTCTGGTCCACTCCATTGATTTGAGTCCCCGTTTTCCTCCCATCTCTGTTGGTTCCCTGTGTGTTTTTCTTCATTTCACTTATTGTAGCCTGCATTTGTTCATCTAATTTGTGAGCAAAATCAACCAATTCTGTGAGCATCCTGATCACCAGGGCTTTGAACTGTGCATCTGATAGGTTGGCTATCTCTAGGTTGCTTAGATGAATTGGCTCTGGGGATTTGATTTGTTCTTTGGTTTGAGCCATTTGGGGGTTTTTTTTGGTCTGGTCGTGGCTGTTATGTAGTGAGTGCAGAGCCTTAGATGTTCCCCAGGGCGGGGCAGCCCAGTCGCTGGTTAGTGACGCTGTATGTGGGAGCGGGGTCTGAGGGAACAATGGTGCTTGCTCTTCTCTCTCTCAGATTCCAGTTCCTTCTGCTGCTTCCGCTTCGCCTAGATTATCTGCGCTGGAATATGGGACCACCTAGCCAGCCATCCGCCTTGTGCGCCCTCACTGGGTCTGCACCGTTGCTACCCAGTGCCTGGGGTCTGTTAGCTGCCACCTGTGCACCTGGGGTCTGCTCGCCACCGCCTGCACGCCTGGGATCTGGCAGCCGCTGCTCCCTGTGCACCCGGGTCTGCCAACCTCCACTTTTTCCTGCCTCGACTCTGCCCCTCTTACCGGTCTGGATGAATGTTTGTTGGACTTCCGTACAGTTCAATTTTCTATCAGTTCTGGTTGTTTTCTTGTTTCTAAATCTTTGTTGTCTTTAATTTTCATTGTGCAAGGAGGCACAGTGTGTTCACCTATGCCTCCATCTTGGCCGGAAGTTGAATAGTTAACTTATTTTAAATAGGAAAAATAGTCTCTAAAAACTGTTAACTTCAAAATGTAAAACATAGTTTAATTTCTCTCTTTAATTTATTGGAAACCTAAATATTTACTAAGAAAAATTTGAAATATTTCTTTTTTGTCTATGTAAAAATGAGAATCAAAAACTGTTTTGTGGAAATTAAATGTTTGACATTGAATTTATAGTGTTACCTTTGCTAATTTGGCTCATGTTATTTTCAAAATGGATATAGCTTACTTCACCTTTGATTTTAAAATTGCAGTATGTATTGACTGCAAAACTTGTATGGAAAAGCAGAAATTTAAAGTTTTATTTGATAGAATGTACAATATTTTCACAGCTTGTTCTGTATACACTGCTAAGTCAAGAGAGAAGATCTGATCCAGAGGCTGGCCTGCTCCTCTACCTGAAGACTGGCCAGATGTACGCTGTGCCTGCCAACCATCTTGATAAAAGAGGTCAAGCTGTTTTCTCTCAGTTCTACTTCTCTGGATTTTGCTTGTTTGTTTTTCTCTTCAACTGTTGGTGATACATACATGCATACCTCAAAGGTATTACAGGTTTGGTTCCAGACCACTGCAGTAAAGTGAATATGGCGATAAAGCAAGTCACATAATTTTCTTAGTGCATGTATAGGTTATGTTTACGTTATCCTGTAGTCTAATAAGTGTTCAATAGCATCATGTCTAATAAAGTAATATATACTTTAATTTAAAAATACTTTATAACTAAAAAGGCTAGACATCATGCAAGTCTTAATCTTTTTGCTGGTAGAGGGTCTCACTTTCAATTTGTAAAAAAACACGACATCTGTGAAGTGCAATGAAACAAGATGTGCCTGTATTTACACTTGACAGTAGCTCACCATACTTGTTAGGCCTAAAAACAGGTTGTAATTTGTAGTTGTGGTATTTTTTAAGAAGAATTTAACAATATGTAGTATAGTTGTAAACATTAATCTTTTAAAATTTTATTGTACAAAACTATTTTAAATTTCCTATCCTATACTCTAGATAGTAGCTGTATTTATCCTTAGCACTTGGCTGATAGAACACCAACTTCACAATAGGCACTAGATATGAGATACATGATTGTTGAAAGAATTTATCAAGTGAACAAAAATTGGAGAAATTATACCAAAATGTTAACAGTGGTTATTCTAGTGTAGTGGGAAATATGAATGTAGTTCTATACTTTTTTTAATGTTTTTAAATCTGAAAGCTTTACTTATGCAGTGGGAAAGGTATATTGTATAATAAACTTTACTTAATTTTAAAGGATACCCACCTTTTTTTCACCCATAGAATTACTAAGACTAAGAAACCAGATGGCATTCTCTTTATTTCACCGTATTAGCAAATCTGCTACTGGAAACGAGAAGACAAAGCTTGCTCCTTTGCCACAAATAATTGAGGAACAGCAAACCTGTAAATATTGTTCACAAGTGGGCAACTGTGCTCTTTACAGCAGGTAAACACGCTGTCTTCCAAAAATACTCATTTCAGTGAAGTGTGCACTCAACTCAGAATGATTTAACGTTGTCATCTGGTCTGGCATTGATGATTTTATCCAGTTATTTTTTTTCCATGTGTATTTCTAGGGGGAAGAAAAGGACAGATCAAAATGTATAAAAGCCTGTTTCCTTGGGGAATAATAGAATGCGTTTTAAACTTTGGTTAAGAAAAATGTAATATGTAGTATAGGCATTGTGAATATAATACAATATAAATTGCTTTTTCAAGAAATCTTTCGCTTCTTAGCTGCTATTTTATTTTTTAGGCGTTTTGCAGTTAGAAACAGGGCGTTTGTTTCTTCCAGACACACAGTTTAGTATGATCTGATGGACTTGTCTTGTTTACATGTGCCGATTGTATTACATATGGGAAATTTTTTAGCTGTCTTATAAACAGTCATATATATGCCTTTGTAGGCCAGTGAAAGTTTTGAAGGACACAAAAAAGTAGTTAGATGTAAATACAGAGTAGGAAAGAAGATCAGATAAGAATGAAAATTCTAATTCAGCCTGAAAATTCACAGAAAGGACTTTAAAAACTATTGTTTCAAAAGATCTCCTAACAGCAGAGGACCATGAATCATGGGAGGTCTAGGCCTATAGTATAAGCACATTATTTTGAAATCTTATGTTTTATTCTTAATGTTTTGTAGGCTATCCTATGACATATTTGTTTCTATATAAAATTTTAGAACTAGCATTAAGCAAAATTGATATTCTAGATGATTCTCCTAGTTTTTATGTTGATATTCTTATAACACAGAGCTGGATGTACGAATATTGTGATTTTGAGAAAAGCAGTTGTAGAAAAAGCCAAAACTTGCTACCTATAGGTATGAAGACCAGAGTATACCAAATTTAGGTAGTTGTTAGGGACATAGCCATTGAAGGCAAATAACACAGTATTGAGTGTCTTTAAGTATTTTGTTTTGTGAAAAGCCATTTGGCTTGTAAAATATTGAAATGACTTTTTTTGTTAGATTTTATTTATTTACTTTTAAAAAGGGGAAGGGAGGAAGAAAGGGAGAGAAATATTAATGCGTGTCTGCCTCTTGAGCACCCGCCATGGGGGACCCAGACCACAACCCAGGCATGTAATGTGAATGGGAATCAAACCAGTGACCCCTCAGTTTGCAGTACAGCTCTCAATACACTGAGCCACACGAGCCAGGGCTGAAATGACTTTTAAAAAAAATCATGGCCCTGACTGGTGTGGCTCAGTGGACTGAGTGCCAGCCTGTGAACCAAAGGCTTGCCGGTTCAATTCCAGTCAGGGCGCATGCCTGGGTTGCAGGCCAGGTCCACAGTAAGGGGTGTATGAGAGGCAACCACACATTAATGTTTCTTTCCCTCTCTCCCTCCCTTCCCTTCTGTCTAAAAATAAATAAATAAAATCTTTTTTAAAAAGAAAAGAAAAAATTAGGGGCTGTAGTGACAAGTTATGATGATCATATATATACTTATTTTATTTTATTATTTATTTACTTTAAAGATTTTATTTATTTACTTCTAGCGAGAGGGGAAGGGAGGGAGAAAGAGAGGAAGAGAAACATTTATGTGTGAGATAAACTTTGATCCGTTGCCTCTTGCACTTGCTCCAACCCAGGACTGATCCTGCAAGCCAGGCATGTGTCCTGACCAGGAATTGAACCCTCAACCTTTTTGGTTTGCAGGATGACACACAACCAAATGAGCCATACCAGTCAGGGCTGTATTTATTTTATAAATACCTCATTTTATAGCCAGCCAGCGAAATATTTTATACACATCTCTGACTTGGAGCTTTATTTTTAGAGCAGTTGAACAACAGATGGATGACAGTTCAGTCCCCATTGGCATGCTGCCCAAAATAAAAGAAGAAACCCAGCATCTCAAGCTTACCCACTTAGAGTACTTCAGCCTTTGGTGTCTAATGTTAACTCTGGAGTCACAATCAAAGGATAAAAAGAATCACCAAAATATATGGTTGATGCCTTCTTCAGAAATGTAAGTGCTACATTTAATGCAATAAAACTTCAATAATTTGGATTCGCTAGTAGGATGTCATTAGAAATTCATGACAAATAAAGATTATGTTGCATGTTAAAGACATGCAATTTCATATATTCACGCTAACTCCAGATGGCTGTCAGTGAATTATTTCTAAGTAGGGCACCACTGTTAGCTATTTTAAGTAGGATAAATCTGCCTCTGGAAATCTTATTTTTTAAAGGTTTTATTTATTTATTTTTAGAGAGAGGGGAAGGGCGGGAGGAAGAGAGGGAAGGAAGCATCGATGTGAGTTTCCTCTTGTGCACCCCTGCACTGGGGACCTGGCCTGCAACTCAGGCATTTGCCCTGACTGGGATTTGAACCGGTGACCCTTCGATTTGCAGGCGGGGCACCCAATCCACTGAGCCACAATAGCCAGGGCTAGAAATCTTACTTTAAAAAGTATTACTAAATCCTTTTTTATCCTTCCATCCTCAAAGTATAAACTTGAGTATATCATAAGGTAAATTTTAATATTGGGTTTGCCAAAAAGGTTGTTTAGTTTTTTCCATACAGTGGCTCTAGCAGTGCTTAGTTGTTTTTAACTTCATTCGAAACAATTTTATTTGATCGTATTGTAACAGCTGTCATATCAGCATGTATTTTAAACTTATCAAAATTGATGAATTTTTGTTTCTATTTTAATGTTGAGGATGGAAGAAAATACACAACACCTTTGTTTTATTATTTCAAGAAAGGTAAAAATACAACTGAAACACGAAAAATTTGTGCAGTGTATGGAGAAAGTGCTGTGACTGATTGAATATGTCAAAGTGGTTTGTGAAGTTTCTTGGTTTACTGACATTTTGGCAAGTAATTCCTTGCTATGGGACTGTCTCATGCATTGGAAGATGTTTAGCAGCACCCCTGGCCTCGACCCATTAGAAACCAACAGCAGGAGATAGCCAACATACTCAGAATATCCAAATCAATGAAGTTACTGGTGAAAATGAAAAATGTGTCTTTGATTTTATGGAAAAAATGTAATGGACTTTTTAGCCAACTCAATATATTGGTAGAGTGCAAATTAATGAAGTTTTAGTTCATAATTTAAATACTAGTATTTAGAAAATACAGAGTTTTTTATAACATATTTTATTTATTTATTTTTAAAGTGGGGGGAGAGAAAAAGAGGGAAAGAAACATCAATGTGCAGGAGATGTGCAGTAGAAACATCAATCAGTTGCCTCTTGCATGCCCCCAACTGGGGACCTTGCCCTCAACCCAGGCATGTGCCCTGACCGGGAATTGAACCGTCAACCTTTTGGCTTGCAGGCTGGTGTTCAGTTCACTTAGCCATACCAGTCAGGGCAAAAGTTTATAGTTTTAGTATTTTTTGTTTTGTTTTATAGTCTTCATTTATTTATTACAGAATACAGGATTGGGCAAAAGTAGGTTTACAGTTTTTCATATGGAAAATAATACAATAAATGATAATACAAGAATAAATAATGTGTTTTGTGTACTTACAACTGTAAACCTACTTTTGCTCCACCCTGTATTTAGAGGAATCCTACTATGTTATTACCTCATAGGCATATGAGGAAAAAAAACTTAGCACAGTCTTTTCAAGAAGCATGCTTAATGTGGTATACAGTATTGTTGCTAAAATTTTTAATGTATTTAAAATTTTTTTAAATAAATAATTTATTTGATACAGATGTAAATTTTGCACGGTTGATTAATCTTGTATTTTGTGAGATCCTTTTTTTATGTTACTTATAAAGTTGCTGTTTTGTATCTCTTTGCATAGTATTTTTCTCTATTTAGTTGCTTTTTATACATTTGTTACTCTCCACAATGAATACTGATAATAATGTGACTTTAGAAATAATTAGACCATTATTTGCTTAATACTAGACTTGAAAACAGGAAACATTACAGTGGAGAAAGTTTAACTGGTTATCCATAGACTATGTAAGTACAGTGAATTGCCAAGTGTACATGCCAACAAGCTTCTGAAGTGTACAGTGTTTAATAGTAGTGCCTCAGAGACAATAAATGCCTAATACTTATTTCCTAGAAGGAGTGGAATTATCAGTTTGCTTGCTGTTATTGTAATAACAGTAATTATAAATCCTTGTGCAAACACTGGAAGAAATAGCTTAGTGTTTTCTTCACATTAGATTTAGGAAGAGATCATTACAGTTTGTCTTCCTTAATGTGATGGTACACGCAGGAGGTGGGGGTGTCCTTCAGGGATCAAAATTCTGACCCACATGCTGCTCGGAGATCCCAACCTGTGATGCAACAGGGAGGTGCTCCCTAGCAGGCACGTGGAGGCCTGTTGGTGGGAGATTACTCACTTTACAGCTAACAGAATGTTTCCTTAGCATTTCTAAAATTTCAGTGTGGAGTGCGGAATATGTAAAAACGACAGACTCAATGTTAGCATTAGAGTTTCTAGGGGTCCAATGAAGAAGGAAATGGTGGAAAACTGCAAATATAGTATTTATATATGTGATGTAAATGGAAGCTTTCTCTATCTTTTTATTTTATAGGGAGCAGAGTGGCAACTGCATTGGAAACCTGATTAGAACAGAACAAGTAAAGACAGTTGGTGATGGACAATATTTACATAATTTCCAACATAAAAATGGTGCCATGCCTATCACAAATCTAATGGCAGGTGACAGAATTATTTTAAGTGGAGAAGAGAGAACACTATTTGCTTTGTGTAGGGGATATGTGAAAGAGATTAGCAGGACAACAGTAACCTGTTTATTAGACAGGTAATGACATGTTCCCTTTTTGGGGGTAGAGGTAACAGCTTTATTGAGATATAATTCACATACCCTAGAGTTCATCCATTTAAAGCATACAATTCAATGGTTTTTAGTATATTCACAGAGTTATGCTCATCACCAAAATTGATTTTAGAACATTTTCATCACCCTACAAAGAAACCCAATACCCCTTAGCAGTCACTCTTCAGCCCCAGACAACCACCCGTTTTTTGTTTTTGTTTTTTGTCTCTATAGATTTACTTGTTCTGACCATTATATATACATGGGAATATACAATGTGTGGTCTTTTTTAAAAAGATATTATTTATTTATTTTTAGAGAGAGGGGAAGGGAAGGAGAAAGAGGGAGAAACATCAGTGTGTAGTTGCCTCTCATGCACCCCCTACTGGGGACCTGGCTTGCAACACAGGCATGTGCCCTGACTGGGAATCGAACCAGTGACCCTTTGCTTTGTGGGCTGGCACTCAGTAACTGAGCCACATCAGCCAGGGCACAATATGTGGTCTTTTGTGACTGACTTTTTTCACTTAGCCTACTGTTTTGTTTGTTTGTTTGTTTTCTAGCCTATTTTTTCTCACCATTATTTCTCACCATTAGGAGTGATGTTAACTGTAGGGTTTTGATAGATATTCTTTATGAAGTTGAAGTTTCTCTCTATCTTGAGTTTACTGAGAGTTTTTTTTTTTTTTTTTTAATCACAGATGAGTGTTGGATTTTTGTCTAATGCTTTCTTCTGTATTGGTATAGTCATGTGATTTAGTTACATTAATTGAGGTAAAAATTCACATAACATAACATTGACTATTAATTATTTTAACAGTTTTTTTTAATCTTCACCCAAGGATATGCTTATTGATTTCAGAAAGAGAAGAAGGGAGATAGAGAGAGAAACATTGAAATGAGAGAGAAACATCTATCAGCTGCCCCTTCGTGCCCCAACTGGGGATTGAACCTGCAACTTAGGTATGTGCCCTGGCTGGGAATCAAACCCTCAGCCCTTTGGTGCACAGGGTTATGCTCTAACCAGCTGAGCCACCCAGTCAGGGCCATTAATTATTTTAAAATGCAGAGTCCAGTGGCATTTAACAATATTTTGCAACCATCACCTTTCTAGTTACAAGATGTTTTTTACACCCTGAAAGTAACTGTACCCATTAAGCAATCAATTTCTTTTTTTAATTTAATTTTATTTTTTTAATCCTTACCTGAGGACATTTTTCATTGTTTTTAGAGAGGTGGGGCTCGGGGGACAGACAGACAGACAGACATTGATATAAGAGAGAAACATCTATTGGCTGCCTCTCGAATGCACCCAGATGGAGGGATTAAACCTGCAACCTAGGTGTGTGCCCTGACCAAGAGTCAACCCGCAGCCTTTCGGTTTACAGGGTGACACTCCAACCAACTGAACTACACGGGCCAGGGGAAGCACTTGCTTTTCACTCTCCCCTTCCTCCAGCCCCTGGCTACGTCTAATCTGCTTTCTGTCTCTATGGATGTATCTCTTCTCGATATTTCATATAAGTAGAACCATGTAATATGTGATTTTTTTTGTCTGCCTCTTATGAGGTTCATTTGCATTTCAGCATTTATCAGTACCTAATCTTTTTCCTTTTTTTTAAGTACTCCATTTCTTTTTATGGCTGAATAATATTCTGTTACATAGATAGACCACATTTTATTCATCTGTTCACCAGCTGATAGACGTTAGAGTTATTTTCACTTTTTGGATATTATGGCTAGTGTTGCTATAAATATTCGCATACAAATTTTTATGTGAACATATTTTTATTTCCCTTTGTGGATACGTCGTAGTGGAATTGCTGGGTCATGTACTAATTTTATATTTGACATGTTGAGGAACCTCCAAACTGCTAATCTTTTGTTCGGTGCATCACATCCCATAGTGCTAGTGGACACAGTGGTTTCTAATTCTCGCGACCACAGGTGCCGTGGGCAGGACAGACACCCTGTGTTAAACATAGAGCTTATTTCTCCTTCTTAGCACTCTGATCACTCACCAGTTTATTCCCTCCCTTTTAACAAATGATTTTCCCATTTATAGTTGTGACATTTATCTCAGTTAAAACAACCCAGGTTGATTTAAAGAAAAATATTAAGTAAATAATAGAAGAGTTGCTATAAAATTTTGTGGCAGAGTCTAATATCCGTGTTCATCAATAGCCACATCCCCCGCTTCCTGTACTGCCAGCCCTCCTTGCTCTGACACATAGCATGTGTCACCATTTCTTAGTGGGTGGAGATCAGTGACTGGGATGCAGTGACTTCTGGGCACCTGCAATGGAGATGTCCAGGCTGTTTTCTCCCAGTCATCCCAGTTAAGCTGTAACCAGTGCTGGCCTGGGTTTCCTGCCATGGGAGTATAAGCCACAATATTTGTGTTGTCTCTTAAGATTCTCTGCAGTCTCTTGTAGTATTTATTTAGTGACTACCATGTGTTAGGTACTTTGCAAATCCTTAAGGAATTATAGTCTTATGGGTAGACAAATATATAAATATATGTTCAGTCTAATTTGACAAGTTTAAATTGCTAGAAACACCAAGGAGAGGCATTGAACCCAATTTTAGGAGGCTCAGGGAAGGTTTTTTGAAAGAGGTCAGGTACCAGAGGGGGAGTGAGGTGAGGAAGTTAGAAGAGGGTGGTAAAGCAGGGGTAAATGGTGTTGGAAAACTTGCCTTGGAGTGGTGAACATACAGTGCAATATACAGATGTCGTATTATAGAACTGTACACCTGAATCCTGTATAATTTTATTAACCAATGTCAACCTAGTGAACTCAGTAAAAAAAAAAATAACAAAAAAATAAAAAGAGAGAGAAAGAGGTTATTTTGAATCTCAGTGAGTTAGCCTGGTGAAGCAGTGTGAGCAGAGTATTCCAGCCAGAGGGGACATGGTGTGTAAAGGCATGATGGTGTCATGTAGTATGAAGTGGAGCATTCAGGAAAGTGCAGGTAATGTTTTCTGGAATGTGAAAGATAAGGGAATGATTGGAGAGGTCAGACTGAAGGTGGTTGTATATGTTAAGAAGTTTTGACTTTATTCAGCTCTGCTAAAGAGTTTTAAACAGAAGACTGATAATCATACTTGCTTTTTTTCTGTGGATACACTGTGGAGAGTAGCATTTAGTTGATGGAGGCAAAACTGAAAGCAGAGAAACCAGGAAACCACTAGAGGCCCAGGCTAGAGGTGAATGAAGACAGGGTGGGTTTGGCAGAGAGAATGGAGTGACTTTGACAGGTACTTAGAAAGTCAAGCTGGCTGGCATTTGAATGCTCATTGGGTATGCAGGTTGAGAGGGGGGTGAGAAGAGGGAAGGATCAAGGCAGCAGTGTAGATGCAAGTGCTGTTAACTGAGGTCAGGACCATACAAGGAGGATCAGGTTCAGCAGGGATGAAGCTCTGTGCAGTTTTGGATATACTGAGCTTTCTTAGCCAAGGTTTTAACCAGGTGGGAAGACCTTGCTGCCTACTGGATATCCAAACCTGAAGCTTGGGTGAGGAACCAGGTGGGAGAGGAATGTGAGGTCAGGCCTAAAGATGCAGATTTGGGATTTAGAGCCACGTGATGGCATGGGACCTAAGGAAAAATGACAAGAAGGAGCAGTAGAGAGGATCAGGGAGGGGACCATCGGGGACACCAGGGTTTGATGGGCTGCTAGAGGAGTGAGAGAAGGTGTCAGGAAAGAATCCTGTACTCCAGACTAGTGGTGGGAGAGCCATGTGCTCAGGATCCTTCTAGGGTTGTGAGCCCAGGATTGCAAGGTCAAGTGAATTGTTGGCAATTGTTACAGGTTCCTGATTATTAGCTTTTTTGACCTCGGTGCCTTGTGCTCTCCCTTCTCCCACCAATCCGGGACTTTGTGCTGTCTTTGATTACCAAGTATGAATTATGGGCTGGTAGCCGTTTTAATACCCTGGCCCATTTGCTCTTTTCGCAGACAGCAGCGTAGTCTGTGAAAAGATAGACTTGTATAGATCAACTGACTATGTTAAGTGAAGAACATTCATGTACATCTGTTTTCCTGCTTTAGGAACTTGTCAGTACTCCCAGAATCAACTTTGTTCAGACTGGACCAGCAAGAAAAAAATTGTGATATAGATACTCCATTAGGAAATCTTTCTAAATTGATGAAAAATACTGATACCAGGTTTGTAACAGTGAATGAGTTTTAATTTTATCCCACTTTCCTAAGAAATATTACTGAAAGCATTTTTTTTCTTTGTAGCAAAAAACTTCGAGAGTTAATCATTGACTTGCGTGAACCTCAGTTTATATCCTATCTCAGTTCTGTTCTTCCACATGATGCAAAGGATACAGTTGCCTCTATTCTAAAAGGTATGCTGCCAGCCTGTCTGCTTCCATTAATTTTTTTGGTTCTGTTTATAGCTTAATCTACATTATAGTTTAGTGTTTTATTAATTTTTATGCAGTTACAGTTTTTAGACAGTCTCTTTGGAAGTAGTTTCCATATTTTTTTAACATCACCATATTTTCTCACTTTGCAAAGATATTGAAGAAATTTGAATGGCAGCTGCTTTTCTTATAAAATAATTAATTTGCTCATTGAAATTCAACACACTTTTTCCTGTTATTTTTAAATTTAAATGTAGGTTTGAATAAGCCTCAGAGGCAAGCAATGAAAAAGGTACTTCTTTCAAGAGACTACACACTCATCGTGGGCATGCCTGGAACAGGGAAGACAACTACAATCTGTACTCTCGTAAGACTCTTGTGCTTTTGCTGAGATACTAAATATGTAAATCAGCTTCTCCTTTGTTCAGAGATTGTGATGTTTGCTACCAAAAGGGCTGAATTTTAACTCAAAATGCCTTTATTTCAAATTAACTTTTTAGGATGACATGAGAAATAGAAAACCTGAATCACAAATAGTTGTAATCATGTTGTAGGCTTCTTGCATTTAGGATTGTCTGATGTCTCTGTTTTGGTGGTATATGTATCATTGTTATATTTTCCTTCCCTTTTAAAAAAGATAAATTATATAGAGGTGGTTTGAATAGTTTTTCTTGGATTTTTTTTCATATTAGTAAATTTCTTAGTAGTAATTTACTGATTAATCATGATGGTAGTAGCAGATATTTATTGATTAATACTGTGTGCTGGGTACTATTCAAATTTTATATATTCAATTTAATTAACATCATTAATAACATAATAATGCCATGTTACTTTCATAAAACATTTTAGCCTTATAATTTTTAAAAAAGCTACTTGGTTCTATTCTTAGATAAGCTTCCTATTAAGTTTTCCGATTTTACTAGAAAAATATGAGCGTGTTAAAAATCATCCAGGATTGAAAGTAATGTTGTTTTCCTTTCTCTTATTCATTATTAGGTAAGAATTCTCTACACCTGTGGTTTTAGTGTTTTATTGACCAGTTATACACACTCTGCTGTTGACAATATTCTTTTGAAGTTAGCCAAGTTTAAAATAGGATTTTTGCGCTTGGGTCAGCATCAGAAGGTACATCCAGATATTCAGAAATTTACAGAGGAGGAAATTTGCAGATCAAAGTCTATTAAATCTTTAGCTCTTCTACAAGAACTCTACAATAGTCAAGTAAGTACAGTATGGTATAATAATGCTGATATTAATTTCTGTAGCCAGAATGAGGTGGGAAACAGCACTCTGGGAAATTCAGTCACATTGACCAAATTTGCACATGATTGATTCGTGTAAACCACAAGACCAATTTACTAATCTATAGTTTGCTGTTTGCTTCTGAAATGAAATGAGATTTTTGGTTTAAAATATCCTGGTGAAGGAAAACTCTCTCTCTCTCTACTCACAACACTTCTGACACTAACTACCTGGAGTTACTGCAGACCCCAGAGGTTAAGGGCTTGGTCCCACAAGACTGCCCCCCAACTTCTGTTGAAATTGCAAATCAGGACCTCTTGTGCTACTGAACAGCAGGCTGTAAACTGGGGCTTCCACAACCTCCTTCTTTGGTTAGGTAATTGTTAGAATGGCTCATAGAACTCAAGAAAGTGCTTTACTTACTATTGCTGAATATATTATATAGGATACAATTCAGGAACAGCCAAATGGAAGAGATGCTTAGGGTACACTATATGGAAAAGTGGGTGGAGCCTCTATGCCCTTTCCAGGTGAACCCCCCCTCCCCAGCACCATGATGTGTTAGCCATGCCCCTTTGGGATTTTTATGGTGAGTCCATCATGTAGGCCTGATTAATCATTGGCCACTGGTGATTAATCAGTCCCCACCCACCTTCCTGGAGCTGGAGGGATGGATGAAAGTTCTAACCCTGTAATTACATGGTTGGTTCCTCTGGCAACCAGCACCCATCTTCAGTGTCACCTCATTTCAGTAAACTCTGGTTTGATTGAAAGGGGCTAATTAGGAATAACAAAAGATGTGCCTCTCTCCACCATCACTCAGGAAATTCCAAGGGTTTTTAGGAGCTCTGTGCCAAGGATTAGGAGGAAGGCCAAATATATATTTCCTATGATATCACAATATCACACCTAGAAAACTATTAATCAGGATTCTTTTAGTGAGTTTGAATTAGAAGCAGTGGCACATGAACAGTCTTGTGATGGGTTTTTCTAGTCTTTGGTATAGAACCTATTTTATATTTTATTTAACTTTACATCTATATATTTTTACTGGGAGGTCTTAACTGGTATTTTTGTCTTTTAAAAACTCATCTAAAATAAATTAAATTTAATAGGCTATTCTTTTAACTCCTTTGTCTAATATCTATGCCAATTATTTAAAAAATTTGAAGTGTGATTTACTTTTTAAAAAATAGACTTTTTATTTTGAGATTATTATAGATTTACTCGCACTTTTAAGAAACAATGCAGAAATCTTATGTATCCTTTGCCTGATGGTAACATTTTGCAAAACTGTAGTAAACTATAAGAACCAGGACATTGACATTGATCCAGAGTAGTTAGCTTTGTTACCATAAGTAACAAAGTATCTTGTTACCACAAGTATCACTCATGTCTGTTTTATAACTTTACCCATTTCTTTCCCATCCCACCCCTCCTTAAACTCTGATAACCACTTACCTGTTCTCCATTTCTATAATTTGGTCATATCAAGAATATTATATAAATGGAATTATAGAGTATGGAACTTTTTGGGATTGTTGCTTTTCACTTACCCCAGTGCTCTGGAGATTCAGATCATTGAATGTGTCAATAGTTTGTTCCTTTTTTGTTGGTGAATATTGGTCCATTGCATGGATGTACCACATTTGTTTAACTCACTTAAAGACATCTGAATGTTTCCCATTTTTGGTTATCAGGAGTAAAGGTACTATAGACATTTGTGTACAGGATTTTATGTGAATGTAAGCCTTCATCTCTCTGGGGTAAATGCTTAGGGGTGCATTTATCCCAGAGAGATGGGTGATTTGGTGGTTTCATGTTTCAATTTTTAGAGATCTACCAAACTGTGTTTCAAATCTGCTATAACATTTTACACTTCTACCAGCAACCTATGAGTGATCCTTATCAGCATGTGTTACTGCTGTTACTGTTTTTCATTTTGGACATTCTGATTGGTGTATAGTGCTCTCTCATTATGTTTTTCTCCTAGGCAGTGAATTTTCAACCTTTTTAATCTCATGGCACACGTAAACTAATTACTGAAATTCTGCAGCACACAAAAAATTATATTTTTTGATGATCTGACAAAAAATATAGGTATAACTTTTTTAATGTATTTTATTGATTATGCTATTACAGTTGTCCCATCCCCCCCCCTTTATTCCCCTCCTCCCTGCACACCCTGCTCCCAACCACATTCCTCCCTTTTTTAGTTCATGTCCATGGGTCATACATACAAGTTCTTTGGCTTCTACTTTTCCTACACTATTCTTAACCTCCCCCTGTCTATTTTCTACCTACCTTTTATGCTACTTATTCTGTGTACCTTTTCCCTCCTTCTCCCTCTCCCATTCCCCAATTGATAACCCTTCATGTGATCTCCATTTCTGTGATTCTGTTCCTGTTCTAGTTGTTTGCTTTGTTTTTGTTTTAAGGTTTAGTTAATAGCTGTGAGTTTGTTGTCATTTTATTGTTCATATTTTTTAATCTTGTCTAATGTAATTATGATGTACCTTGGGTCCAACTTCTTTGGGAGTCTCTGAGTTTCCTGGACTTCCTGGAAGTCTATTTCCTTTGCCAGATTGGAGAAGTTTTCCTTCATTATTTGTTCAAACAAGTTTTCAATTTCTTGCTCTTCTTCTCCTTCGGGCACCCCTAGGATTTGGATATTGGAACGTTTAAAGATGCCCTGGAGGTTCCTGAGCCTCTCCTCATTTTTTTGAATTCTTGTTTCTTCATTTTGTTCTGGTTGAATGCTTCTTTCTTCTTTCTGCTCCAAACCGTTGATTTGAGTCCTGGTTTCCTTCCTGTCACTGTTGGTTCCCTGTAGATTTTTCTTTATTTCACATAATGCAACCTTCATTACTGCCTGGGTCCTTTTTATGCTGTTGAAGTACCCAGTGAGTTCCTGGAGCATCTTGATAACCAATGTTTTGAACTGTGTATCTGATAGGTTGGCTGTCTCTTCATCACTTAGTTGTATTTTTTCTGGAGCATTGAACTATTCTTTCATTCATTTGGGCCTTTTTTTTTTTTTTTTTTTTTTTTTTTTTTTTTTTTTTTTTTTTTTTTTTTTTTTTTTTTTTTTTTTTTTTTTTTTTTTTTTTTTT